>JAQQBS010001422.1:3210838-3251315 GCA_030347275.1 Microctonus aethiopoides | reverse complement strand
TTTTTTTTTTTTTATGTAAAACTATACATAATATTTTTTATTTATTCTCCCCTTTTCTTTCTCTATTGGTCTATGTAGATTTTCCCTCATCAGTTTGTTCGCGAGGGCAGAGAGTCTTTAAAGTGAGATTAAATTGCTGGATACTGGGCATTACTAGTGGAGACGAATATAACGACAGAGGCGATAAGGGTCGCGAGACGTCGGCACGTTTCAAACTCACTATATAAATTATATATAGATATAGATACGTATATAATAACCTATATGGCTACGTCGTGAGAAAGACGTTGGGTTTGGGTGTAAGGAGACGATAAATCGAATCGAGAAAAAAAAAAAAGAAAAATTGAAAACCTGATATTCAAGATCGACTTCTTGAATTTTAATAAAGTACTGAAGACTGTGTATATGTGTATATTAATGTAGTATTATTATTACATTGATAAGAAAAATTATTTCCAAAAATAAAAGTCCTAAATTCATTATTATATATTATAAACCAAATATTTGTTCCAGATAATTAATCTCTATTTTCAAACAGATGTTTTTTATTTGGTGCTCCCAATTTTTTTTTTCAGTGTATATATATATATATATATATATATATCTAACACATTAAAAATCATGTGAATTAATTGTAAGAATATATTTTTATTTTTCTTTATAATTATATTCGTCTTTAGAAATTGATAGATTTTTTTTTTTTTTTTTTTTTTTGGATTATGATGTATTAAATATGTAATGGAGAAATGTAATTTAATTATAATGATTGCAGAATTTCTAGAAGAATAAATAAAAAAAAGTTTGTATTGGATTGATGAAGTAGACACACGAATGATATATTGTGATGATATTTTGAAGAGATTGTGAAATAAAATATAGATCTGGCATCGTTTGAGTATTTTCACAAAGGCCACTCTCACTCTGTCTGCATATAGTGATATATATACATATCCATATGTATATGTGTGTGTACCTATATATATACCATATGTGTGGCGTAGTGACTATACTGGTCGACACTCGACACCATGACCACAACGGCATTGTACTCACGAGTGGGTTCTTTTATTATTATTTTTTTTTTTTATCTTTTTCGTTTGGCACCTTTGTCGCTGAAATTTTTTTTTTTTTCGTGTTTGCACATGCATTTTTTCGCGAATGAAGTTCCCCTAATTGTACTTACTTAAGATATGTCCGCAATTATATGCATATATATGTCTATATGTATGTATGTATGTATGTATGTATGTATGTATGTATGTATGTATGTATGTATGTATGTATGTATGTATGTATGTGTGTGTGTGTAAGCACATGCATAAAACGCAAAGCTATACTGTATGAAGGAGACACTTTTAAATACGAGAAAGCCAAAGAAGTGGTATAAAAATTGCCCCAGTAATTTTTTTTATGTTTAAATATTTTGAATAATTTATTTAAATTATTATATTTGAATTAAAAATATATTCAAATTAAATATATTTGAATACTTTGAATAAATTTATAAATATATAAATATATTTAAATACTTTGAATATATTTGTAAATAAATATAGATATATTTAGATACTTTAAATATATTTATAAATAAATATAAATATATTTAAATACTTTAAATATATTTAGTAATAAATAAAAATATATTTAGATACTTTAAATATATTTATAAATAAATATAAAGGTATTTAAATACTTTAAATATATTTAGTAATAAATATAAATATATTCAGATACTTTAAATATATTTAGTAATAAATAAAAATATATTTAGATACTTTGAATATATTTATAAATAAATATAAATGTATTTAGATACTTTAAATATATTTAGTAATAAATATAAATATATTTATAAATAAATATAAATGTATTTAAATACTTTAAATATATTTAGTAATAAATATAAATATATTTAGATACTTTAAATATATTTATAAATAAATATGAATATATATTAAAATATTAAAATATTTAAAAACTTTCTGTATAAAATTCTCTAAAGGCTTTCATTTTTTTTTTTTTCATAAACTCACATGTGCTCGTGGATATGTAATTAATTATATAGTGAAATAAATATATTTTCACTTGATAAAATTCAATCAAAAGTGTTATGCAGTTTTCAATCACGAACGTTAATACACTCATCTTTTATTAAAAAGTAAAAAGTGAAAGCAATGTGCAGTAAATCGTACAGGTATTTTCAACCACTTGATTCTTCACATACCTATTCTTTCATCAGAATTGAACAATCGCTCGGAATTATTTCCGACACTCAACCGTGAAACGTAAAAAAAAAAGAAGAAAAATGAGAAAAAGTTAAAAAAAAAAAAACTCAATAGATAAAGGTATTGCCAATAAATTTTCTAAGCGCACTGTACCATCAATCGAGTCTACTGCTCCTATACATTTTCCCTGTCATTCTTCACCGCCCTATCTGCACAGACTGCCTCACTCAAATATATCCCCATAAGGGGTGGCCAATTTTGTATACTATATATCCATGCATGTATATAAAATAAAGCGATGAATTCAAGCATACATGACCAACCGACACACTATCGAATTCCGCAATAAGTCTTTGTTACATCAATTCATGTGCATATACTATACATATTTTAGAGCCCTAAATGAATATAAAAAATAAATATAAATTTGCCAAGCCAACCAATATCTTCTTTAAAAAAAATATTGAAAAAATAAAAATCATAAATATGAAGAAATATTTACATAGCAACAAATATATTCTGTTTTTTAAACAATTTATCCCACGATTCTATTGAACATCATCAAGAAAAAAAGAAATATTCCCGTTTGAAAAAAAATTCTGAGTTTATTAGAGGCGTAGCGAATTCAAAAATTTGATTTTCCATATAAATAACATGAGAAAATTTTTTTTTCAACTTAAACTCGATTTTTCGATAATCAAAAATTTTTTTTGGAAAAAATGAATATACAGCTTTTGTAGGGCATTAAATTTGCTACAAAAAAGTTCATTATTGCAAACACTCTCCGACCAACAGTTGTCGAGTTGTAGAGCTGGAAAGGTGAAAGTTGATTATAATTGACAAAAAATTTTCTTTAAATTGGAATTTATCGATTTGACATTAATTATTATACTACAATAAAAGCTATAATGCTAGATCAACAATGTAAGAGCTATATAGCGTTTATTGAAATATAAAAATTAATATCAGATCAATAAATTTCAGTTTAAAGAAAATTTGTTGTAAATATTAATCAACTTTCACCTTTCCAGCTCTCCAACTCGAAAACTGTTGGTCAGAGAGCGTTTGCAGTAATAAACTTTTTTGTAGCAAATTTAATACCCTACAAAAGCTGTACATTCATTTTTCCCAAAAAAAATTGTTGATTATCAAAAAATCGAGTTGAATTCGAAAAAAAAATTTTCTCATTTTATTTATATGGAAAATCGAATTTTTTAATTCACTAAGCCTCTAATTAATTCAAGATTTTTTCTTTCTATAAATTATCAGATTTTCAGGTATACGACAGACAAAAAAAAATATCGCCTGAAAATGAAACACTCTAAAATATATATTATATCTACTTATACATCATAAAATGCATTAAAACTCAGGATCTTTATTATATAGTTCGCATTAATTACCTACATGTATATACAAATGTTTATGATACACATATAATACATATTATGAAGGAAACGCGACGATAGTGAGCCTTGATTTGCCGCTGGTTATGCGATAATCCGCTTCGTAACCTCGGATCCCGGCATAAAGAACAGCATTGTAATGTTTCACGTTGTTTACTCGAATATAAACAACTATTGCACGCGTTTCTTGTATCTAAAATATTACTACGCTCTCACGCGCATTTGTATTTTACATATAAGCCTATATACACCTACGATATTCATACATATACATATACAATAAATACATACACATGTTCAAACGTACGTACAATTGGTATATGTATACTTATATGAAGAATAAAATAAAGCTGGAGACTGAATAGCTCGAGAGTAGTTGGCAAATATATGAAAGAGAGAATTATATTGAATAAATAAAATAAGTGAGGTAAAAATATTGGAAAGTACTCGCTACTGACATCGATAGTTACTTGTGTGTATCACCTGGGACATATTATCGTCAATGAAAATATAAATTACCGGTAAAATATAAAATAAAACTATAAGTACTTTTTATAAGCATCACAATCAACCATCGATTCTTCAAACAATAATTTAATTCTATATTTATTTATTACTTTATAAAACACGTGTATATAAATATCAAAATCTTTATGTATATATAAAAACATTTTAACCAGTAACCTGAATTTTTTGTTATCTCTCCATAAACGAAAGAAAAAATATAATTTATAAACACATAAAAATATACAAGTTATAAGGAATTTAATTGTACAAAAAATATAGCGAACAAAATATATATTTCAATATAAATATTTGCTTTATACTTCGTCTTATAGTTCCTCAATGTCAACGTAAAAAAAAACAAAAAAAAAAAAAAAAAAAAAAACAAAACCATTTTTCCAACACTTCAAAAATAAAATAAAATATTTATAAAACATTCAATAATATATTATAATTTATTCACAATATCTAAAAATAATATATATTTATTTTAATCTAATTTTATATAAACCGCATTGGATTATAATATATTTTTGAAAGTGTATAAATCGACGCCATTTCACTGCGCGCACGAAGAACTGATCGATGCACACGTATACATATATTTCGTTACATCTTGCCGCTCCAGGGTCGAATATTTATCTATATACATATATGTCTGTGTGCCTGTGTGTTTATACCTACAGCGCGCGAAGAATATAAAGGAAAAAACGCCAAACTAATTTTTTTTTTTCTTTCTGACCGTCTGCCCCAACTCGCTCACGTCGCCACGAATATATATATATATATATATATATATATATATATGTTCCAGTAGAGTATATAAAACCAGGTGAACTCCAATGCAACACGTACTGCTTACAACGTATATGTATTCATATATAAATATATAGATAGATATACCTACTACACACTTCCCTTTCGAATGATATTACCCACGCGTGTCGCCATTGTTCCCTATGAAAACTGGAGGATATGTAGTATGTGTTTATATATGTACGAGTACTATAAATAAATCGGCGATGAAGCGAGGTTATTGTGATTAATTCAAAAATTGATGGTACACTAAAAAACAAAAAACAAAAAAAATAATAAAATAATTATAAATATAAAAAGGGCAAGCGTATGCGGTGCGTTATATGAATCACTAATTAAACACGATGAATATTATATGAAATATTTATACGCATACGAACGTGTTTATGCCGGATATCCGTTGAGATAGAATAGTAAAATATTTATTTGCAAAGTGTATTTTTTTGGTTTAGTTAATTTTTTAAAATAATTATGGAGACGTGAGTGTTTGAAGATTAATTGTTAATTACGAAATCTGCAGTTGAGAATGATCCTTTATATGTGGATAAATTTCATTTGTTGTCGGTTAACAAACAACTTTGTTCCATCAAATGTAAATATTTGTTTTGAGTAAATGGAGGAATTGAATTATTTTATAGAAATGACAAGCGCAGTGAATTTAATTCACAACCTTGTATGATGAATGTTTATTTATGCATCAGAGAGAGAGAGAGAGAGAGAAAATGTAAAACATACAATGTATGTAATATATGTATATTACTTGTTTCCTGTGTATATGTAGTGTTTTTATGTTTTATCAGAATTTATTGATATCAGTGAGTGAATTTATACTTGTATCTGTGTTTATATGTTCTCTTTGAACACATTATCGATAAGGTTGATGATATTTTTTTGAATAAAACCCGGTTATATTGGCCGGACTTGGATGATTTCTCCAAATTCATTCAAGAAAAAGAAATCGATAAATTCAATGAAATAAAAAAAAATTCCTTGATTTTATTCACTGAATGATGCCAGTGCTTATAATTAAAAATAAAATACTACTGTAATTCAGTAGTTTATATTCATGTTATTTTTAACATTGAAAAATATATTTTTATTTAAATATTTTTCAATTTTTTTTTTTTTTTTTACTAATATGTGATTTATTGAAAATTAATTTGTGCAACGCAGTGAATTTTACAATTTTTCCCAATAACAGCTGAATGAACATTTTAATATTAACGATATAAAAAAAAATACATTTCTATGTGATTAATTATTTTCGATACGAATTTCCGATTGGAAATAAATTTTATATCGATGGATAATTTTTTTTCGAAACATTTATAAACGATATATATATATATCAATTTTAAATTAATTTGCTCGCACGAGGACCTGGTGAGATAGAAAGCTGATAAATTAACATGCAACATACATATATAACATAAACTAATATATAAATAAAAAATTTAAACAAAATAAAAATGGATAAGATTAATCACGTTGGCAAATGCGGACGTCGTTTGTATACCTAATTTGGTAATAGAAATGCATTAATGTACAGTTTTATATTTAAATACACACACAAATATATGTATAAATAAAATTTCACTTCAAAGAAAAATAATACTAGAATGCGCAATATCATGAGAGAATACAAAACAAATTAAAATTCTGCACATTTATTCTGTAGAAAAAAAAAATCATGAATGAATAAATAAATCCTATTTTTTTTTTAGCAAACTACTGACAATGCCGATATGCGTACAGTAATATACATATATCCACACACATCAATGACAATGGATGCGATGCTTAGGTCGGAATTCAGGCCACATTATCATACCTTTGAATCTTTCTTATACATCTTAAAGATTCGCCATGACGCACTGCGTGTTTTAAGTTACGCAATAAGAATATTAAAAAGACCACATCACTCAACACAAGAATTATATTAGAACGTGAATATGTAACACGATCAAGTCTATATACACACGTACGTTCCAACCAACAAACGGTCTATTCAAAAACATATTAATAAATTAAATAAATATGAACTTGAAAAGAAGAAAAAAAAAAGTGTGAATCTCTATTGAATAAATATTCAAATTAATTAATTAAAAGACCGGTTACATTTATCAAATTTCTTGCAGCTAAATTAACACAACAGGTGTGTGTCTTTGTTTATATACATATAAGTATGTGTGTGTGTGTATATATTCAAAAAAAAAAAATATACATGTCCGTTCATTTGCCAACGAAAATAATTTCTTTGCCTTCTGTATAAAAACACAAGCTACTGTTTCTTATTTATAAAATTGAATTTTGTTTTCTCGTCGGTTTGTTCTACTCAGTTCTCAATTCACCGAAAACTTTGCACACAAAAGGAAGTATATATATATAATATATATTTCTTATACATATGCATTTATACCGTGCAATAACCCGAGCAAAAGTTTCTTGATAGAATTGCGTGCTCACATTGCCAAACGAAATAAATAAAAACAAAAAAATCATATGCATATACAAGTGTTAAAACTTTAAAATATAATTCTGTAATGTAACTATACACCTTACTCTGTGCAAATATTTCGGAATTTAAATATAAATAAAATATTAAATAGAAAAAATAATTATAACAAATTAACGTGTGGGAACCACAATTTAAGATACCGTGAGACAATTAATTTAATAATAAATTCATACATCTATGTATATGCTATTTTTTAATTTCTTTGCGGATATTAAATTGATTGAATGGATATTCAATGAATGCATATGATAAATTTACAATGGCCATCATTTATAATGTAATAACCTTCTGTATATAAATTTGTTTGTCACAGCTCTGATGTCATTTTCGAGTATCCCACGGATATTGTGCACGTTATTTTGTCCAGTAAATATATAAGAGAACACGCCGACAGAAAAAAAATAAATAAATAAACATACGATGATGTGATATTGCTATTGCTTCACAATATTAATATTATCATCAGCTTTACATATAATTCTGTATTTTGAAAACTCACCCGCTGTTTGGATGTGAATATTGCACGAACGTTGAGTTTAGTTATCGGAAATATTTTATTCTTATTCACCACGTGTAACAAAATGGAAATAAATTCATCCACACGTTGAATATATAATTGAGAAAGAGAATATGAAAAAAAAAGTAATGCAAGAATTTAAAAGAAACTGATTCGACAATAAAATATTATAAACACTGATGGCTTATTATTTTTTTTTCACAATGATTCACACTACGATACACTCACGTATAATATCTCCGTATGTATTTATACAATAAAATACATATTAATAAATAATTTATATTTATATAAACTCACACTTTGTTATTTAATAACTTCCTATATTACTTTTATATATGATCAAAAAATCAACGCGATAATTTCGCGCGCTTTAGAAAATTTCACACTAGAAATAAATTTCCCGCACTTTAAATTTCAATAAATATATAAATTATAAATATTAATAACTATTCACAACATCCAATGTATCCTAACAATACTCCAAACAATCACTCATCATACCTATATATTGATTACCCATTTTTCCCATGAAATACAAAATTTTAAAATCAATAATAAAACAAACAATTCATATCAATGAAATAATATTATTTTATTTCAAAAACTCACTCATGAATTTGCATTATTATTCTCAAAAAATCAATTAATTCCACTGTAATTATTATATATAATGATAAAATACAGCGAGAAAAATTTATAAAACACACAACGAATTAATACGAACTTTACGACTCGAGCGCTCGTAGCCAACTGACAACTGACAATGGTGACCCGGCAAACGCAACCACTACCACTACCACTACTATTACTACTACTAATACTACTATACCGCCACTGACGCCACCATAAGCGCTTGGAGTTGAGACGACAATAACACATAACACCCACAAGCTCTCCTCCACTACATTTGTATTTCGACTATAAGTTCTTTTCTCTGCAGGCGATCAAATATGAATACATATATTATTTTCTCTTTGACTCCTTCACATTCTCACATTTATTTCTCTCTTTGTTATTATATATTCACATCATTTCAATTTCCATACGAGTCTCTGAACCACCGAAATAATAATTATTATTATTATAATAACAATAACATATATATGAATATATATTTCGACCCTTTATTGATTCTCATGCATGACCATATTATCCACATTTAATTCGTTCTTTATGAAAGAAAATAAAATTAAAAAAAAAACAAAAATACGTCAGAGTGCATATAACGGATATGTTTATATATATTCATTGGATTTTAGTCTGGATAACTTTCAAGGGTATGAACCTAACGGCTTTTTATTTCAATAGATTCACACCCTGTTTTTTGAGAAGAGAAAAAAAAATTTATTTTGATTCTTGGTGTGTTTTTGTCTCGGATTTTTTTTGTATTTTCATTCTGGGATTTCTTCTTCATGGAAATTATAACTGATAGTTTTAAGAAATATTATATATATATATATATATATATGTATATAGTGTGTGGATTTATTGTTGATGTATAGCAATGGTGGTAGTAAAAGAAATTAATCTCACAATCTTTCATAAAGCGATAACATACACACACCATGCATATAGGCATTTTTAAATATAAAACTCGGCAATTGCAATGTTTACGTGAAGGAATTTTGCGATAACGTTCAATGAATCACACTAACACGTATTTATATTTGTATACATACATATACACACGAGGAGAGTGAGTAGAATATGTGAGAATAGGTAGAAAAAACACAAACTCTGTAAAATGAAAATAATACAACTGCGAGTGTGTATAATATTTTTTTGATATCCGACAGTGGATAAATGACGGCGGTAAACATACCGACATTTACCACACACAGAATTATGTAGCAGTCGATAATGTAGATAATAAAAATTGTATACATAACTGTCGATATGGTAAAAGTTTGTTGATAGTTGAAAAAATATATATGAAAATTGATTCGTTTTTTATGCTCGTTTATGCATTATGATAATTTGCATACGAGATTTTCTGGCTTATTTTATCATGCAAATACACATTTATGGAATTAGTAATGAGTTTAGTAATCACATTGCCATCATAATTTTGTAAAAAAATTAGCAAAAAAACGAATGAACAGATAATTATAATACTTTTTTTTTTTTTTTTTATAATTTTTTATAATTTATCTATTATTTAAAACGGTAGTTTTAGTAAAATAGGAATCCTTATGACAATATTATAAAACACAATTACAGATTCATCTGAGTTAAGTAACATTTGCTTAAGATATCCAGTTATTAATAAACGTAGATGAACTTTGAGTAAAGTTTTATACAGTTAATCTGGATTCTATCCTCTGGAATATTATGATGAATTCAGATAGTCATACTTATACATATATACGTAAATAGTTAGCAAAATTCATCGTGTTGGCGTCTTATCAAAGATGTTTGCAATCTCGCAATTTGCCGCCACTTGAAAACTTGATGGCTTGAAGCTAAAATCTACGAGACGACAGACAGTTCCAACTAATGTTCCATTTATTCCTCTTTTTTTTTTTTTATTTCCTCTTACAATTTATTCAACTTTCTCATGATCATCTTATTCGATGATTAACTCAAATTTACAACAAAATAAATGAAAAAAAAAAAATAGCAAAAGTAAAATGAGCTTATCATAATCATTTATGAAAATAAAAAAAAATTTCTAACACCAGTATTTTTCCATCATACTAGAGTAATTGCGTTCATATACAATACACTGAAATCTTTCATAAAAAGACTAGTTCAAAATAATTATTTTTTTCTACCACCAGTGTCGTGTACCCTCCAGCAGTCGAATATAAAACTGTTCACAACGAGCGAGAGGCAAACAAATTACAGTCCAGAACGAGGACAGTCGAGTAATTAAGCCCGAAGGAGAAATAGAGTAAAAAATAGAGAAAGAGAAAAATATAGGGAAGAGAGAAAACTCGCCGTATATGTATACATTTACGTGAACATATATGTATGTATAGAGGCGAATGGACGTGCCGAGTATAAAAAAGACTGAAATAGTTGGTGGGTATTGAGAGAAAGTGGGATAAAGTTGAAAGAAAAACACAGACGACGCCTCAGAGCTGCGAATATAAAATAACGCCCTCTGCAAACACGTTCAATGACTAAACGAAAGCTTCTTTTTTACGGTGAGAAAATCCTGGGATATATAACCCTTTTATTGCGCCTACAGTGTCACACCATGTTGTATCAATAAATAAATTAAATCCTACCTCAACATATTGTACAAAATTTACTACAAAATTTCAATGCAATCTCATTTAATAAATTAAAATGATTGTGTGTTAAATATTTATTTCGTTTTTCAAATATTTTTTGTTCACGTGAGGATTCACTACAGTTTGTTTCATATTACACTCATAAATTTTGAGTTTTATATTATTTTATATTTTAGAATATTTAATAATATCATTTGTCAGTGAAAAAAACTCTGAGGAGAAATAGAAATAATCGACCAACCTCATTCTTTCGTCTGCATCTTTCTTTCTTTCTTTGCCCACTTTTTCACTCATTCTATATATGAACTTTGATATTGCCATGGAAAAGAACATCACAAAGCCCTGAAGCACTGAGGAATAATGGTCTTCGTTGGATAGTGACAAGTACAACGGACCGTTAAGCTCTTTTATTTTATTCTTTATCCCAATATCATATTTTTTTTTTTTTTTCTATCGGTTCATTTACATTGTATTTTTTTCTCGAATTATATTTGTTTTACGAGATTATTTACAATTGTTATTACACTATTCAGCATATAAATATATAATTTGAGAGACAGAAATAATTGTGTATGATAAATTAAAATATTATTTCTATTAAATTTTCATTTATGTCAATCAATTTAATTTTCTAATTAATACATCATTGAGCTGTCACATTATATTTCGTTGGAAATACACAGAAATAATTAATTGTGAATGATGTCATGACAGCTGTGTGAAATATATAACATACACAACGATGATTAAAAGATTATTGGATTAACGTTGATGAGCTTTTGCGAATGTATATTGCATTTATATGTATATAAATATATATTATAAAATGTATGATAGAAATTGGAAATAACAAAATATCGACGATACATAGTGGATAGTCAATATTATTAATTTTAGTTTATATTTCCTGTGTGTATATGTATTTGCAATACATATGTACACATTTATAGCGATATAATAAGATCAAAATACACTATTTTATGCAGTTATCATCAGTAATGCATTATAAATCCAGCAATAAAATGGAATTTAACTGAAAATATATACAAGAAATAAAATAAATTACTTTATTTCTTCCTATATTTATATTAAATATTTAATTGACTTATTAATAGTCATGAGTATATTACAATTTGTGCAACACATATTGCATTTAGTATAGTAGCATTTTTCATTTCGAATCGTTGAATTTAATAATATTGGAATATATGTAAATTTAAATATATTTATAAAGCATGTGGAGGAAATTTATTTTATAAATTGTGAATGCAGACGATCGCAAAATCTCTGGATAAAATTCGAATATTCATATATGTATTCATGGGTGAGTTTGTCTTGCATTAAAGCTATATTTTTGTACCATACCTATCTAATCCCAAAGCGTTTACTTCATACCAAAAGCGGAATCTCCGAAAATACAAATCCCTTTACATTATTCTCACTTTATATAACTATTTTCATCATATATACCTTTCATTGCAATATTCGCTTTTTATAATTCGTCCTCTTTGCAAGCTCTATATTTACTTACTCACAGGAGTAAAAAAAATATATAAATAGATAAATAAATAAATAAACAGGAATAAAAAAGAAAAAAAAAAAGAGGAATAATAAAAATCCTACTCGATTTGCTGTGAATGCAACGAAATATTAAAGTTTTCGGTCAGTGCACAGTTTTAACTATATCCAAGTGTATGTCCTTCAGTTGTCAATATATGCTACATAAAGATGTGAACAAGTGAGCAGGAAACTACAAAAAAAATACATAGAGGATCAAAGAATACAATGTCAAGTCAAGAGAAAAATACTTTGATGGACATTTTTTTATTGTTAAAAATAAAATATAAAATCAACTGTTTAGTAATTTCAGTATAAAACAATAAATATCAAATAATGAAATAATAAATAGTTGATGAATTTAATAATAACATTGAATGATTTTATTGAAAAAAAAAAATGAAAATTTTTATAAAGATTTAAAAATTTTAAAACAAGAATATAAAATGATTGGAAAGATGAATGTACTGAGGTAATCTTTATTGACTTTGTAGGCCAACGAAGTCAATTACGTGACAATGTCATATATAGTGACACTTCTTAACTCATCGTCATGAAACTATAAAACAAGCTCAGCACAATAGCTCGCATAAACTCTAGTTTGGCTTTGCACTTTATCTTCTCTCCTCAAGAGCATTTCTCCTTTATATTGTGAATGGATTATTAATAGCACACTCATGCCAAAAGTGATATCCCAACTAAGTCAAGCAATATTTTCATATTCAAAAATCAATTCAATAACAGTTATAATCAAATTAAAAATATTTCAGAATAATATAAATATCAAATATGTGTACATAAAATTTCTAATTTATAAAGCTTGAAAATTATCTCATTGTCTTTGACACCTTGACACTCAGACAAATGATATTCGTCTATATTTATCCACTATGTGTGTGTATATAAAGTAAAGGTGAGCATTAAGTATGAATATAGAGTCTAGACACAGTTTCGATACGTGCACGAGATGGTAGATGTCTACTCAATCTTCATTCAAGTTGAATATTCTTCGAAAGTTCTATACAATAGTATATATACATATTGACAATATGTCTTCCAATCGATGGAGAAACGTTCATCAATCTGTTTTATATATTGCATACATTGCATTCCTTTTCATTCATGCAATTTTCGATAGTAAATATATTGTTGACATGTGAAAAAGGTTTTAATACAGTTTTCATGGGGAACTTTTGATTAAAAAAATTTTAATATTGTGATAATATTAAGAATGCGTGAGATAGTTTGTGTTCTTTGTTGTAAAATTGATAATTGCATAGACATGTAGACAATTTTAATTAGATAGTCGTGATTTTATCTGTTGATATAATTTTATTTTTTTTATTTTTTTTTTCTGTTATTATTATTGTTGTTGTTATTTTTTTGTTGTTGGGTTTAGTATAGTTGTATTTATTGTGTTATTGTATGAATAAAGTTTGCGACACTGTTAACATTGCTGTTGTGTAGTGCTCATTATGTCGGATGTGTTCGTTGAGTTTTACTACTTGCACGCGGAGAGTTTATTTTCTTTCACAATGAAATTGTCGTGATTGGCCAAGTGAGATGTATTTAAATAGAAATTACTGGTGTCGAGTGGCGATAATGATGTGTTGAAGTAATTACAGTGATGAGGAGAAGGAAAAATGAGAGAAATGAAGAAAATAACGTCGAAGTTTAAAAAAAAAAAAAAAATAACGTGATGTTGATAATAATGAAAAATAAAAGTAGAGAACATTTTTATGACAGAAAAAATAAAAAATAGCGTTATGAATCGAAAAAAAAATATTTAATCTTTTTCCTCGCCGATGGCGAACTCGAGAAAAAAAATTTGGAATGAAAATAAAAAATGAAAAAATATTAATAAAAATACTTTTTAATATCTGTGGATGGTTTTGGATCTGATCAAAAAATTGTTTGAAATTAATCTAGACAAATAACGAACGCACAAAAAGCTATTGAAAATAAAAAACAGATATATTGAATATTAATTTGCACATGTGGACTAAATAATTAAAAAAACAGTGCAAGAAAAAATGTGAAATTTTATTATGATTCATTACGACGTTTTTATAAAATATAAAATATAAAAAATCCAATCAACATTATACTGATCAATACAAAATAAATTCCAGTAGCTCTCTAATTTGTTCTCAAAAAGAATCGCATTGCAGTTTACAAACCACGCCCTTTTTTTCCACTCCACTATCGTTCATACAACTCTTTCAAACATAACTCAAACTTGCTTCAACCTAACTCATGGATTGACCATTCGAATTTCCCAATGGACAAAAATACAAGGACATCGCTCACAATAAAAGAATTTCATTGACGAAACTTTAAATCGTATCTGTCAATGCGCATCAATATAATGTGTTGTATAGAATTGTTCATTGATGCATTGTGGATTGATTCAAAAATATTGAAAGTATCGTAATATTTTTATTCACATCAATTCAGTGAATTGTACAGATAACACATCGCACAGGATTAATGAAAAATACATACATATAAATATATATAAAATTGTACGTACCATCATTTTTTTTTTAATATCCGATCATCATCAAACCAAAATGAAAAATAAATAAAAAGAAACAAAAGAAAAGGGATAAAAAATATAATGAAAATGCAAACAGAAAAAAAAAAACATAAACCGCTGAAAAATATTTAGCCAGCTGCATTTTCTTTATATTATAAAGAATATATCTATTAAAATTATTTTATTAGGTTTGATTTTTTGTATCTCACTGCAAAATACAGTGGACATATATAAACGAGTCAAAAATTAAAAATTTGTATTAATTATATTAATTAAAATGACTATGAAGTTGTTTTGTTTATTTAAATTTTTACAAAATATCATTTTCACGATTTACTAAAAATCAAAAAGGTTTTTATTTTAAAAAGTCACTGGGTAATTTTACAGCTGAGATTTATGTGCGTTGCACAGAAGAACTCATAACACAAATACAAATAACTAGAATGATAATCGAGCGGCCATAAAAAAAATATACAAGAAGAGAAAAAATACAACTCATGAACTCAGAGTCTCTCGTTACAAAGTTAGTAGGTATACGAGTACAACAAAACCTTTTATATCGCATAGTATATTGTCCCGCGGGGATGAATGAACGAATAGTGCGCATGTTGTTCATCCCTTCACATTGGCCATGCCTTCAATTCATTTCTTGTTTTATTTATTTTTGTTTTTACCTTTTTATTTTCTCGGTTTGCATTCATATATCTTTTTGTTATTGCAACCTCACCACTACATATGCATAATAATTAAAGAATGTTCACCTGTCGACAGGGCAAATTAATCGATTATACCTACATCCCTTCATCGTGTTTCAATTAAATCAATAATGTTAATTAAAAAAATCTACTCCCTGTAGATCTTGTATGAATATTTGTGTTGAACTTTAAAAATATACTCGACATACAAATGAACGTTTATTGCCGTAAAAAAGTCTGTATGTATGTTAATAAAATAAAGGAATATAAAGTGGTAATAAAATAATATATTGAGGGTAATATCATGTCAATGAAAGTGAAAAGAAAAAAGAAAATAATGAATAAATAAAAAACAAAGAGATAAACAAAAGTAAAAGATAACATTTTCATTAAGAGAAAATTGCTTGATGTACAGAATGAACTAAGAAACTCCAAGGAAATGTATCCCCTTTTATGAATCAGTAGATGACTCTTCAAAGAAATAGAAAAATATTATGTGTATACATAAACCAGTTTTTCGAAGTAAAGACAATTTATGAATTTTATCTATTCGACCCTTCAACCAATAATACAAATGAAAAAATTATTGCTATTGTTATTATATAATATAAATTATTTTATTCATGTACGCGTATGTATTATTATTTCATTATACAATATGATTTATTTGCGGTTATGCAATTCTATTGGTGTCTGCATCGAATAGTCGTTACAGGTCTGAGCACGCTTCTGGGCTTACACTGTTACCCAATGTTTCAAAGTATTTGCATATCTATGAGTACAGTTGTAGGTATGCTATAATAAATATATGCATTTGTGACAGTTGTACTGCACGGTAACCACAAGAGAATAATATCCAAAATAAACATATGAAAAATATCGGAATACCAAATACGAATATTAGTGACTTGAGTTTAAAAATATATAAAAATGTATAAATATAAATTCAATGCTGTGGGTTAAATGTAGAGGGGGAAGAGTGGCATGAAAGAGCCAGTTTTGGAAAAAGGGATAAATAATAAAAAAGGAAATAAATAATTAATAAAATTTGTATAATAAGTAATTGTTTATTCATTTATGTACGTGATGTCATGAAACATTTTTCAAAATTATCGGTATTTTTGGACTTCTAAGCATTTATAAAAATAATGAAATTCGGCTCTTTCATAACACATAGGCATTGAAAAAGCCACCTAATATTTTGAAAGAGCCAAGTTTTTATTACAGGACTGAAATTTTAGATTAACAAAGATATTATTTACTAATAATGTTAAGATATAATTTTATATCTTATATAATTATAAAACGTTTTATATAACGCAAACTCTGGATAAAATATTCACTTAAATCTAAGAAATTCTCATGAAATTAGCCGTTTGAGATCAATCATTGCAATCTGACTAGGTACGATCTTTTTAAGAACTCATATAATTTTATTTGATGTATCTGAGTCTGTATCATTATTTATTTTAGATTTCTTAGTAAGAGCTTTTTTGAGGGACCATATAAACCTAGCCCTAATGATTACAAATAATTCTAATGTGCAACTAATTGATGAGGCGAATTGAAATGAATGACAGAACGATAGAAATTAAATATACGAAAATGTATAAATGAAAAATTCAAAATTATATGGATAAAAAATTTCTTTTATTTATCATGAAGTTTCTTTTTTCAGTTCGGTCGAATTTTTTGCTGTATTAAAGTACTTTAGACGTCGGTAGTACATTATTTTGTTAATAATTATTGTAGATTGACGTAGATTTAGTAAAATTCTACTTCGTGACTTGTCGCAACATGTATTGCAACGGTTGAATGATTCAGTATAGTATTATTCATGTAGTTATGATAATCAGTATGCGTGAGATCTGTTCATCGGAGTGTGGACTTGCTTGATATAGTCAATGTATGAGTGAGGGAAGTTTCTTGGAGTGAAGTAATTATATGAAGTATAAACCAAGGGGAAATTTAGTGTAGTAGAAAATTAGAGAATTGTATTTAAAGCTTATGAAATAATTTTTTTCTTCATTTGAAAAAAGACTTTTCGAAATAATTTTAAGAAGATAACACTTGGAAAATTCACTGATGTAACTTTATGGGCACAACTGAAAAAATATGAGACGCGTATTCACATACATATACGTAGTATATTCACATAGATTCGCGAATGTGCGTGGGTGCAGAGAAGAGTGAAGGAGAATTGTATGGATTCAGCATTGAAGCCACTTTTCGTACACGTTGGTTTTGTTGGGACAAAAATATAAAGGCAGTCATGCAAAAATTTGAATTCACGTCACTGGTTACCGTGTGACAATCTTTCTTTTCACCCCTCATCATTCGCCCCAGCACAATTTTATTTCCTTTTCTTTTTTTTTTTTCTTTTATCGCATTTTTTTCTTCAGCGCACCTTTAATTTGCCGCATTGTCTTGTGGTTCTGTTGCGGTGGTGCCCAGAACCACACAAAGCAAACTTTACAATTTCTCCTTGAATTAATCATGACGCGAGGTGGTGCTTTGCATAATTCTATTCCAACATTAGTCATATCGCCCCGTGGACATTTCGTGTAAATTATATATCTCACGTAAACTTGCATTTCTGATCTTTTTTTCTTTTTTTTTTTTTTTTTTTATATATTTTTTTCTCTTCAGCAATTTATAGATGTGAAGGAAAGAATATAGATACATCCCTCCCTTAAACTAAAATTCATCACATCGTATAGTACATTTTATTCCTTTCACGTGATGTGAAAGCAAAATTACAGATGTTGAAAAAACATAAAAAATAGAAAAATAAGAGAACGAAAAAAATTAATGTATATCATGACTTACCCTAGACTTGGGTGTTTGTTTCAGTCCAATAGCTGGCTGGCTCCGATTGCTCTGCGGAAAATTAAAACAAAAAACTCAGTTGAAATTTAAGTAAACATTTTTGAAATAAAACATGTATCTCAAGACAAACTTAGAAAATACACAACAGAGTAATTGAAATTCATCAGTAAACATTTTAATCACGCAACATAACCACTTATCATGACTATAACATGACAATAAACGTTGCTACATAAACTTGAATGTGGGATAATAAAAATAAAAAAAATAATACAGATGCTACTCTAAACCTTCTTATTGGCATTTAGTGAGATTTTTCAGGAGCAAGGAAGATTGTTTAGAAATATTTTAATAGAAAATACAACACCTCGAAGTAGTGGCATATTGCCAAATCTTCTATTCTAAGGCACAAAAAAGGAACTTGCGTCGAAATTTATTATGAAATAAAATATTACAATGTTTTGTTGGGTGTAAAAAGCATTAAACTAGGTTCAATCCTAGATTTTTTGAGGCTTCTCAGATTTAAATTAGCATTGATAGGCCAACGAGTGCCATAGGATGTTTAATCGACTAGTAGAAGACTTAGAGAAGCACAAAAATATTCATTTGAACCTTAATAACTCCTTAGTTTTTTAAGAAATAAAAATATCTGCCATTTCTAAGGTCTTAAAAAGGACTAAAATTAAATAGCTCGTCCTTAATAATACTTTCAATTCTTTAAAAACGAGCTATATACAGGTCTAAAGTAAGAACAAAATTTCGACTCTCGAAAATACATAAAACAATTTCATACAAAATACTGTATTTACATAACAGATAATTTCATCATCGATGTAACAAATAGACATAAATCTTAATTGGTCTGTTGAGGATACAAGTCATGCGCCAAATATGTTCCTGTATTGCACGACAGCACCAGTGACACCAGTATATCCAGTCATGTACAACGTTAATATATAAATATATCTACTCGTATCTCATGCACATGCATATAGAGAGAAAGAGACAATAATTACAGAAATGAAAATGAGAATAAGAATGAAAAGGAGATATAAACATGTATAATGCATACAAATATTCATACATTATAATGTTTATGTTACATTGTAGATTATGGTCACGCCTCTGTGCAGAACTGTACAGGTATAAACATGTATGATGCAGAGAAACATGCGACATCTACTATGGAGAATACAAAGGGGAATACTCAACAACACTAGATAATTGCTGCGTATCCAGAATTGGACTGGTGCGCATCTAGTCATCTATTGCGCAGCTGTTATATATGTATATTAACTGAGATAATTGAGTAAGTTATAGCGATTAATCCCAAATAATTGGAGTTAGCAATTAGTTCAATTACTATACAATTGCTGTTGTCGTAAATCCTTGATTCTCAGATGCTTAAGGTGCTGTCAAATAGATGAATTAAAGTTCATACATTACGTGGAATAATATGGGTAATATAAATTACAAAGACATGAATTGATAGTTGAATTTCAAGGTGAGTAAAATGTGTTTAGGTTGATAATAATTGTAGGATAAGTAATAGTGTTATGTAGAGGAAGAGTGGCATGAAAGAGCCAAGTTTTGAAAAAGCCATTATTATTTACGCGTTAGTTTTCGAATCTTGGATGTGTTATTATTTTAAGATAGTAACACTAGCCAAATGTTGCCCACAAACATTTGACAGTTTATCAAAAATAAACGGCGTCGATACGACATTTTGAAGATTCCGTCGTCAAAAAGTAAGTTTTTGAGTTCATTTTATTTGTTTTTTGACGTCTATATGGACGAAACTAATAGTAATATGATTATACAATAATTTTATAGATATATTAGGACTTTTTATACCATATATATTTTGCAGGCGAATCTTTAATTTCATACTAATTTTCGGGGTTATGTTTCTTGGGAGAATATGTTTTGAAAGAGCCGGGCTGCAGTGTGATGAAAAAGCTAGCTTTATATGGTCCCTCAAAAAAGCTTTTACTAAGAAATCTAAAATAAATAATGATACAGACTCAGATACATCAAATTAAATTATATGAGTTCTTAAAAAGATCGTACCTAGTCAGATTGCAATGATTGATCTCAAACGGCTAATTTCATGAGAATTTCTTAGATTTAAGTGAATATTTTATCCAGAGTTTGCGTTATATAAAACGTTTTATAATTATATAAGATACAAAATTATATCTTAACATTATTAGTAAATAATATCTTTGTTAATCTAAAATTTCAGTCCTGTAATAAGAACTTGGCTCTTTCAAAACATTAGGTGGCTTTTTCAATGCCTATGTGTTATGAAAGAGCCGAATTTCATTATTTTTATAAATGGTTAGAAGCCCAAAAATATCGATAATTTTGAAAAATGTTTTATGACATCACGTACATAAATGAATGAACAATTACTTATTATACAAATTTTATTAATTATTTATTTCCTTTTTTATTATTTATCCCTTTTTCCAAAACTGGCTCTTTCATGCAGCTCTTCCCCTAAGAGCTAATCCGGATGTGTATTAAAATCTCCTTTGCACGAGTCAAAATTACGGTAATTGGACTGTTAAATTATTGTCTATATAAATATTTATGTATAAGAATGAGGGAGTGAAGGAAAGGTGTGACAAGGGATGATCTGGGTTCAGGAAGGATGATGAATCGCTGACTGATTGAGAATTTCCGGCGTAATGTGCCATATAACGAGAGATTGAGATTGTAAAGAAGGAGGGAAAAATAAATGGAAAAAAATATGAGGTATAGGAGAATGGAAGTGTATATTTATGTATTTATATATATTGGTGAATATAAAGTTTGATAAATTTTGAGAGACACTTTAATGCAGTGGAATCATTGAAGTGTACGTAAATGTATTTGGTTTGTTAACTTTGATAAAAGCTTATTTCCATCACGAGCGTTATTTTTATTCGCGGGCGATATTGTGTATTTTTCTCTCGCACTCTCGTTAGCGATAGCGGTTTCTTTTTTTATTTGAAAAAATAAATATGCCATCTCGTTTGTCACTCATTAATTTTTTGTTCTTTTAGAAAATGCATCTACTGGTTTTTCTTTTTTTAGTTTTTATTTTTATTTCTTTTTAGTTCATTTTTATATTGATTACAGAATTTTTTTATGGTAATATATTGAGCATTGTGTGTAAATATGTGAAGAAGAGTGTATATACTTGCGATACCATTATCGACGTGGTCGTGTTGGGAAATTATGAGCCAAAGGTGCTTGACCTATTTTTCTAATTAGGTCTGGTGTAGCCAACGTGGCGTTGGCTCGTGGTCGTTTTTTTTTCTCTCACGTGTTCAAAAGTTTTTCATTATTTTTTTCTTCTAGAAGTTAAAGAAGACGAAGAGAAAATGAAAAAAATTATATAACGTGGAAATTACTAAGTAAACGAGTTGAAAAATATTCACGTTGGGTTTATGATAAGTTTATTAACCAATTCAATTTCCATTTTTACGTTACTTCAACTGCACCGATTCAAAGCTTATAAGATAATAATGTAGCATCACTACAAAAGAAAAAAATATATATAAATTAATAAATTCATATTACAAAATAATTCAACGGAATATTAAAAATAAACTCTCGTCAATTCATTGATTCAAGAACTTTTCAATTAACTAAAAAGATATAAATTTGATGAAGTAATAGAAAAACATGATGATAAAGACAAAACGAAAAAAGGGTAAGTAACAGTGATATATTTTATAACAGTGAAAACGGGCGCTTGGCTTTGTAATAAATGTCACAGTTGACATTGTCGAGTAATATAATAGGTTGCCTACGGAGGAAAAAAAAAAAAAAAAAGGATAATATCATTGGGTAATAAAAGAATAATAAAAAGTAACGGAGCGGCAGATAGAAACGGGTTGTCGTCATAGAGAAACAGAAAGAGAGAACGTAGGGAAAAGGCGAATTTGATCAGTGAACAAGAATGGAGAACGCCCAAGCTGAGTAAAATGGACAGGTAATCGATATCTAACCAACAACTTCCCGGGGAAAACAGCGATATGTTTCATTGTACCAAAACCTCTTTCCCTCCTCCCAAAAAGCTCTCACCTATATAATTCCGCGGGTCGATCGATAAAATTTTCATTTCGAATGGACTTCATATATAAATTCACATTGTGGTATTTGGATTATAATTAGTATGTCATTTAGTTGCTGGGACATGCGGCACAAGCGATTTATGAGCACCATCTAAAACACAACATTCACACACATCCATACAAATACATATATCTACATATATGTATACTGCATATGCGTATCTGTAAGTACATTGATTATGTTTACGTATATAATAATATATTGTAGTGACCTAGTGCATGTGTAAATGACGCTTGTGTAACAGATTGTAACCAAATTTTTCAAGATATATTTTAATTTTTGTTATCACTGTTTTCTACCACTCGACATTTAACATTTACGCATGTTTACATAAATCTATGTGGCTTTTGTTGTGTACATATATCAATTTATATAAATGTAAATAGACATATTTGTATTTATAGTATGTTTAAAATTTTGAAATAATTTTTGCATACGAATGCAAGCATTATTGGTACGTTTATATAAATTTTAACAGTAAATTCTACAATATCACTGTAAAAAGAAGAAAAAAAAATTATAAAAATTAAAATTCAAAATAAAATAAAATTAATAATAATAATAGTAATAATAAAAATTAAAATATTAATATTAAAAATATTAATAATAATAAATAATAATAATAATAATAATAAATAATAATAATAATAATAATAATAATAATAATAATAATAATAATAATAATAATAATAATAATAATAATAATAATAATAATAATAATAATAATAATAATAAATAATAATAATAATATGGCGGAAAATTTATATGAAAATTCAATGATGTTGAATTATACACATGTGGCATAGATAATGAAATTGCAATTGAAACTTTTTGCATTGAAAGTTCCCTCGGGCATTTTATATATTATATGAATGTATAAATGATTTTGTATATGATATGTATGGATGTATTTATTTTGTTTATGTATACATTGATACATTGGATCTCATTAATTGTAATAATCATGTGAAAGTATATTGCACATAGAAATAATGAAAATGTGGTATTTTTTTATATTGTTGTATTTTTTTTTTTTTTTTTTTTTTTTTTTTTTTTTTTAGTATTGAATTTGTATTGAATTTTTAATTGTCAAACTTTTTATACTAGTTGTTTATCATTTTTTTCTGTTGTGCACGCTTGTGTATTTTGTCGCCATTTAATCTGGAGATATATGTATAGTAATACCTGCCTCAAAAATGTTCATTGTATGTGTATGTAATTCTGCAGAGACGATGAAAAACGTCAGCTGCAGAATCAGTACTTCAAATGTATTCATGTATATACACACATTTTTCAATATTTTATTTTGTTTTTTAAGTCTTGCTACCGTCACTTTTGCGGTTTGAAAAACATTTCCGTTCCCTTTTAGTTTACCATTCTCTTTTCTCTGTGCCCTCTTTTCAAACACATAACATTTGAAATTTCTCTAAAAATATGTCGGAATATCCTACTATATTTTTTCGATTATTCACATCTATTGACATACTTCCAAATTGATATTCCAACAAAAATGAAAATAAAACCAAACACTAAAATATAAATTCATTCACAAAAAAAAAAAAAAAAGAAACTAAATTTATTCCCTATACAATATCAACAAAAATTATTCAGTATGAACAAGCATTAACAAGATTTCCAATAGTCTACCAGATGCCTGGACAATTCTCTCTGACTAATACCAGACAACTTTTACTTTTCGCTCTCGATCCTTCTCTATTCATCTTCCACTGTCCCGTACCAACCCTTCCAAAGTGAAAATGCAAATATCTCATCTCGACCGCCGTTTGATTCACCATTTCATTTAGTATTCCACATCGTTCTCGTTCCCATCGTCGATCCTACTGCGTCATATATACATATATTCACATAAATATATACGAATAAGCATGTACATATATTTATATGCGTGACCAATCCTTGGTTAACGCTGTCGGTATACCAGTTCTATTTATCAGCATTCGCGCCCCGTGGTCCCGTTCTATTTGCGGTATATTCTATATAATATACATATACAAACGCGCCCCTCCGCTAACACCCTACTCACCCTCTCTCTATTCTCCTCTTTCATCTTCTTCACCCCCCACAAATTCCATACTCACTGAGAATTTTATCCCGTTACGATTATTTATCCTGTTCACTCAACCACAATTGCGCACACCTTTTCCAATTCACTTTCAATCTTCCTTTCTATTCTTTCGTCTTTTTTATTTTTTATATCATTTTATTTATGTATATTCTTTGTTTTTTTTTTTTTTACTTCTTTCATTCTTCCCCCTCTATACAGTTATACATACATAGTTTTATATTCCTAGTGAAATTGGATCAATTGAGGACCACTCTCTTCAATAATCCCTGGAGCTATTGCGGTTGGAAGACTTTTACTGAATTATTGGATTCATCTAAATTTATTCTCATCGCGTCCCTCCAACGATTGCCCAACGTAGGTCGGACATTCTTGCCGCACTGCTGGAGATGTCATTACATAAAGCTTCGGGTAAACATAATTAACACCATGGGGTTCACTTGCGATAAATAAATAAAAGTGAAGCGACAAAAATAAATATTGTATGTGTAGATAAATTTATATAAGTATAAGTATACGACAGGAATCTCTGTGAGTGCATGAACATCACCAGCCTTCAAGGTCTTCCCTTCATTTCATTCAAAAAACTTATTCAAAGTAGTCACAGGTAATTGACCCATTGAAGTGAAAAGCATTCGAGCATGATATAAGTAATATATCTATATGGTAAATTTTTCTTCTTCTCTTTGAATGCTTTCACACTACGCGTATACCAACGTGTCAATATATAGTCAGCCACTTACTTACGAGAGGCACGTCGTGTATTTGACGTTATAGCCCGCGAGTGCTTTTACAGCATAGACACGAGCCACCTAGACCTTTGTACCTTTATATACTCTAGAGACTTGAACATTGTCTATACATATTATAACACTTTAGCATCAGCACACCTCTCGATTTTATGCTCTTCGTATATGATATAACATTTTATTAGATACACATTCTCAATGGGTTTTATTTTATTTATTTTTATTTTATTTTCATTTTTTCTTGGACGATGAAGCACCGAAAGGGGACTCGTGAAAAGAAGAAAATAAAAGAAGGATTATATAGTTGATGCGAATATTACCCATGGGGAAGTAGACGTGAGCGTGCCTATTATCCTTAATGAGTTTTTATAATGAACAAAGTCCACAAAGTAAAGCACCCATCTTCAGAAACGATTATTAAAAAATAAAAATAACGAATATTTTATGATATTTTGGCCTTAAGTATAATGGAGAATATTTAACAAAACATATTTTATCAAAGATATTTTATATGAGAAATAATTATAACTGTAGAACAATGATAATATGAGAATTATTAGTCAATTATCTGTTCAACTATAATGATATTGCGCTGTTATTAATCTTCTAGAGAGAAACCTGGAGGATAAATTACACTCGATCCACAAATGTATATATTAACGTAGGTATACAATAGTCAAATGTGTTGGGTTTGCAATAATATCACTGTGTAAAGAGATGATAGGGAGGATTATGCGTATCATCCTGAGTGAAGGACTATCGCAAGGAGGTAAACAGTTCTTGAGGTTTCAAGTATATGGATATCTCTTCGCACCAATCTCATTATTATTCTCATTTATACATCAGAGAATAATTCGAAAAGTTCATGGATGCTCTCTGTTTTATCATTAAAATTTTTTTTTTGTTCACTATGCAAAACTCTCTTTGAGGATATCCAATGTCGCACTGTCGCCTTTTTATTTTTTGGTTTCATGGCGAAAATCATCCAGCGCGTACATCTCATTATGAATCGCATTTGCTTTATATTTAATTCATGAGATGCACAACGCATTCGCAACATTTTTCATCGCTTCATAACATGCACCAACACTAAACATTTGTATATACATTATACATACACATACATATATGTATAGGTACATAACATATGTATATATTGCATACATATTTTATGCTATGTCTACGTCGACAAAAATTTAATCAGCAATCCTGTCGCAAAGCCATTCGTATACATGCAAAGTCCTCTTCAATATAAAAAAAAAAAATTAATTATGGCGTTACTTTTGTGATTAGAATAATGTGAGTGTTCGTGTTTGTTGAGTGATAAATGGTAGAATGAGAGATCGGAGAAATCAACTGACGAGCGAGTGGAAGCACGAATGAGAAATAAAAATAGTAACCATGATAAATATTATTTATAAATGTTTATTCCCGAGTAGTGTACATTTTATGAAATAGCAAAAAAAAAAATATATCTTTCAATTTCCACTGTTCTTATTTTTTTACTATATCACAAATTAATGTTTGTTATCCTGCATTTTATTCCATCCAACATCAATGAATCCTCAAAGTATATCTATAATTTTACAAAGTATATATGTACTCGCTCTATTACCTGAAGTTCGTAACGAACTTTTATATAATGATAATAGTTTGCACAAGATCGAAGTATAGAATCTTTTTACCGCAGAATTTTTCTTAGTTTTTTATTCATTTAGTTTGTCTACCTGCCATTATTTTTCTCTCGTCTACTAACCTTTTTTCGTTTCTTTTATCTACGCTCTGAAAAGACCTTCGTGTGGAAAACCAAACGCCCGCCAAGAAACTACAGTTTACTCAATCCGTTGTTTACCCACCGCATCTTTGACTCGCCTACAGCACCAGCGGCGCTTAAATAAAACCACAGGTGCTCACTATTTTGGCTTTATCACATACCCATGCATGCATGCATACACACATAAACAGGCATATACATTATATACATATACATGCGATAGTGTTATGTCTCATGGTAGTTGATTGTTCGTTTACCTCTGCCTCAGGTGACTGCACAATAAGCGACGTTCTCGGTGGTTTCTCCGGTGGCACCTTCTTCAAAGTACCCGAAAATGTTACACCACTAACGCTAACATTGGTAGTGCTTGAGGTGACACTAGCAGCTAAACCCGACGAGGATGAAGGGACGCTGATGCTCTCTGGCATATCTGCCTGACATACCAATCGATACTGCAGCGATCCACGTGCCCCGTCACTCCTTTCGAATGGCGAGTTGCTTGGCAACGCCATTAGAATTTGTGAACTTCGCTCGGACTCCGATGACTCGTGTTGAATTCGTGGTGATAATCTATCGGATGTCAGCGACGATTGACAAATTTGATTTTGAAAGGTAGCGGAAGGTGGGTATGCATTGTTTGAATGACGATGTGAATGTTGATGATCCATTACTAATTTATCTGACGATTGTTCTGTTGGTGGATGTTCATTGTGTGTATTTAATTGAATTTGATGGATATCAGGAAGTATATTTTTTGGTTGAAATTCTGTTGCTTGTCTTAGAGTTTTTTCTGTTGCTTGACGATCTTGAAGGCATTGTAATCGTGCTTGAAGATCACTTTGTTGATGCTGAAATTGTGCGACTTGATCTAAAAATTGATTTTGATTTTGAAGACACTGTAATCGTGCTTGCAAATCAGTTTGTTGTCGTTCAAATTGACTTAATTTCTCGGATATGATATCTAAACTTTGTTGATTGTGCATTTGTTGATGTTGCGTTTGATTGGTATCATTTTTTTCATTTTGCATTTCATTCTGTGCTGCTTGAAGATTTTCTGCTTGACTTTTACTATGTGTTATAAGATTAGCGGATATGTTGTGGCTTTTCTTGTGACTGTGTATTATATGATCGCTTTGCTCAAATGATGGCTTTGCGGGATTTTCGCCAAAATCCGTAACAACTGTCAAAAGTGTTTTCGCATCAAGTTTAGCTTCACTCAACGCGGGAAATTGATGACACAGATTTGGACTCGCACGTTGAGACGATGCGGTGCTTAATGGAGGAACGAGATTAGCAACTGATCCAGAGGTTGGTTGATCGTCAAAGTCCTTACGGGACAACTCCATATGTTTAGTGAGATCAGCACTAACATGGCGCAAATGACGTCTTTGTTCCATTATTGTGTTTTGACTAATATTAGGGATTGGCTGAAATGCCGCTTGAGATACTCTGGTGGTATCTTTAATGCGTTGTTGTTCGTCAATAGGAAATGTTACACGTGGATCACGACGCTCTTCCGATTGATTTCGTGAACGTGGACTGGTCGTAAATACCGGCACTTGATGATGAATTGTCCGATCAATTTCGTGACGTTGTCGGTGTTCAGCCCAAACGGCTAATTCTTGACGAGTCTTTTCAAAATTTTGATTTGCCATTGATGGACTTTTTTGTTGTGCTCGATCCATTGATGTATCACGTACTGGCATAAATGGCATTGGCGAACGTCGAAATTCATCGATTCGTTTTGGATCCATTGGCATTGGTGAACGTCTGTGCTCTTCAAAATAATCTGAACGTCTATTTTCTTGCGGTATCACTGTACGTTGATTTGGACTAATATTGCAACACTCGGGTTTTCTTTCAGGCACTACACTTTTACGTATTTCTTGTCGCCCATCGAATGGCATCGATGATACACGTAACACTGGCTCAACAACTCTTCTCTGATCATTGACAAAAACTTGACTAGTACTATTTTCCGACCACTTCTTGTCAGCAAGATTTGCCGGCGTCTTTCGTCCCGCCAGTGATACGTCTGAATTGTCCCCGGGGAATGTGAAAGTAATGGTATCATTTCGTCTTGGAAAGCTCGTGGTGACGTCTACGGAAATAGACTTGCGGTGTTCGGATCGTGAAACATATAGTGGGCATTCACTAGCTATAGTATCGACAATTTTGTCTCTCGTTGTCTGATCGTCATTTGAATCAACATAAAGGCCATCTTGACGTGTACGTGGTGTTTGATTAAGTGGAGTGAGAAAGGATCGAGCGTCAGGACCAGAAACAATACCGCTAGCGGCAATTGTCAATGCCCCTTCCTGCGACGTCACGACATTTTGATTAGTTTCGTATTTGGGTGGAATAATATTAGTTTTACTGCCAGGTACATCGACACTGGCTGATTTTCGATGCCCAGCATCACATGTAATCTTGGAATTGACACGTGGCGGTACCATTGGCTTGGGTCCACGCCCCGGAGCAGATCGATCCGTTGGTGCAATTACATTTTGGGCAATCGGTTGAATTATCGGTTGTCCTTGATACTGGGTCATTTCTTGAGAATATCTTTGTGGATTCGGTGAAGTTTGTTGACTGCTAAATTGTTGCGGTGGATAAATAGCAGTGTGCGGATTATATGGCAATGGATTCATAACAGTTTGTGGATATTGACTGTAAGAATATTGGTGTGGTCCGGTAAATTGACCGTAATTTGGCGTTGCTGACTGTGGCGGTTGACTAGTCATAATGACGCCTGAATAAAAAGGCGGCTGAGGACTTGTCGATTGTGATGTCAATTGAGGTGCGTGTTGAACTGTTACGTAACCACCACTTGCACCAGTATAAATTGGATTGGCCACACTTTGCGTATGAGCATAAAGTGCTGAGTCTCGGTACGTGACGTCTCTTGTCACGTAACCAACCCGATCGCCGTACTGACCCACTGGCTGTGTATATAGCTGCGATCTCACCTCAAACTGACCACGAGACTGGGGATATTGACTCGGATCAGGCAGGTAATCCGAGACAAATTGTGGCTGCGATTGTACCGGAAGAGTTTGCGTGGCCGTTTGCGATACATAGGCAACACGATCCATTGACGTTTTCTCTGGTTGATAAGGTTGTATTGTAACTTGACCAGTGAGTGAATGTCTATCGTCCGATTGGCCCATTGTCGATTGTCTTCGGGTCAAAGTTGGATACATGCCGGTTTGCGATGTAGAATAGTCTTGAGTGGATACCACTTCTGCATTCTGTGGATAATGTTGTTGTGGTCGTGACACTGGTGGTGGTAAACTTGTTTGATTTCTCTCCAATATTGACCGCTCCTGATGTTCAACCACTGAACGATTTTCGAAACCATTTGACAAGTCTGATTTGTCATGTGTTTTAACACCATTTTGATTTGGTATATCAGAATGTTGCAATTGGGTAGTTTCCAACAGCTGGCTCGAGCACTCACCTTGGGTATCACCGTTTGGTGGCTCACCAGAACCGGATTGTGACATTGTGGCCCCCACCGACGGCCTTCCGCCGATGTAGCCGAGAATTCGCCCCAATCCACACACTGTGGTAGCTTACGAGATACTCGCACAAATTTATCTCTACGGCAGAAACGACTTCGATCGCCACTTTTTCTTTAAAATCGTTCCACTAGTGCAGCTTCTATTCTTATACGTGAAATCCAACGATAACTCTCTCATCGATTTTATCTACGGTACTTCAGCCAGATGCTTCGGCATAATATCCCGTTTTTTTTATTCTTTTTCACTCTGCTTACACAAAGTGGAAGAAAAGAAATGATTTCCAAGTGAATAATCCAGAGATTTTCAATTCCATAAATTATTTTTTTTTCATTTTTTTCATTCAACCAGTTATATTTCCCATCAAAAAAGACAATTTATATCGAATAGTTCTTTAATTTGATACTGGTGAATATATAATCCTCTGCTAAGCACTGCGTTTTTAGTTTAATCTATATTTCAATATCTATAAAATTGGGCTAATCCAATACCATTCTCAATAAATTTTCATTCCCACACCAATATCCATTATCAATTTTATCTTTTAAGCGAATAAAAATATATTTACAAATAGTTACATCAATATCATTTTTCATATTAATACATTTCACTTCTGATCCAAAATTTCGTAAAATCGAATTAAGTGTATACCAATACACTTTTTTTCTCGTCATTAAATAATTCTGGATCGTTATAATTATATCACACATGTTCCATGTATAAAATTATCTGATTAATCCCAATATGTCCGACAAAATATAAACCGCCGATCAATAGTTACTGCAATTTATATTAAAAGCTGTTATATTTTATGTAGTTCCATTTTGACTTGGATAAAATTTCGCTGACGAATAGCATAAAATTTCTAGCCAATGCATTAATGTAATTCCACATTTCAATAATGGATGAAAAATTTTTTGTTATTGGCAATTTTACTTCAAATGAATACGAAATAGGAATGTAAACGGATCCCTTCCGCGATTCCAATGCATCACATTCACGTATTGTATAAATATATACTATGTCAATATTCCTATCCAAATTCATCTATCTTGCCAAGTATTTTAGACAGGTATTTTCTCTCGTCGCGTGGACAGACACCGAATCTACCTCGTTGACGATGGTTTCAATTAACGTCCCAGCCACGCCCGGATGAGTTTATCTGCAAAATAACAAACGTTTGCGTTGCGCGAAACACTCTGACAATATAGTAGAAGAGCACCACACACCGTGTTGCACCAATTGTGTCAAATGAATGGGTCAGAGACTCGCCCCCCACAAATCTACAAATCAACCTGTATACAAAATTCAAATGAAATATGTCAGTCTTTTGTATTTAACAATTATTAATATAATAAAAAAATAATATTCACTAAAATTCAAATAAATATGAAACCTTCGATCTTAATAATAATTATTTATTTTTATAAACGATATTCAATGTTTTGTCACTGATAAATCCAATCAGCAAAGCTGATCAAGTTTGATAATATAGAATTTTCTCAAATGTTCATGCGACATTTATTCAACTGGAACGAATATCTCTGGAGCCAGTATCCCCTGTCACTAAAACTACAGTGACCTCCATAGACAATATATTCTCTACTATCCACTCGCTCGCGCCCAATCCTGCTCTAAATCCCAATTAATCGCCGGAACCGCTGATCTATCGATCCGGCATACAGCAATGTAATGGTAATTCCGCTGTGATATGTCATCCGTCGAGCAGCAAAACCCGTATATACATACACAAACAGTTGGATCGCGTCTGGCAACGTCATACGTCATATCTATATACGATTTGTACTTGCTCCACTCGGAGGGTTATTCTTTTGTTTTTTTTTCTCCTCCTTCTAATGCTCTCATTCATATTGCTAGATATACGACTGACTATATTTGAATTATAATCAACTGTACATACATGCAAGAAACATGAGAAAAATTAATTTTTCATTTTGTTGATAAAGTATAATATAATAAGTGAATTTTTATTTTATTATAAAAGCTACTTCATTGTTGATTCAGGTTTGTAGTGTTTATTGTAAGATAATAATTAATGTCAGATCAATAAATTCCAGTTTAAAGAAAATTTTTCGTCAATTATAATCAGTTTTCATCTTTCCAGCTCTACAACTCGAAAACTGTTGGTCGGAGAACGTTTGCGGTAAACAACTTTTTTGTAGCAAATTTAATGCCCTACAAAAGCTGTATATTCATTTTTTCCAAAAAAAAATTTTTTATTACTGAAAAATTGAGTTAAAGTTGAAAAAAAAATTTTCTCGTGTTATTTATATGGGAAATCGAATTTTTGAATTCGCTAAGCTCTAATTAACTCGGAATTTTTTTTCAAACGGTAATATTTGTTTTTTTTTTCTATAAATTATCAGATTTTCAGGTATGACAGACAAAAAAAAATATCGCCTAAAAATGAAACACCTTAATGTATATTGTATATGCTTATAAGAAAATTAAATGATGAAAACATTCAATTATAATATAGCTTAAAAGGATCAGCAGAAATATTGATCGGTAAGTGAAAATCCACTATATAATAATATTTTTAGTTAAGTAACAGAACTTTACGACCTGACTAAGTTGTAACTAGGTAAAACTTTAACAAGAATCGAGTTGAGGTAATATTCCCATAAGGATAAGGCTTTATGAACGGTAGAATGAACAGGCAGACCGTCATAACGATCATCCGGTAGACGTTGATGTATATTTAGACAGAGACGAGAAAGAAAAAAAGACGATTGACAGTTCAACATTCAGCTTCATTTCTCTTATGGTTATTCTGACGAATGATGATCGGGTCTTTCAACTGATGCGGAAAGAAAATAGGTATATCGTCACTATTCATCGAAGAGCTTGCATTTATATCCTACTAGTATTAAAGACGAAGCATTTATTCCATACCATCGAGGTATCCTCGTACTCTGTTATAACTCGATGGATTTTTTTTTTCTTTTGCTAAGCTGGAGTTCCATTTTGATAACATTCATTCTCAGAGAAATGCGAAAAGTTGTCGAGTCACCGGATGACAGTTTATGGAAAATTGAATACGGAAACTACACCATTATATTATTATTTTATTTCATATATTTTCACTGGAGAGAGCAAAATTTGCCGCTGGGAAAATTGCTCTGACATGTCGAGAAATGAATTCACGACGACATTTTAGTGAATTTTAGTAGGTGAGAGAAGCCACAACAGCAAAATTCTTGGGAACATGTCATCACCAAATGCGCATCATACTATGTTGAATCGTGCTGACATAATTTAAAACTAGGTGAAAAATAACATGTCAAGATATTTTTCTCACAATTTTCCAATGTCAGTGTTAGAAATTGATATTGTATTATCAAAGTGAAAACTATTGTTGAGCATACAGACTGTTACAGATTTCATTTTAACAACAATATCCTGTTTGTCAAATGAATATATTATATTTGTTGAATGCCAGAATAAAAATTGAAAAAATGCTTTTATATGATGAGTTTGCACTTGTAGCTCAATGGGATTTATAAATATACTGTCAAGAATTTTTGCATTGTTGTTGGGACTTCAAATCGATAAAACACGCCTTTAGCAGTTGACTTCTATACTTTAGTTTGTAGTAGACAAGAAAATTGGTATGCTTAGAAATTCCGATACACGAAGAAGACAAGGCTAACTTTTGTTCAAGAGGTATTTGTTCCTGAACGATCTGACGAAACTTTTCATTAAAACTTTCAGTATCTCCATTTTCTTCTATTCAACATGCGAATTAAATAACGTATTGGTTATATCTATAAAAATAAAAACAAAATTTTTCAATTTCTCTCCTTTATTTTATTCATTTTTTTTCATTTTAATCGACCAACTTTTTTATCCAACATCAAACTGAATCATTTATAAAATTTATATTCTCCCCATTGACATTCAAATGACTATAATAATTCAGTTATATAGTTAAATTAATAAAAGATTACATAACAAATACACGAAATTATTTAAAGTCCAAATAAATTTTAAATTAAAATTTTAAAATTTTAATTTACATTCTAACAATTTTATAAAATAATTAATTAACCGTTTTATTATTTGTTTATTCCTGTGCTTTCATTCACATATTTTTCTCAATTATTTATCAAACACAATCCTAAACAGAACTATTTAATTACCAATCTACATCACTCAAAACTCAATTTTCCACCAATAATTTCAGTGGTCTTCATTTACAAAATCATCAACAATAAACGAGTTGACACACAAAGCTCAAAGCTCAACATTTGAATTAGCCAACATTTTATAGTATATATACATCAAATAATGAGAAGCTTGTTAATTAAGCTGCTTTATTTTACCACAAACATTAGCTTGTTAGTGAGATTTTACAATGGATAAAAAACTTTTGATTATCTTGAATATGCAGAATAAATTTTGGTTAAAATACAACTAGCACTGGATGCTTTTGCGGTTATCTGTCATATGCGAATTTACGAGCGAAGAATAATCCGATGAAATAGTTAATGCTCTTTGGCATATTTTATTTAAAGTTAAACTATTTAATAATCAAATCAATTGCTTTATAAAAATTATAAATATAAACCAGTTTAATTTATCGAAAAAACAATAATTAGAATAATTATTATGTACATGTATGATTGAGCTTAATAGATGTTCAATCACGAGATTTGTCAATGTTATCTATGCACAATACTTATTTGTACGTGTGGTGTTGTACGCGTACATACGTGTACAAATACGTTGATATTTTATTGCGACTAATTGAGTGTATATACCAGAACATGCGTTATATTTTGCAATGAATGAAAGTAAACAGGAATAATTTACACTACATTCCTAATTTTCCAATTTATCCCAACTGAAATACAACCGATTGTCCCAATATATATTGAGCACAAAATAAAAAAAATAAAGAAATGGTATACAACAAAAAAATCCAATGTAAAACACGAGGATTTGAATCATTGATCGAATTCACTATTCACGCAATTCAAACTAACGCATATTGCAATCCGTCCACATACTGTTTTAGCAATCCAGTGAAGGATTACAGACGTTAATTAACAAATTCAGAGAACCGCAAGCGCATCATGATGAAGCAACATCAAAAATTGATACGAAACTAGAAATAAAACAAACGAAATAAAAGAAACAAATTAAATTTGTTACTCTATTTTAATTACAATTGTTTTTATATTTATTCAAACCACATTTTTCTTTTCCTTCTTTTTTTTTTTATTATACTTAAACTGATTATAATATTATCTCGACAAATTAATATTTAATTATAAAGAAATTACATTAGAGAGAACGAAAAAGTTTCTCGCAAATTAAGTCTAGGGAACATTGCCAAGGATTATCATATGTATCCTTATACATTTATATATGTATAGATTTACATTTACACACACAACACACCCACATAAATATATATATATCCGTTACAGTAAGGAAGTTTTTTTGTCATCTTTACCCCATACTTCAACTGAGAATCGTGAGGGATCTAGAGGCCACTGTGCATTGTCCCAAGTTTACCATTAACGGAGTTTCCTAATTTCCATATTTATTAGCTTTGCCGGAACTTCTCCTTTTCATTTCGCGTCTCTTTCACTCTCCTCTTACTCCGCAAATACACACATATATACATATATCTATCCAACTACTCCCACAAGCAGAGGAACGAGCACTTATTTTCTTCTGAAGAGCTGGTCGACAATCCAGACAACTCTTCAAGGAGCATTAATTTACTCAACGAACTTTACAATAAAAAAAAAAATAAATATGTATATAACTTTAGTTATTTTTTAGAAATAGAATAAATATAATATGGTTTCATAAATATATTAAGTGGAATTATTTATAGAAATTTATAATTCACAGAATGTAATAAAGGATAAGAATATACTAATGTATTATTGTGAATTGTAGAAAGTTGAATTTGAATTATATAACAAAGAGAAAATAATATTTTGTAAGAAATTAAACTTTGCTATTGTATATAATATATTAGTTGAAATTTCCTGCCTCGGGTCATTCAAGTTTCAAAACAACAATTTGCACCCGAAGCCCAATATGAAAGACAAACTTTCGCTCTACCTCTTCCTCAATGAAGAAAAGTCAGTCAACAATTAAAAATAACACCATTTAATGGACGAATAAACTTGAGTAGAAGCCATCCGTGGTGGTCCATTATTATTGCTTCCAACAAAGTGGAAGAGAATAACACAGACACAAAGGGCAAGAAATAGATATTGAGATAGCAAAGAGGCGACGGAACTGATGACAATATAACACTTTCTCTTCTGTTCTTCATCTACCTAACAAGAACGTGTGTAGAGCTAAAAGCAAGAATGTTACAAACGACCCGTGCACACGAACTAAATGATCGATCGTGGTATGGACCGTTAATGAATTACCTCGGGAACACCTTGATTTTCTCTCGTCTTCCCAATCTCATCAAACGTTCCATCCTCTCTTCATGTTTCTCAAACAACCCCAATACATTGTCAGGCTTCTTTTCATCATTTACATATTTCCTTAACTCAAAATTCAATCTTATCCCTACACTTTTCTTCTCTATATAACAAATTAATCCTGAAAATCATCAAATATCCCGTATTAAAATTTTGTTACTATGCATTAGACTTTTATTCTCCTTATTGTATCTCAATTGTATCTCGTGAGTCTTGAATTTTCGAATAAATTTTACCCTGCATAATTTACAATGCATAGTAAGCCTGAGACATATCGATACTTGATAGAAAAGTACACATTTAATAGATATATTGTAAATATTGTTTTATAGTGAAATTAATTTATTTCACAATTCAACTCAAAAATTCCATACCACCTCAACTTAAAACCTCTATATCTCAAAAAGTATCATTCTTAATGATTTAGCGCTAAGGACCTTTTTTGTAGGAAATTTGATTTCCTAAAAGTCCGTCATTTACATTTTTTCTGTAGCTAGTGTTGTTTACGAGATAGTTACAAAAAAACGCGAATTTTATGAAAAAATTAGCTTTAGTGGCCCGTACTACCCCGCAGGTGTAAGTTATGACTTTGCCGTAATGGATACTTTTGTAGAGCGTTCAATTCTAAGAAATACCTGTCCAAGTCCTAGATAATCCCATTAAATGCCGCTGAGTTACAAAATTCAAAAGAAAAAAAATCAAGTTTTACGTGTATTTTAAATGAGAAATCATTACACGCCTTGGTCGAGTACTTAATATTAATATTAAGGGCCCAAACTTTCAGGGAATTTTTTTTTTTGGTAATCCCAACAAATTTTCACTATGGGAACGAAAGAAAAAAAATAGTCCAAAAAAAAAAGCACCCTAGTAAACAATATATTTATTATAATTATTTTATTAGGTTTGATTTTTTGTATCTCACCGCAAAATACGGTGGACACATATATGAGTCTAAAATTAAAAATTTTGTATTAATTATATCAATTAAAATTACTATCAAATCCTTTTATTTATTTAAACTTTTATAAAATATCTTTTTCTAAGTGGCCAAATACTTTTGAGCGGTAGTGTAATTTTTTTATACCTTAAAGTGGAAGAAATGGATACATCTGCCATTTCTAAGGTCTTAAAAAGTACTAAAATTAAATAGCTCGTCTTTAATAATACCTTCAATTCCTACAAAACGAGCTAAATGCAGGTCTAAAGTACGAACAAAATTTCGACTCATTCATCTCACTATGTCATACACTCACCAATTATTTCATCGAATTATTTTTCGTCATAGATTTCTTTCCCCTGTTTCATAATGAAACTTTCATCACTAAGTATATTTCAAATTTTATAGAGGCACGTATAGAAAAAGATCATTGAAAGAGCGAGCCCTTTCAATGCTAGAGATTCCATAATTACTACATGCCACGACTGGGTTTCCTGGCAACGTCGATTACCGCCAGTTACCATCATCGTACAGTTCTAAACCATTTTCGCCTTCTCTGTTGTCCTCATGCCCCGTTGGGTGATGCGCTTGGCTTTCGCATCGGCCACACGAAGCCACGCGAACGTGCATTGCATCGTAGATGGCTTCATCATCCCATCTCTACAGACATCCAACCCGAACGATCTCTATTCCATATATATTTCCATGAACACAGATAGAGACACATACACACATATACCACTGGCGTCTTTCTCGTCTGGTAGTTTGAACGAATACGATGACAACACTATATGGAATGGAGCTCCTTCCCTTGAGGCAAACCCATCGCGTTCTCGTGTCGCGTTCCGGTTAAGGTTCTTCAAACTACTTTTATATAACTATATTGCTATTCTCCTCTTATACTTTTACTATATATTCTAGCGTCCGGCGATTTTCTTGTTCACCCAGGAAGTCGTTGGCTCCTACTTGCATTGAATGAATACTCAAGAGAACTGAAGGTCATTTTTTATTCGTGAAAAAAAAAATCAATGAAAAATTGAAGAGAATTCAATTTAATTCTGACATTGAATTAATTTTTATCTTACATATAAATTGATTTAATCTATTTATTTATTGTTGCATTATTTATAGTGTCATGAATAGCTATAGAATAATTATTAGTATCGTGTATCTAATATGCGTGCAGATGGGATTGTTTTGTACATTCATCAATATGATGATAATGCAGAAAAGATTTTTACAAAAGATGGCGAAAAAAAAAAACAACTAGTGAGTGTCATGACAAAGATGAAGTACACACCATTATCATGCAAGGGTCGGGGTGAGAATAAAAAAGTGTTGTTGGAATACTGCTGGTTCATGGAGTGTGGTAGAGAAACGACGAGGAATCAAATGCGCCGTATGAGAAAGGAATAAAAAGTGGAAAAAAAAAAAAAAAGAAAACGTCTAAAGATGAATGAAGTGGTTTTGCGCATCAAAGTATGAAATATTATGGAGAAGAGATGTGCAAATGCGATGTGGTGAGTGGTGTCTGTGTGTCATATGTGCGATCCTGTCGGTATGATAACGCGATATTCAAGCACAAAGTTCGCAGGCGCCTTGGGCGATTTCTTGAGCGACGTCATCATCATCTCAAACTTCAATGATGAACGATAAGTTAACCTACCGCGCACTATTAATGCTCTCACGTATGTATATACACCTTGATCGTCCAACCAATGATATATACCTACCTACCACGAAAACTAACTCATGAGAAAATAAGAATTACGAGTATATATGGGGCATTCCATGCCAACTCATCCTACCAATGAACTTTGCATCTCCGATTTCGCTGAAACTTGGGCATTTCTTTCTACCCATCGAAATAGGGTTCTGTGATTTTTTTCAAATTTTTTTATTGAGCCGTTCAAAAGATAAATTTTTGAAAATTTTTGGGGTTTTTAATGTTCAAA
>JAQQBS010001422.1:3192335-3206894 GCA_030347275.1 Microctonus aethiopoides | reverse complement strand
ATTTTTGTAATTTAAAAAAATTTGGAGCGACCTCTTAAAAATTTTTTTTCGAACTGTCCTTTGGAGGGAGCTCTTAAACCATCATAAACTAACACTTTTTCACCCGAGACTCAAAAAAAAAAAAAATAGTCGGTTTTTTTGCGCCACCCTAATGTATACATATATTTATTTATTATTATTCTTTTCTTAGCATTATGTGTTTAATATGTTTTTTCTTTACCGCTATATGACATTTGTTCATGGTTGAGTCTACTTGTTGGCCCGGCTTTTTATTTGTGAGATCAAATGCCTTTTTTTCTTTCATCACAAAAATTCAATTTCATCCGACCTCATTTTCTTTCACATCTATGTAATATATATATAATCCATTGTTGCATCCATTGCTTGAACACAATGTTGAGAAAGAAGAAAAGAAAGAAAAAAATTCGATAGTCACTTGCAGACATGAAACCTTTGTGCACATCAGGCAATTGAATTGATTTTTCGTTTACTCATTATTGTTTTCTAATTTAATTATTTTTTCAATTCACAACTGAAGTGGACTATGTTTATAAATAAAATACAGTTTGATATTAATCCTAAATTGCAGGAATAAAATAAAATTATGAGAAAAATGAGTTTATATCAAAATCAAATTCGATTATTTTAATAATACAATTTTCTTATTTTTCTTTCACATACGTGTGTGTATACAGCCAATATATTTTATAATATATATACACAGACGTGTGCTTTATATGAATCTATATGCTCAGATGAATTATTTTCTTCACGTACTGCCAGCAAAGTTGAGATGCATTAGCGATGTGTACAACAAAGGCCAGAAAGGTCAGGAACGTCCGCGGGACTCTTTTCATTCGTCACGTTCTTGACTAATACTTTTTCTTCACTCTTCACACACAGACCCTCACACTCACACATCACTCCTTATATATACATTCGTCTAAATACATACATATATACATACACTTAACCCCAACAGATGAAATTAATTATTTTGATAAAAAAAAAATTTTTTAAATTTATAATCAAATCAATTTAATTGAATATCAATGAGAATTAAATATAACTATTAAATAATCTTGATTTAAAAATTTATTAACATTCACTTATTCAATATTTACATTTTTTTTTTTAATAATATTAATATTTAATATTTATATTCATTAATATTAATAAATAATAATAATTAATATCAATATTTAATATTTATATTAATTAATATTAATAAAGAATAATAATTAATATTAATATTTAATATTTATATTAATTAATATTAATAAAGAATAATAATTAATATTAATATTTAATATTTCTATTAATTAATATTAAAAAGAATAATAATTAATATTAAATATTTATATTTAATATTAATATTTAAATACACGAAATTGCTAAAAATTATTGCATAATATTTTATTTATTTATTTAATATTAATCCTATTTATTTATTTATTAAAATGAGACTTGGTTGCTTTATAGTCGCAACATTTTAATTAAAAATTCCTGAACTCTGTTGCAAATGCTAATATGGAATTCATATAAGGGTTGTCCGGCATTGTCTGAGCAAACTACTAAGCATATAGAACACAATATGTCCAGATAGAGCAAACACTTTTATGTACATGTAACATATGTGTATATGTTATGAGAGTTATTTGTGCAGAGTACACTCTTTACATAAATGGCAAATTGTTGGGCACGAAAAGCGATACTTGTCCGTTCGGAATAATGATTATCCTCTTTCCTTAATTTCCAATTTTTTTTTTTTTTGTTATTATTATGTACACAAATAATTTTACTTCTCAATAATTTTTTCATGTATATAAATAAACTTTTTTTATATTTTTTCTTTATACTTATTCAAGCTTTTATCTACTATCTATTTTTTACCATGTGGAAATTCATACCAGTATGGTAAACATAAAGTCTCATCAATATTTCAATTTTCGCTTTATTCATAAATACGTTAAAAAGTTTTCTCAGATAAAAAAAGTGCATTCAAAATATTTTATTTATGTATACACAAATAATGGCAGGATATGATTATAAATTTTTTTAAATGAACTTTGTATCTTTGTGGAGTTTTTTCTTTTTTATTTATAACTTTTAAACATAACTACTTTGTGATAAACCAGTGGAAAATTCTTTATCACATTGATATTGTATTTTATTTAGTATTTATATATTATATATTAATTAATATACAATAAATTCAGGGATTGATGTTTATATATTTGTATGAACATTTATTTGAGCGAAAGTACCGGTCACATTTGTTGTGGTAAATCGGATTAAAGAGAAAGGATAAAAGTGTCGTTGTTGCATAGCTAAAAAGATGAAAATTACAGTATTAAATAAAAAGTAAAGCTCAATGTGTTACGAATATGAAAGCTTGAGAAATATTATATATACAATTTGTGGATATATTTCGAAGCTTTTGTGTTTCAAGCTTTTGAAGAGAAGCTTTAACGCTACACTCTGCTTTAGTGCATGATATGAATGGTCGGAAATATAATGTCATCAGATTTATTATGAATATTTCAAAATTTTCATAAAATATTATTTAAGAAAATTTAAATTTTTTCTTTATTTATATACACATTTATGTTTGTATATTTATATGTATATTTATCTTTATTGGGATGAAATTAAGTGAATGAGGGAATTATTTATAAAGTTTAATAAAATTATAATGAAGACGAAAGAAAAAAAAAATTATGAATAATAATTAATTGAAAAAAAGTATAATATATTATTTTTTTTTTTTGCGGAATGATTTCTGGGGAAATTGCATTGGTGAATCGTTGAAGTAAGAAATGCTACAGCAGTTTAATGGGCAATGTTTGCAGTATTTAATAGACATTAAGGAATATAAGGAAGGAAGGAAAAAAGAAATGAGTGGTAATTCTACATCGTTTTCTCTCACACGAAAAATCATATTATTTTTTTTTTGCATTCTTCCTTTATCACTTTTCTTCTTATCGTCCACGATATTTTCTTAGTGGTAGAAAAAAAAAATTGTTCATATGTTTCCTTGCGATCCTTTTGTCCTATTCAGAGAGATTATTGTAGTGGATCAAAATGTATTTTTTTTTTTTTTTCATTCTTTTGTTTGTAAAAGCTCTGACAACTGTTGGATAACAAACAACTTACGGTTAAATTCAATAGCAACTAAGCTTTTTATTTTTTTTTATTTCCTAGATGTATGTACGTATATGTATACAAGAATAATTTCACTTGTACACTTGAAATTTTACTACACTTTTGTCACTTTTTACATTTTTATATTTATACAATCTTTGATAATTATTATAAATATTTTTTTTTATTTTTTATTTCCCCCTAATCTAACTACTCAAAAGTTTGAAGCTTTTCCCTAAATTATCTACTGATCCCACATGAATTAATATAATATATAAAAACAAAAAAATTAAAAACGAAAATTACCCTAAAAAAAAAACCATCGATGAAATAAAAATATTGAATTTCACTTTAAAAAAATTAGAATTCGATTAAATTTAAACAGTTTCCGTGAGTAATTTTTTGTATAATATATTTATAAATATCTGAAAATATCCTTCAAGTATTGGGAAAAAAATGAAGGAGACATTGGAAGGAATGTTGAAAAAATTTACGAGTGTAAGTACACAAGTTTGTGCTTGGGGCGTTAGACTGCTTCACAACTCAATGAAGAACGAAACGTGAAAGTTAAAGGCGTTAAAGTGTGTGATCCAAGTATATACATATACGTGTTGATATATGTGTTTATAAACCGGATGTAAGATATTGCGGTAATGTGAAGTGTGTTTACGAGCGAGAACAACAACAAAAAGCGGCGTTACTTAAATAAAAGCGTTACAAATTTATACATAAACAATTTTACGTAAAAATAAAATGGCGAATAGTTTTGATCTTTGTCCCTGTGCATTTTTACATTTATCAGATAAATCGTTAAAGGAATAAAAAAAATATGACAGCGATAGACATAAGTTCATCGTGATATAAAGAAATAAATGAAAAAGACGACAGTATACATACATATGTATAACTATGTATTGTATAAGTAGATATATCTTGGTAATATTTCGAGTTTCACGTGCCCAGGTGGTGCACAACCCTTGAGGCAATAAGAAGGTTCATGTTCGCACGAGATGCTCTGTGAAGATAATGCAGGAATATAATAATAAAAGGAAAAAAGAAAATATTATGCGGTGGAATATTTAGAAGCGATGAGAATGACGGGAGGAAAGGTAAGAAAAAAAAAATGGACGCTCGACTACATAAGGAATATATAACGTACATGAAAAACTGTATTATCCATTTCTCATCACAATCGTTCTTTTCCTTTTCTCTCTTCTCTCGTTGTAGGTACCTACATGTATACTTTTATCTTTTTGATTTTCTTATTTCTTTTTTTTTCCTTTTTTTTTTTATAAGTGTAAAAGTTTATTAGAAGATGGGCTGCAGTGCTCTGATCTCAGTGCAAGAGCCATAAGAAACTTTTGACCACATAAGACGCCATGACGAGCTTCTCTTCTTCATCGTTCAGTTTTTTTTAGTTATAAATTTTTTTTTCTTATTTTTTATTTGCTACTTACGTGAATTTTTTTTTTTTTTGGTTACCTTTTTTATCTTTGTTATTTTTTCTTTGTTGGTATTTCTCTTGGTGCTGTAGTTGTTATTATTCTAACTATCATTCGCGAGACTTTGAGAGTTTCATATGTTTTTTTTTCTGTAATTTTTAAAAAGTGTGTGTATTTATTTTTTATTTTTTTTATCTATCCAAGTAAACGTCAGATTTCCACTCTCATTTGTGATGTCTTGTGTTTACTCACGACTCTCAGACACACGTGTGCGAGATACTTTCTTCATTGTCAAGTCTTTTGCTCTGTGTTTGTATTTTATTTCTTGCGCATTTTGCACGTGGCAAAAATAAATCGTAAGAGACAAGTTTATCAAGTGTACAATGCTGAACTTTATCTGAAAAGAAATTAATCGTTTATTTCATGTCACAAATACAAAACAATATTTTTATTTCATCGTGACAATCATATATAATATTTAATCTCAACAAATTGAAATAAAGAAAATAAAAAAAAATAAAATAATCATAGAAAAAAAAAACGAATAAAAACAATCAATTTTAAATTTTTCATTTGATTTTCTTGTCAATCTATGGATATAAATGTGAATTGAAGTGGCTGCGTGTCAAGGGTTTTAGGTGGTTGTATGCAAAAGTGAAACAAGAATACTGTAGTGTATGAGAGAAAGCAATGTTAAAGTGAGGGATGGGCTCATTGGCATCTTGAAAATCTCGAGGGCGCGCGAATTTACTACGCTTTACAACAGCGTTTGTTTGAGAGCAAGGAAAAGAGCTGGGGGTTCCCCCAGTACAAGTTCTGTATATGTATATGAGTGTGTATATGTGCTACAAGGACCCTGTGAAGTATGTAGAATCAGTGAAAAAGGGCGTGAAGGGGTAAAAGAGAGAGGGTGCAAATTGTAAAAGGTCTAGGGCAAGTCGATACTTGTATAAAATACGTCGGGTAATTTTAATTCTATATATTCTATCTATTTACCAAGTATATATACATATGTACTATCGAACTTTTACAACTACTACTAATACATAAGTTATTCTATGTAATCATTGAACAAATTTGTGTTTGAACTCACTCACTGCACATTCGTTTTGTATTTTTATTTACATCTTTTCATAAAATTCTTTCGCTATAAAATTTATCTAAATTCGAAGCAAAGAATTCTTATACTTCCTGCAATTCAAATCCACCAAATTGGTCGTTATTTACGTGTACATGTCTGACTACAACTGTGCATTTCTACTACATAAATGTACTTTGTATTATTCAGCCAAGTAGTGGGCTGGTATGCGCAAGTAGAAATGGAATGTTACAAGTCAGACTATGCAAGACGACTCTTGACTATTTCAAAATTTTACTAACTGGAGGTATTATAAACTTTGATATATATGTTTATTTAAACTTTTCTCTCTCTTTTTTTTTATATTCATACACTAACGCATTTTTTAAATACACAGTGTGAATTGAAAAAAAAAATAGTTTCGAATTTTCGCATGCTTTTTTTTTTTTTTTTTTTTCGCATCCGAAAAAAAATTAATACAAAGATTCAAACTCTTACTCCTTTTTCTCAAACTTATATTTTACATTTTATCTCTCATTACTTTTATAAATATAAACATTAGGGTGGGCCAAATGAAACTTTGAATTTTTTTTTCTTTTAGTGTTGTGAAAATACTGTTCAAGGTGAACAAAAAATGAGCGTGTGAAAAGAGGAACTCTTAATTTTAATATTAAGAGGTGATGCTGCGTGATTTTCGATTTCCCATTTAAATAACACGGGATTTTTTTTTTTTTTTGGAATTTTTTTGCGTTATAGCGAATTCTTATTTTGTGAAAGTCAATACATATTCTTATAGGAAATCAAGTGATCTACAAAAAAGGTCCTATATGATTTTTCGCTAAGTCAACTGGTTGAAAAGTTATTCGAGGTTAAAGTTCAACCTCAAATGACATATGATCACTTTCAAAATTTTTTACAAGTTATCATAAAATATTGGCCCAAAAACATTAAATATCGTATTTTCCGTGACTTTTTTCGTTTTTATTCTGCAAATTTGTAGAAAAAAAAATTCATATTAATCTGCACGTTTCAAATAAAAAGCGTTGAAAAATAATTTTAATGAAATTATTGATCAATAATCGTAAAATTTTTATTTCGTAATAATGTTAATGTTTTAGTAGAGAATACTCAATGAACCTCGCAAATAATATGATATTTTATGTTGTTGAACCATTATTTCGTGATAACATGTACAAAATTGTGAAAGTGATCATATGTAATTTGAGGTTGAACTTTAACCTCGAATAACTTTTCAACCAGTTGACTTAGCGAAAAATCATATAGGACCTTTTTTGTAGATCACTTGATTTCCTATAAGAATATGTATTGACTTTTACAACATAAGAATTCGCTATAACGCAAAAAAAATCCAAAAAAAAAAAAAAAAAAAAATTCCTATGTTATTTAAATGGGAAATCGAAAATCACGCATCGTCAACTCTTAATATTAAAATTAAGAACTCCTTTTTTCACACGCTGATTTTTTGGTCACCTCGAACAGTATTTTCACTACAGTAAAAGAAAAAAAAATTAAAAGTTTCATTTGGCCCACCCTAATAAACATATTACACATATACAACTAATATTTCAATTTTAATTTTTTAACTACGAAGCAAAATAATATTTGGACTTTTTTTTTTCTTCCAATTTTATTTTTCTCTTTTTGTTTCTCTTCGTCGACAGTTTCTCCCACCCAATTGGATTCGATCGGCGGGTATAATTCGTATGGCGGCCGTAGACAAGCCTCGTGGCGCTAGTGTCGCGTCGCCCCGTAAACACACAAAAAGTTCCTTGTTCCCATGGCTCCTCGTTCTCTAGTTTAACGTCACCTCCCTCATCCATACACTCGCACGCACACACACACACACACACTCATACAAAGAAAAGACATCTATATACAAAACTCTTTTACATGCGATGCCTCGAGTTGTACCGAGTCCTCAACGATCTCACCTACCTCTTTCTCTCATTCTATGTCATTGTATGTATATTATATGTATATATATATCATAACGTCTCGAACGAGAAAGGCAGGGAGGAGTGTAAGCGTGCGCGAGAACCACTGCCGGTGTGGAGTGCGCGCTGGCGGCAACGGCGGCGTTACTACTATCGTGATATTGCCACCCCCACACTCATCATCATGGTAGTAGTGAGAGTATATGGTGGAGGGTGGATCGTCGGCAAGTCGTGCGTTCACCCTGCGCCGCGACGATAGGGCGCCGTGTATCGCAGCAGTGCGTGTGGATTTATCCAACGCAAAATTTTAATTCTAATATTATTTTTATATAAATTCTTTTATGAATAATTTTTTTTATTTTTCAAGTGATTTTTCTGTGTAGATTTATTATTAATTTATTTATTTTTTATATTACAAGCCACGTGAATTACTGAGGGGGATGAAGAATTAGAACAATGCTGCATCACACACGTGACATTATTTTTTTTGATATATTTTATACTTGCGGAATTGTATTTTTGTATGCAAAAGTTTAATTGGATTTTTCATTGGATAAAATTGATAGTCTGATTATTAAGAGTTTTAATGTGAATAGATTTATTTTGAATTATGTGAGATTTTTAGTGGTGTGATGATATACAAATGTGTGATATTATTTTATGTGTATATTGTTGTTTGAAGATCGCGTTTTAGGTTGGGTTATTGAGGGTGGTAGTGGGCGACGCTCGAAGGCATTTGGTAGAAAGGGCGTTTACCACACGTCGACGAGGTGGAGTTAGTTGCCTCGTGACCGTTGTTAGTGATGCACAACTCTGAGACAGAGGGACAGACAGAAGTAATTGGACTTGTGTTATTGTGGTCAATACGATAATTGATACTCTTTTTATATTATTTATTCTCGTTGATCGACATTAAAAATTTATCATAAATAAATAAATAAATAAATAAATATCCAATAGATAAATATTACAATAAAGGTGAAAAAAATTATATCAAGCTGAATTAACTGTTGTAATTATTAATCGTTGAATTATTCACAAGGAAATAAAATAAAAGTAATTTATATAAATAAATAAAACTACTGGTGCTGAATTTTTATGTTTCTCTTTTTACCTTCGAATGAAAGATAATTGATTAATCAATTAAGTACAGTGTATATTGTATAATATTAATTTATACAGAATGAATATTAATTAAATACAGTGAAAAGTTTTCCAAAATAAAATAATGCAATTTTTAAAACTTGTGCAAAAGATGAATGAGAGTTAAGTGTTTCGTTGATGAATGATTGAACGGATTGCTGCACGATTAAGCGATTAGTGCACGTGATACAAGCTCATTGGGTGTAATGGAATAAAAATTAAAAAAAAACAACAAACAACCTCACAAGAAGTTGTGGATGAAGGGTCGTGTCGTAGTTGCGAGTATCACGCGATATCATGTTCAATGATGCGCGGTAAATTGTCATGACGTGATCGCGTCAGTGTTTTCCCGAGTGACAACATATATCTATGCATGTATGTACGCAGGGCAGTATAGTAAATGAGCGGTAGTGAACGAGTCACAGAGAACGCAAACACGCGTGAAACTTGGTTTAATTCCTCCGGGCGTGATGTGAACATTGCCCGTGGGAAATCAATTTACAGGATCACCACAATACAGATCACTGATGTCTCTCATTCATCATCATTACTATAATAATCACCAAGGACAGTGTCTCAAATAAATGTTGAATTAAAATAATAAATAAAATAAATAAAATAAATAAAATAAATTAAAATATTCATAAAAAAAAAAAACAAATTAATCATCAAAATAAATTGTGTTATATTATTGATGATGGATATACATACACATATTCAGCATTTCTGAGGATACATTGGATGTGAAATAAAATTGAATCGACGTCTGTGCAGCGAGTGGTGTAAGGTAAAAAAGAAAGAAAAAAATTGTAATACAAAATAAAAGTAAGAGAATCTGTCAAGCGTTACTCGCAGAATGGTATCACAAAAAAAAACGTGTGCCAACCTGTAAGTCAGGGGTTTGGCAGTATTCCCTTACACATAATGATAGAGCAAAGGTATATGTAGAGAAGAGCAGCCACCGTTAGTGTTCTCCCAGGAGTGAAACTTGTGCGGTACAGAGAGAAAGAGAGAGAATTCTAAAATCGATAAATCAACCTGTTTGTACTCTGTAACACTCAACCTCTTGGGCTTTCGTTTTATTATATACATACACATACACACATACACATTAGGTTGAGTTTTAGTATATTAAAGATAATGTGTCAATACGTACATTGCACCCAATCGAAAAATATTTGCAGGAAAAACTTAAAAAATATATTTACTTTTTGAAAAGTAATTTACACTGATGGAACCTTCGATCTTATCTTTTAGTATTTTGCTCTACATGTTTTATATAAGCGCATATATATTTTTTTATTTTATGTTTAAGTATATGTATGTGTACGACTATTTATAGTCCATTGATGTATCTATCGTGTTGAATAAATTTAAAAATCTGACGTGGACTGTGTATCATCGTAAAGCTCGAAGTTTGTACAGGACAGCTTTGGATATATGATACAAACTAGTTTTTCTGTTTTTATTTATTTATTTTTTGTTGTTGAGTGAATCAGGAATTTTTTTTTTTGTAGAATGTACATAAGTGGAGTGTAATGCAGGGGTTATTGAGGGCGTTGCTGATGACTCTTTAAAGGATAAAGGGGAATATTGATGGGAAGTTTGTTTGTGTTATCACGAGACTAAACTTTTATTGGATGAGCTTGGAGATTGAATATAAATGCAAGTAATTAATTTTATATTGTAACAATGAAGAAGTGCGAGTGTGTGTATGATTAGGTGAGAGTGGAAGATTGTGAGAAGGGAAGAAAGAGGATGATGATGATGAGAAGAATGAGGGAGAGAATAATCGTAATTACTGAAAAGAATCATGGTAATTTTATGCATCGCTCGATGCAAATGAAAATATATGAATTAAAAATGTGTATGTATACGAGTATTTATTAATATGCAAAATTTGTGGAGTAAATAAAATTAATAATGGCAAGGACACGATAATTAGAAAGAAGATGTTATTTTATGTAAGAAATTATGTTTATTTATATGCATATTTGACTTTTGCATTCTATATTCTCATTAAAACTCATGACCCTTCAATGAGGATTATGTTAAAGCAGAGCGACACTAAAGTCGCGCAAACTCGTAAGAAGAATCATAAATAATAATGTGTATATATATATGTGTGTATTATATTATGTGTATAAATCCGGTGGTGATTGAATTATTAAGAGGTCATTGGTGGGAAAATAAACAGGTTAATAGGGAGTGACGTGAGAGGGTAGTGCCGAGAAAATATTATGATTAATTTTATTTTTTTTTTTTTTATACCGTGGTAATTAATTCTTGGATCAATATTTATTTTTTATATCAAGTCAATTGAGTTATTATTTTTATTCATTAATTTTTTATTATTAGATTTAACGAAGAGAAAATTAATTTTCATATTGATATCAAAAATTTTTTTTTTTTTTTTTATAAATATTTTATAAATTGTCGTTGAAGTTATCAGTTAATCAGTAGGTTTTTTTTTGTGTTTGTTAATTTTTTTTTTTGCTTAGTTTTTATCAGATACGTCTTTCTGAATAAGACCAAGTCGTTCATTTTGAATCCTCGTAAAGTTCCGGAACTATTCTCCTCGAAAAGCATACTAGTAGAAGACAAAACTTCTCGATAACCCTTGGTGGGATATATTTTGAAGAAAAAAGATTGCAGAAGTGTTGGAGAGAGGGATGGAAATGAGAAGGGAAAGGTTTGGGAAAATAAAGGTATGGACCTTTCTTACTTCCCAAGGGATCTACTTGACCCAACTGGAATGACGATGATACAGGGAAGAGACGGGAGGGTTTGAGTGAGAGGAAGTAAGATGTCTACGAGAGGAGAGAGAAATTTAAGAAATGGCTGAATTGTGTACATTCGAGTTGGCGTAAATTACTTTTTCTTTGTTGTAAAGATGGATATTGTTTAAATGATTCATTATTTCAATATGTTCAAGATTTTATTTACTTTATTTATTTATTCTACTTTTTTTTATATTCTACAAATATGTACATTAAGGTGTTTTGTATCGCATTTTTAGGCGATATTTTTTTTTGTTTGTGAACACTGAAAATCTGATAATTTATACAAAAAAAAAAATATTTTTGTTTGAAAAATAATTCAGAGTTAATTAGGGGTTTATCTAATTCAAGAATGTCAATTTCCCATATAAATAACAGCTATTACATTATTGATTCAGCTTTATTGTAAGATAATAATTAATGTCAAATCAATAAATTCCAGTTTAAAGAAAATGTTTTGTCAATTATAATCAACGTTCATCTTTCCAGCTCTACAACTCGAAAACTCTTGGTCGGAGAATGTTTGCGATAATAAACTTTTTTGTAGCAAATTTAATGCCCTACAAAAGCTGTATAATCATTTTTTCCATAAAAAAATTTTTTAATACTGAAAAATTGAGTTAAAGTCGAAAAAAAATATTTTCTCATGTTATTTATATAGAAAAATGAATTGTTAAATGAGCGAAGCCTCTAATAAACTCAGAATTTTTTTTCAAACGGGAATATTTTTTTTTTATTATAAACTATCACATTTTCACTGATCACAGACAAAAAAAAATATCGCCTAAAAATGAAACTCCCTAATGTACATATATTTTTCTTTTTATCAAGAATAAAAAATTCTCTTTGCATCATTTTAATATCACGATATTGATTGTTCTATAAAGTGACACAGAGTAAACACATTAAAGTTATGTTATTGAAGATCACACTCGATATCACATATATGTAAACTTCCGTTTCATCTCTCATATCTCATTCACTCACGCGCATGTCGACCGTACCACACACACACCCACACACATATAAATAAATCGTCACGATCACTCTTGCTTAGCCAACCTGTCATGCAGTAAAACGCAATGGATTTTTTTCTCCCCTTCAACACATTTACATTTGTGTTTTTAATCTACATCAACGCATATATGTCCATATACATGTGTATATATGACTGATTGGTAAATCATGATAATATAAAATATAGAAAAAATAATGCAAGAGAAATGAGAGAAATATTATATTCGTACGATATATTCGATGACATTTATTTAAATAATTTTTTTTCTGATATAAAAACGTTGGAATTTACTCAATGACGATGAATAATTTTACATTTGAAGGAATATTGCCACGAGGTGATGGATCAAATGTATAACTTACGTTCGTGTATAGTGACGTCGATATAAACGTGAGTGGATTTTAGTGTTGGTTTTATGTTGGACGTTATCGCGTAGAGAATACCATATTTGATAGAGCATTCGTCGTCTCTTCATGGCAATCTATTTCATGAACAAATACGATAGAATATCCCTTGTGGACAATATAATATTGACGAAGTGTATATTTGTATATTTATTCACAGATATACATTCAGTATATTCGATTTTATAATAATTAATATACATGATAGAGTTGTGATAAAAATAATATTGCAATTTTATTTTTATAAAAAATATTAATGAGCTTTTTTTTTTTTTACAAAATTATTGTTGAAACTTTATAATTATTAAATTTTATTTAATGTATAATAAAATACACTCTTGATGGCGTGGTTAAAAATAAATTATACAGCGAGAATGTGGAAAATAAATAAAAAAAAAATATACACACATGAGTTATGTTACGTGGGGAAGTTTTTAACTTTGTGTATACATGCGCGATAATTAATTATACATCAAGTATGTTGAGAAAAAAAATATAAATGCATTATATAATCACAAGCGTTACGTGACCATGTTAATTATATATTTTTAAAAATATCAATCGTGTATATTTATGTCTGTAGAATTTATAAAAGTTTGAGAGAAAATGAATGAACCTTTTCACCACCGAGTTTTCATAAAAATGATTGCACTCTAGTAAACTCGATGAGCCTCATTATTTTACGTATTCAATGAGATAATAAAATATGATATAAAAAAAATAGATATGATGAAATAAATAAAATAAAAAATCAATGTGATTTTATTTCATTAATAAAATAACTTTTTTATATTTCTCATCATCGTCAGAATTTTTATTCATCTGAATCTATTCATAAATATATTTTTTCAAATTAATTTTATCCAAAGTGGTGCCTGCACATTCTCAATTGCTGTCATTGCTATCGAGATACAACGGCAGATGGTGGTTACGATTAGACAGTAGAATGCTTTTGCATCGAAATATGGATACATTTCCAGTTGAATTCAATTGCATTTGGCTCGTGGAAAACACAGAGACGATCGTTGCACACATTCATTTTAAATTTATTTCACTGGCTTCCAAGTTTGCACAGTTACATATCGCACACAGTATAAAAAATCTATCTCAACAAAATATACATCATTCAATTTTATCAACATCAATAAATTCTTTTTGTATATTTCCCCTTTGTTTTACAACGACTTTCACAAACAAATCTAAAGTTCCAAACACGGAATTTGATAGAGTTTACAGCTTGTAAACAACTGAAAGTGTACATATAACAGATGCATATGTGAATATCAATTCACGACAGTTAATTACGATTGATATACAGACTGACGCTTTTGGCTGACCACTCAAGCTATAACTACTAGCACTACTAGTCCTCTTCCAACATATTTATTTATATGAATATACATATTATTGCTTTAGACGAATATTTCTACCTTCCAGGTCGAGGCATTCATATAGAATAAAGTGAACTATATACCCACTAGGGTAGCGCAAAAAAACCGACTAATTTTTTTTTTTTTAGTCTCGGGTGAAAAAATGTTAGTTTTTGTTGTTTTAAGAGCTCCCTCCAAAGGACAGTTCGAAAAAAAATTTTTAAG
>JAQQBS010001422.1:3161000-3187963 GCA_030347275.1 Microctonus aethiopoides | reverse complement strand
ATTTAGTATATTTTTTTTCAATTTTTTTTTTCTTTTTCTATGATGAAATATATATTAATTCTATTCACGCAACTTCCATTTCAGAATTCATGATGTAAAACCCCTCGACGTTAATATGTTGCAATTATTTATGTGGGCAAATCTTCATCATATACAATATATTACTTCAATCATTCAAATGCATTCACATATATACATATATACATATAGATAATAAAATTATCTTTTCGTGTCATCCTTCATCACTGCAAAAAACGATAAAATCGTATAAAATTTAATTTATGCCCGCCACTAATATCCTTAACCCACGCTTTGTATAATTTGTTTATATCCTTTTCACATATTAATACAACATTAACTTACATTTATTTAATACCACACCAATTCAATAACACACATATCCATAAACAAAATATAATTAAATTATGAAATGAAAAAAAAAAAAAATAACAATAAACAATCTACAAAATTTCTATCTTTGACATGTACATAATTTATAAGTAAACTTTGACAAGAAAATAAACTATAACCAAACCTCACAATCACACAGCACATAGTACATTTATATTATACATCTAAAGCATCGTCCACCCCCTAATAATTTTCCCTCATTGCGATTACGTAGTCCCTATTACGTCACAAATGTTCATATCATATTGTACAAAACCACGCGACCTTCCCAAGCCTGCGCTCAACCATATCCTCATTTCTTTACAGATATTATTTACAAATATATTTTTTTACCTTTTGTATAGGTATAATATAATACATCTACATAAAGTAGATACATAAACAAGATGAAAATAAAGAAGATACAGTCAACACTCTCACTTAGTTAATCCGTGGGAAAATACATTTACGTAAAGTGGAATATAACCTCGATGAAAACGACAATGTTATTCTGCAAGACATTGCCAATGATTATTCACGACCGCTTGTAAGTCGGCAGGATGAACAATCACGAAGAAACATCCGTGGTTAATGTCAACTTATGTCAGACATACACGTGTGTATGTGTATATGTATAAATTCTTTCTCTCTTATACTTGTAAATTTTTCTTTTCAATTATTTTCTCACTCTCTCACGGGCTCAGTTTGTATAATATAAAAGAACGTCATTATCTATAACGTTGCGTGGTTGCGGTCGGTTGCTGACTGTTACCTTGCCCTTTAAACGTTATGTCCGCACACACAAAAAACCTCAACCTCACACAGCGGACGTTGACTTATCCCATCAAAGTCCCATTGGTTTTAGATTTATATGTATTAGAGTGCTTTTTTTGAGGCGGTTTTTTTTTTTTTCTTTGCTCTACAGCAACGGAATATTACTCTAAACATTAAATAAACAAAATTTCCATCAAAGATGAGCTCTTAATTTTAATATTTATTGCTTCCATTATTAATTTGAAATTTTCCGATTTTTTTTTTCATTGGTGTAGAGCTTTATGGCAATTTATGCTATTCAATTGGTTTTCAGCAGAAATTGTACAGAAATATATCATATTTAATAGTGCCTATCACTAAATTATGTTCAGCAAACTGCGTTATTGGTAAAAAATGTTTAAGCCGATTTTTACTTGAATTTTACGGTTTTTTCGATTTTTCTCAAAAACTATCATCTTTACAACAGAAGTTAAGATAACCTTTTTTGTAGAAAATTAAATTTCCAACAAAATAGTATTCTTAACTAAAAACCGTAGAGCTGAAAGTTTTCGAGAAAAATCCAATTAAACACATAAATAAAAAAAAAAACAGAAAATAAATAAAATTATTTTTGCGATAAATATTACTATAAAAAATATGATTGATTCAAAGACGCAAGTTGTCAGTAATGATCGATTTGATTGAGGAAGTGAAGGAAGTAAAAGTTAATTTCATACAAAAAAAAAAATAAAAAATAAATACAAAAAAAAAATAGACTAATGACTGAAGAACACGCTAGTCAATGAATTGCATTCAACTTTGAATGTAAGTCGATAATAACAAAATCATCTATGTAACATTAACTTATACGTATATAAATTTATATACCTACATACGAAGACCACCTTTCACCGCATTACAAAACATTTTATTGCGTCGTACACTGCCAAAGTCTAATACTTGTATTCACAAACATGAACTAAATCGCTTATGCGATTTATATTCATCGACCAACTATTATATTAATTATTTTAATACATAATATACATAATAGAGAGGTAGATTATGCGTTTAAAAACAGGTATATACACGCAGAAACATGTTTGCAATTGAAATAAATAGCAATAGAGGGAAATTACAATGAGACAGAACTGAAAATGACGTTTAGACAATGGGATTCCCCTTACGGGAAGTGTAATAATTATTATTTATATACATATATACATATTCTATAGTGTATTACATACCAGAAAAAAAATATACATACACATAAATGAATTAATTTCTCTCATTCATTCTAGTATTTGTCTATAGTACAAACGAAAGTAGGACAAAATGTGTCTATAGCTGATGCTTTACATATATTTATAGTCGTCTGTATATGACTACTGTTATGTTATTGTTATACAGTATACCTGCACATGTAAATATACATATTTTTTTTAGCACCTTTATAAATGCCCTCAATTAAATGTGAATAAACTCGTCCAACTTATATTTTTTTTTTCTTATTTTAAAACACTCTTATTTAATTCACAATTATTTCTTGCTTTATGTTTTCACATAAACTATTTATCAATACGATTGATACGTGGGAAATTCAAAATTATAAATATATACCTGTGTATTATATATATATAATTATAAAAACATATAAATTTATTTAGATTTAATTTTTGTTAAATATTTTAAAACGAATGCGAATGATGATTTGTTATTCATGAGATATTAATCATCCTCAAAACTTTCTCCAGCCTCCCATATATATACACATACATATGTATACATACTAATAGAAATTTCTTTATAGTTTTTATTCTGTAGCTATTTTTTTTTTTTGTAATTTTATATTACTTATTTTATTTCATTCACTTATTTTTTTCTTTTATCTGGCGGAATATATATTGATGTAATTACATGCGGCTATACATATATGTATATGGCGTTTGAGATAAGTATTGATTTCATGCTCAAGTAGAAACGGACCGAGCGTAGTCGGCCACGCGATAACAAAACTCATCCACGTGCACATTTATTTATTTTCTTCAAATTAACTCATGCTTAAGAAATTTTCTGCAATTTCAATTTCAATAGAATAAGAAATTAACTGTTTAAAGAGTTTCTTTGATTCATTCTTGTAATTTATACTTACATATATGTATACATATATATAAATATAATAATAAATATTAGATTGTTATATGTGTGTGGATGTGAAATAATTATTATATTGATCGTTAGATTGCTAATGTTGTTGTTGCTACTGCTGCTGCAATATTTTTATCCTCGTGTTGGTTTGAATTTAATTATTACAACAATTTATAATTATTATCATGAAAGTGAAAAGCCTAAACACACGCACGCATTTGTGCGCATGAGTCCGTAACAGATTTTACGATTGCCGATGATATGAAATCTCTGAAATGTCTGTAAAGTCTTCTATTAGTCACAGATATTATGAAATAATAATTATATATCTATTTATGTTTTTATTCATTTTTCTTTCTCATTTTTTATTTCATTAGGTGAAGATTTATTTAATTTTTTTAATTTTTTCACCACGAACTTCTCAAATATCCTGGAAAAAATACCAAACGTTTAAAGACTTACGTGTCTGTCATTATATATTTACGCAAATGGTTTGCGATATTCAGTTTTAATATACTCGAACGTGTGCGATGATGGACAAACTCTCTCGTCCAACGACATTTGAAGCAGTTGAAAGAGAAAAAAAAAGAACAAAAGAAATAAATAAATAAATAAATAAATAAATAAAGGAGAGAAAGAAAAAAATTTTAATCTTTGAAACGCAACAAGTATCGTATCAAGTGTCCTATTACAGCGTGAAACGTGAACAGACTGTTTGACATACATGACGAAATAATGATTTACCAATCGAAAATAATTCAAGTGATCTTGAGAAATTGTTTTTTATTTTATTTCATTTAATCAACTGATGCTACTAAATATAAACAATAAGAAAAAAAAAGTTCTTTAATCAAATCTTTATTGTATATAAATATAAATAAATCTTTAAACTTAAATCCAATTATTTATAATTATTCATCAATTTTCAAGAGTGTAAAGTGATTTAGAAAAATAAAATATATATTCAATGTCACGCATTAATAATAAAAAATTATTTCTTGGCCGTGCGAAAGGGAGACTGACGTATATACACATAAACAAGTTTATAAACAATGTCGAATACAACTGAACAATCTCTTAACAATGAAATAAGTAAGAGTAAAAAGCACACGAGCCACTATATACATATACGTTCATAATACAAATAAAAAAAGTACTTTCCTCTTTCTTCTTAGTAATTTAAATGGCTCTTTTCGATTTCAAATAAAATAATCGCAATGAATTATTCTCATTCTAGGTCATGAATACCTCTCACTGTCCCACTAACAACTGCATCCACAATTTGCAATACTTCATAAACATCCACAACTTGCAAATACATTCAATATATAATTATAAATATATAAACAAATAATCCAAGATCAAACTATTCATTAAACTGTAAATATAATAAATAAATAAAATTTATTTCAGCATTATCAAACAATAGATAAATAAATCAATAATAAATATTAAGATATCCACAAAATTTTCTTATTTTACTAAAAGCTTTCACTATATACTCAATATTCACATAACAATTCATATCACGACAATGTTTGTCTATTTTACAACTACTCACACGCATCATAAAAAATACAGAAAAATTTCATGGCTTTCTCTAAATACATATATAAATACTCAAATACATACATGTATACATATGTAGAATAGATGAAAGGTGGTCTGATATATCCTGAGTATTTAACCTACGATTATCCCCAGCACATTCTGCTCGAGTTCCTCGTACTCTATAAAGAGCTCAAGAATTGCGCGCACGGAAGTACTGCATTCATATATACATATACATATACATATACATATACATATACATATATATATATATACAACTATATAGTAGATGCAATACGCGATCTAATCGCTCTGGACAGAGGTCACTTCGGGTCAACGGCGTTATTTCTATTTTATTTATTTCGCCGCTTTGAAAATTTGTATTCACAAAATTCTCAACCGATTAAAAAACTAAATAATAAAACAATAATAATTACTAGTCTTAGTAACTTAGCAGTTGTATTAAAATAATTTTCTTACAATATTTAAATAAAAACTAAAATAAAAAATAAATAAACATGTACAAATTATATTTTTTCTATCAATTTTTAATGACAACAAAGAAATATATAATAAAAATTATTATTGATATTAATAGTTATTTTTAGTTGTATTTATATATGTATATTTGTATGTGTATGTGTGTATTTGTGTGTGGTAAAGTGAAATGAAATTGAGAATGAGGGAGAAAGGAGACACGTGAATGGACAAATGCCCAAGGGGAAAATATTGTCATGGGTTATATGAAACTATATAAATGGAAACAAGATAGGTATGTGTCTATATAAATATGTAGGTATATAATATATGTGTGTATATAGTATGAATGTGTATATTATCGATAACGAGCGAAATCGCGGAAGAAAGGAAAGATCGTGGTAAAGGAGAGTGAGAGGAGCAGTGGAAGAATGAAAGATAAATACGGTCGCTCACCTCAAGTTGCACACCGAAGAGATCCCTCGACCTTCCCGGCCTCGCCGATTCCAGATCTTGCATCCCAGCTTCTCGCTCCACCAGACCCATCTTCTGGGTATTCCTATACATACAAAACAATTGGTTTTTTTTATCAAAACTCACATTAAAAAGAAAGAAAAAAAAATAAAATAAAAAAATTTGATATTTAATTTTGCTTAAAATATTTATGTTATGTATTCAGTCTTAATGAGCTTGTGAAAATGTTTACAATGGTATGAGACTTTCATCGATTTATAATTATATATAAATTGAAATAAGTGATTAACCGTTAATTTTAATCGCCATTTATTTATCCATTATATATTTTATACAACAGCACTTTCGTTGAATTTCAACTTTTTAATATAAAGTTTGTGTTCGAGTAATTAATTAATTAATTAATTTATTATTTATATATATTTATTTAGTTTAGTTAATTAGATTCCACGGTTATATAAACAATAGAATAGATATCATGCGGTATAAATCACCGTATGTGATATGATATCTCTATGAAATAAACTTTGAATGTTGCAAGAGCATCCTTGAATGTAAATACAAAAGTGAATGTTTAAATATATTTAACTATTAGATTTATTTATATAATATTTTATATATTTCCATTCGATCTGGATAAACCAAGCCTCGATACCAAGGGTAAAGCGACGTGTATGCTAAACAAAACAATGAATTTCAAATAAAAAGTCCACACACATAAGATCTTTATATTACGAACAATGCACATATGCACATAATGCTTGAAGCTCAACGTTCGTTGCTGCTGTGCTAGCAGTTATCCTGTGCACTCCTCACCGTTATATAGTTTGTACACCGGTACACAAGGGAATAGGAAGGAATAGAAGTATGAACGAAGAAGAAACGTGAAATTGAGAGAATGAGTAGACGTTACAATGTGGAAAAGGAAAAGGAGTAAAATGAACAAAGTGGAAATTACCTACTAATTATATTTATAATGAATCGTTAGTTTTACTACGAGTTGAGTGAAGAAGAAACCTCAGCGTTATGGTATTTTATTTTAAAACTTATTATAATTCAGTCAAATTAATATAAGAAGAATAAAAAAAATAAATTAGTTAAATGAATTGTAAATTCGTTCGATTAAATATTAAATCAAATTAAATTATTTTCATTACAAATGAATAATATTTATTTGCTAATGACTGCAATCTTTCTTTTTTTATTTTATTAGTATTTTTATAAATGCAATGTATTTAATATAATAGTGATGGAATCAAATATTAATTTTTATCTTTAATTTTTTATTTTTATTGCTAATAACAATGCAATATACTTATCGATGTATGGATTCTGAAATATTGTAGCTTAAGTAAATTGCTTGTTTCCTTTCTCACGGACGTCATTCAATCGACACAGCAACTTGTGCGTGTGTTTTGTGTTGTTGGCGCGATTTGCATTGCGAACTTTTAAGGATCTCTCATAATGACAATGAGAGTAGAAGAAAAATAAATCTTTTAACGTTTAGCATAGGTGTAAAAACGCATAACGAAGTAATAAAAAAATAAATAGGAATAATAAAGGAAGAAATGTGGTTGAGAGAAATTGCTTAAACGAAATAAGTAGATAAGGACAATGCACGAATTATAGCAAAATACAACGCATCTTTGAGGGGGCGAACTTGCTACAAACGCTGTAACGGGACCACGATACGGATCATTAATACGCTCGTATACATATGTATGTAATACATGTGTAGTGCAATAACCTTTTATATAGGTGATATCTCAAAAATAAAATAGCCATTAATTCATTATTAACAAATAATTCAACGACAATTGAGATATAATATAAGAAAAAATAAAAATGAGAAAAATAATAAAAATTTTCTGAGTAATAAAATTCATTTTAAATTCTTTTTTGAATGTAAAGGAAGAGTGGCATGAGAGAGCTATTATCAAAAATAAATGGCTTCGATACGATGTATTGAAGATTTCGTCGTCAAAAAGTAAGTTTTTGAGTTCATTTTATTTTTTTTAAGGACAAAACTAATAGTAATATGATTATACAATAATTTTACAGATATATTAGGCTTTCTAATACCATATATATTTTGCAGGCAAATCTTTAATTTCATACTAATTTTCGGGGTTATGTTTCTTGGGAGAATATGTTTTGAAAGAGCCGGGCTGCAGTGTGATGAAAAAGCCAGCTTTATATGGTCCCTCCAAAAAGCTCTTACTAAGAAATCTAAAGTAAATAATGATACAGACTCAGATACATCAAATAAAATTATATGAGTTCTTAAAAAGATCGTACCTAGTCAGATTGCAATGATTGATCTCAAACGGCTAATTTCATGAGAATTTCTTAGATTTAAGTGAATATTTTATCCAGAGTTTGCGTTATATAAAACGTTTTATAATTATATAAGATATAAAATTATATCTTAACATTATTAGTAAATAATATCTTTGTTAATCTAAAATTTCAGTCCTGTAATAAAAACTTGGCTCTTTCAAAACATTAGGTGGCTTTTTCAATGCCTAAGTGTTATGAAATAGCCGAATTTTATTATTTTTATAAATGCTTAGAAGTCCAAAAATACCGATAATTTTGAAAAATGTTTCAAGACATCACGTACATAAATGAATGAACAATTACTTATTATACAAATTTTTTGAATTATTTATTTCTTTTTATATTATTTATCCCTTCTTTCAAAGCTGGCTCTTTCATGCCACTCTTCCCCTACAAGTCTATGTAGATATGTGTACACATATGTGTGTAAATAAATTCTACCATTGCGCTATTGATGTTCGCTTGCGTGCACACATTAAAAATAATGTATCAAATATATACCTGAGTATGAAATCACGTTTAATTCAAGGTAAGAGTATGTGCAAGCGCATCAGGCAATGAATGTCGGAATAGATCCAAGCGAAGCCAATATATGCCATGTAGTGATTGTATATAACCTCATCAGTAGTTTCTAATCTACACTTTAATACTGTTTCATTCCTTCGATATCTGTTGAATTCATTTAAAGTCACTGTCCAATTATCTGTATTAATATTATTTTTTTAATCTCTTTTCTTATTTTTTAATTATCAAATATATAAAATGTTTTGTTATATTAAATGTCGCGCTTTCACATAATTCATTATTTTTATATATAAATATATGTCTGTACGTGTGTATTTCAACAATAGATTATTCAATTAATCTCATACAATACATATGTGTAGATAAATTATTTTACGATAAATGTAATCAGTAAATTACTTTTGATGATAAAATCAACGATCAAAGAGACCACAAATTATAATAATGAAAGTATTATTTTTTTTTATTGTACATGTGGGTGTGAAGAGTTGCAAGTGCATGGAATATGATTTGTTCAAATAGTGCATTAATATAGAGAGAGAGAAATGTATAAAATGAGAGCGAGTGAAAAATAAAATAACTGTAAAGTAAAATTTAACCATTGAGCAATTTATCTGGTTGAATATGTTTATCTGTTGATATAAATGAGTTTATAGATTGAAATATACCGGATCAAGGCCTTAATATATCAATTTCTGCACAGCCTCATTGAAACGGAAGAGAAACATTGAAAGAATTCGGAGATAAAACCTTCAATCGACAGCGAAAAAAAAAAAAAAACGTAATAATGAATTCTATAATATAAAATATTTATGTATCATCTGCCCCCATTTAAATTCACAATTTTGAATTTATATCTTTATACATATATTCACATCCTTGAACCAGTTTACTGTGCAAGGAGTTGAAATTGAATTCCCAAGTAAACAGTCGCTCTCAAAAAAAAAAACACGAGAAAGAGAAAATGGGAATAAGAAAAGTAGAAATAAATAAAAAAAAATGGACGAAATCTTTCTGAATGTATAAACAATTTTTGAAAATAATAAATGGGGCATTCCATGCCAACTCATCCTACCAATGAACTTTGCATCTCCGATTTCGCTGAAACTTGGGCATTTTTTTCTACCCATCGAAATAGGGTGAGGTGATTTTTTTCAAATTTTTTTATCGAGCCGTTCAAAAGATAAATTTTTGAAAATTTATCTTTTGAACGGCTCGATAAAAAAATTTGAAAAAAATCACCTCACCCTATTTCGATGGGTAGAAAAAAATGCCCAAGTTTCAGCGAAATCGGAGATGCAAAGTTCATTGGTAGGATGAGTTGGCATGGAATGCCCCAAATACATTATAAACATAATAAACACAGCAGTCAAATTGAAAAAAACCGTGAATTAAATATACCTACATAAATATTAAATATGTATATTTATTTTTATTTAATTTTTGTTATATCTATGTGAGAATCTTTTGATGAGAAAAAAAAAATTAAATACATAAATACACATATTGCATATTGTCCAAATGGCGCCGAAACTCATGTCGAGTTGGGTCACACAAGCGGGTGTTGATCGTATACACAACTGGCGTGTCAACTCGGCGCATTTTTCCCACCACTTATATCTACACGCTCCACCTCAACTCCACTTTGTGCAACGTGGTATAACGAGCAACAACCAAACAAAGAATAATATGAGCACATGTATATAGGTATATTTATTTATTTATTTATTTTTTTTTTTTTTTTGCCCACCGGTTCGTGGTTGTTACATCGCTATGAAACAACACACATATACATATATAATAAAAATACAAACACAAGGACAGCAGTTAACCCCTTTGGGATTGTCATCTACATTTATGAATGTGTGTAAATATATGATGTAGAAATGTGGTGTACACATGTACCTATATGGATAATGCCACGTATGCGCTTACTTTATTATTCTCCAAGACCACAAGTGCACAATTAGCTGCACGACACACAGAGAAAATTAAGTTGAGCGATCGCGCGCACGGACCACACTGCCGACGTTCATATACAACCATTAATTACAATTAATTTTTGTACATAGTCAACTAAGTATGTATATGATATTTGTGTAGATGTATATAGGAACTTTGTAATTTTATTCTATTGCCATTTGTAATTACTGTGAAAAAAAAAATTATTATAAATAAATATGTGTGTATTTAAATATTTATATTATTATAATTTTTGACAGAAATATTATATTAATGTATGAAAAATTTTAATTTGAAGAAAAAATACATTTTTTATTATAAATTATTAAATAATGTATAATTAAATATTATTAGATTTATAGTAAATAATTTATTATGAATATATACCTATGTATATATGTATTTGAATATTTACACATATTAATATATAAAAAATTTTAATTTAAAGAAAAAAAATAAATTTATTATAATAAATAAATAATATATAATTAAATATTATTAGATTTCTAATAAATAATTTATTATAAATATATATTAAAATATATATATCTATATATATACTTATATATATACTATATATATGCTTATATATTTGAATATTTACATTATTATAATTCTTAATAAAAATATTATATTAATATATTAAAAAAATTCAATTTATAGAAAAAAAAAAAAATTTTTTTTAATAATTACTTAAATAAAATGTAATTGAATATTATATTTATAATAAATAATTTATTATAAATATTTATATATACGTAATTTTAAACAAAAATATTTTATTAATATATAAAAAATTTTAATTTAAAGAAAAAAAATAAATTTTTTATAATAATTGCTTAAATAATATATAATTAAATATTATATTAATTATAAATATTTATATATATGTATATATACATATTTAAATATTTACATTAATGTAATTTTTAACAAAAATATTATATTAATATAAAAAAAATTTTAATTTAAAAAAAAAGAAACTTTTATAATAAACGCTTCAATAATATATAATTAAATATTATATTTACAATAAATAATTTATTATAACTATTTACATACATGTATATATACATATTTGAATATTTACATTACTATAATTTTCTGAAAAAATTGTATTCTAATTAAAAATGTATGGAAAATATATTTTTTGTATATATTTTATTCATTTGAATGTTTTTATTGAGAGCTGAATGTTAAAGTGTGGTATTATTACATGTGTCGAATTGATAATGATTGATTGTGATCGTTATGGAATATAATCTGTGTGATTGGAAGAACATAATTATTGTGTGTTGTACGAAATAAATTTTATTTTGTGTATATCAGTCACGTCCCAACGATTAAAATTAAATTACCATGACCGGTATTGATATAAGTAGGTTGCGCACGAGATCGTGGATGTATATTGTAGTAATATGGACCGACAAAGTATCATTTTGACCCAGACATAGTTGCCAAAGTGGACCAATGTGGCACATTATATGTGAAAGAAGAACAAAATATATAATTTTATATAAATATGTTTGTGTAATAAGAGGACAAAAATTTGTTTACAAATATGGATTGAATAATAATTTATCAGGTATATTTTATGCTGATATTTATTATGTAATATACTCTTGACATTGAAGAAAGATTACATTGAAATAAAATACACATGAGTCAGTGAAATAATTGTTAATCATAATTTAATAATGATGAAAAAATAATGTACAAAGTCAATTCCCAAAAGTGATTGACATATGTTCATTTCCCTGTCTATTTTGAGGCTCGTCGTCATTTAAATGTCAATGGATGGTATTATTATATACATACATATTACAAAGACTAAAAAGCTCACGCAATAGCATCCCTCTATGGGGAAAGAAATAAAAAAGGGGGAATATAAATCCCATTTATCAAAGTAAAATAAAACAAAAATAAATAAGTAAAATGAAATAAAAAAATTTTTCATTCAATCTTTAATGTCAAAATAAATTTTTTTCACAAATATAAGCTAAAAGCTCCGGCACTAAACAAATGATCATATTATAATACTCAATTAGTCCTGTCCTTAAATGCATCTTCACAATTTTCATACGAAAAAAATTCTATTAATAAAAATTACTACAAAAAAAATTATTCCATAATTAAAACAAACTTAATCAACTATACTAGTGCTATCGATTCTTTTCCTCAGGACATAAATATCAATTATAAACTAATCCACAATCACCACAATTTTAATTGATTCAAAATTGAAACCCATGAATAACAATTACAAATTAAAAAAAAAAAAAAAAAAACACTTTTGACGAATTAACTAATTTTAAAAAAGCACTCCTCAAAGCTTCGCACTAACAATAAGTGCAGAGATAGTAGTACCAAGACTTTACCTAACTCGAAAATTTTATATAATATGTAAGAAATCTCTGAAATGCAATGCAGTTGGTATATTCATGCTTGCAAGCTCTAATATATGAAAGGATCGATTGGCAGCGGCGTCTACTGGCGCGATTGCTTCAAAATCTCGCGTGTTTCGTTGCTTTCGCGTGGGCGTCCAGCACCCACACACACGCACATTACACACAAACACATACACATATATATAATATACTTATATATACATACAAATGTATATACAATGCATAAATACATTGAGAGAACGCGAAGTTTGACGTTGAATTTTCATCGTGTGTCGGCGGGTGACTGGGCCTACACACACAGACACATTTATATGTATATATATATATATTATATATGTACATATATGTGGAGGGTACATGGAAACAGTTTGGTTACGTGTAACTCCAAGCACGGGAAGGGCGTGCATATATATAAATTGATGTATGGTATATGTATATGTAGACGAATGTGTGTATTTCGGGTTGAAATAAATACATATGTGTGTATATATGTATATATGTATATTTTGTGTGAGTGTGTTGAGTGGAGGAAGGAAGTTTTCTATCGATCGCGCGAGTGTTTTGAGGTCAGGGCGCTGCGCCAGCACTGCGGGGACCGGTGGTAGCTAATCCTACGGACCGGAAACCGGCGAACAGCCGCGCGTCTACTGCACTAGGCGTGAAAACTTTGTGTTGTATGTATGTATGTATGTATGTATGTATGTATGTATGTATGTATGTATGTATGTGTTATATAGTATACATAGATTTATAAACTTGAATATTATACGTAAAAGTATCAAGCTCTTTCATTTACAACACATTATGTTTATTTTTTTTATTTTTTTTATTTTTATAAAGTAAGATGCATGATGTTATTGTTTGAAAAACTTTTGAGTCTCTTCCGCAATGCAGCGGGCGAATTTTTTTGTATTTTATTTACGAATTATTTTCGTGGATGATAGAGTGTTGGGGAAATATATAAAATATTTATGATAATTATTTTAAAAAAAAATGGAATAATAAAATTATTTTAAAAAACAATGGTTTTTTAATATTGATATTTAGTTAAAAGATATTTATTCAATATCAATTGTTTAGTAGGTATTGAATAATATTATTTGCTCAATTATTTTTTTTTTTTCAATCATTTCTTGACATTATTATTATTATTATTATTATTATTATTATTATTATTATTATTATTATTATTATTATTATTATTATTATTATTATTATTATTATTATTATTATTATTATTATTATTATTATTATTATTATTATTATTATTATTATTATTATTATTATTATTATTATTATTATTATGGCGTATAATAAAAGAAATTCCGAAAATCAATAAACAAAAAAACATAATCTTTAATATCAATTATCAATATTAATATTAATTATTAATCATTGATATCAATTATTAATATCAATAACTATTAATAATAGTATTATTATTATTATTATTATTATTATTGTATATGATAAAATAAATTTCAAAAACCAATAATCAAACAAAAGAAAAAAATATATAATCATTCATATTAATTATTAATATTAATATTAATTATTAATCATTGATATCAATTAATAATTTCATTAATGATTGATAATAGTAATAGCAATCATAATTAATTATTATTGTTGTTGTTGATGTTGTTGTTGTTGTTGTGTATAATAAAATAAATTCCAAAAATCAATAAACATAAAAATAAAAAAAATATATAATCACTGATATTAATTATTAATATTAATATTAATTATTAATGTCAGTAAAAATACATATTGTCAATTTTAATTAAATATTCATCAGAATTTAATAAACAAATTTCTCAACACTGCTATCATTTCTTAATCGTACTAATAAATATTTCTCTGTCATGAATGCAGATTTTTATTAAATAAAGAAATTTTTAACTCTCAATACAAGATGAATAATGCATTAATTATATAAACATATATTTTATATAGAAGATAAAATTATAATTATGAGCATTTCGTGGCAGCTGATTATTCATTCATCGACGATATTCCAATGTCGTCGAGAGTGTAACACAGGTGATAGTTGTCATGGCATATTGGGCGCAGAGTGTGGCCGATGTCGCAAATAAACCTCAAGTCAAACGCGCCAATTCAACCGAGAAAGGAATGAAAGAGAGAGTTGCAGGATACTGATGTAGCTGCAAGTATAATAATTCAAGCAGCAATAGTATAGTAGTAGTAGTAGTAGTAGTAATAAATATGTACCACGGTCGTCATCATCACTATCCTGCGGTCACGCCACAACTTGTTTCGATCATACACATAACAATATAATAATATTATACATACTTTTTATTTTGCATATAAATAATTTAATAATTTTAATCTGCAAGTAAAAATAAACGAATGCCTGAGGACTAAAAACACCTCTTGATCTTCGTGCCGGTTCGCAGCACGTCACCATAAACGACGACGAACCATCCGAAAAATTACGGGAACATTCGACAGGAAATTACAAAGTGACTCAAGCGACACTGCAATATGGTAGTTAGGATGATCGTTAGAAAATAAAACTTGTACCAGCTGCCGTACACCCTTATATTTAATATTGTCCACTGTGCCTGCCGAAACGTGTCCGTATTCATTTTTTATATTTTCATACTTTATCACTGTTATATAAAACCATTTTTATCTCTAATAAAATCTTCTGGATATTTATTCTTTATACTAAATTATTCATAATTAATTCTTTATATAAATTGAGATGAAAAATATTTTTCTTCTTTATAGTTTTTACGCATTTCTTTTTTTCTCTTTTTAGGTTATGCATATTTATAATCGACGTCAAAGGGCTATTGAGGAAAGTGCCTTGATCTGTAATAGGCGCTTGTACGTTGATGCCCTCAGCAATTTACATTGAAAGCTTTGTGTGCACGTGGGCAAATGCGCGAAGGAAACATTGTGGCAGTCACTATGCAATTTACCCGTGCGGATAAACAGACAAATGCACAATATACCAACATGTATACGTACATATAAACACTGAATATCTTTCCAAGAAAATATATTGTATGTATATGCATATTATATTTATAAACAACCATTGATGATGATAAACTTGTTTGAACGGTATTTTCACCTAGGAAAATAACAATATTATATAAATATATATAATATGTATATTTGTTTTGTAGAAATTTGAAAAAATTATCCATAAAGTTTAACGACTAGTTATATAAATAAAAAATGATACCTGTATATTTTTATAGAAAAAATAATAATTTATATTTTTATATTTATTTTATTTCTTTTTCCATTTTTTTTTTATCGTTTCTTTCAAGAATTATTGTCGAGTAAATTTTTATATATTAATATAACTAGAGAAAAGGGTGAAAGATATAGCCGGTAATTATTATTGCGTGTCCACTACAAAAGTACTTTGACTTCTTGATCATGTTCCTTTATTTATTCTCAGACACTTGAAATGAAAAAACAAATCCAGCAAGAAAAATCCAAGAAAAAATATTTCTCTTTAAATTTAGCTACACATTTGTACCTACAAACGTGCTGCTTACTTGCACGCCCCTTCATTACAGTATCCAAGGGGGTGGCTTTTACTATCGTCGCACAAACCAGTTCTTGAAACAAGAATAAAAAAAAAAAATAGTGCACACACAGGTAATAATATTCTCTCGTGACTCGAAGCTAACTGCGAGGACCCAAAGGGGAAGCGTGGACTTATCGATTTGTTGGGGCAAGTCACGCTAAGCACAAGTAACTTTCAACCCTTGTTCCTCTTTCTCTCATTGTTATTTAGCATTATATACATACATATATACATATACATCCAATGTCGTCTAGCTGTCATGAGACAGAAATATTTAACCGTCTTCAAGAAATCTCAACTTTTATCATACAAATAAAACCTTATAATAAATTACAAAATTCGCATGAGCAATCACGACTTATTTTTATTATATTATTTCAATATCTAAATATCAAAATACACAACATAAATATTATAATCACAAAAAAAAAAAAAGGTAATGTTTAACTTTAACTATTTCAATTTGTAAGTTCAATATTTCCTTGTTTTTTTTTTTTATTATTAATTTTTAGTATTTATTTTTTTTCCTACTCCTCGCTCTTTTTTTCTCGTAAAAAACGAACAAACTTCTATATATACTAAGGGTATATATTCATATATACGCACGCGGGTCTTGAAGGGTGTAGCGTTATAAGGATTGGTGATTGGTTCGCTCACGCGAACAATGGGCGGAGATTCCAAAAATAGGACCATTACTGATAAGGCCGCGAGGCGCGGTAAATAGTCTACATTTATATATCTATATACATAGGTATATGCGTGTGAGTATGAGTATATATATATATATATATATCGCTGCGCGTCTATGTCGGTTTTGATGGCAGATGATAAAGCCAAGGGAGTTAACAGAGACCCCCACATTACTCCATCATGTTTAATACATTGGCAATAGAACACGTGTGTTCTTATATGACATATACATACGTATTGCTAGTGTTTAGGGGATGAAATAAAGGTGCGACAATATATTGTCATGATGTATGTATATATATTTATAAATATATTTATATGTATAGAAGCTGATACGTTTGAAGTTTTTGTTTATGCGTACAATTGATTGACGTGTGTATTTATAGATATTTTGTGTATATAAAAAGGTATTCATGTATGTATAGAAAAGATCCTGTAGAGGGATCATTTATATCATATTAATTAATGTAATTCATTCATCAGAATTAAATAAAAATTTAGTAAAAGGAAAAAATTGAAATTAATTTTTATTTGGAATTTTTTTAGTTTTTTTTTTTTAATGTTTATTAAAATGATGGCATTAAATGATGTATTGTAATGTTGAATATTCTACGTACGTTGGGTGGAAGACAAAAATATGTAAGTAAACATATAAAATCGGTGTATGAAATAAAAAATTATATTATTATGGAAAAAAACAAAAATTAAGCTTTAACTTGGTGTTCTACGAGCAAATCGCGTGACTAATCACGGATCAATAGTTTGCCAGGAGTTTTTGGTAGAATATATTTTATATATGTATATAGATTACCAGCACGCATTATCTATCCCCATTTATATATGTATATTGTCTGCATGTATATTTAAGGACGTATGCGCACATGAATAAATCCATTGTGTGTTTACGAATATTTGTCTTGGTTGGAAGAAGATATGCAAAAATATGACGGATATGTAATTGCGGGAAAAATAAATGTATAAACACATGTAAATATGTATTTATATCTGCAATATGGTTGTAGGTACGTCAATTTAACCCTTTTATTTCTCACCCTCAATGTATCGTTTGTCTATCGTGAAATCGCACCCTCTTCACTTATCTGTCTGCCTTCACATCGAGGTTTATAAACTACAATCTATAGATTATAATGTATGAATAATTGAATGACATATAATGAGTCAATGTTCATCAGTTTGCGGGTCGATGATTGATATATATATATATATATTTATATATTATATATGTATACGTATGTATATGCACCTATGTAGAATATATATGAGTAAATAAATAGAGAAGATTGTTGTAATTCTTGTATTAAAATTCATGTGGTTTCTTCTGGATTATTTGTAATTTTTATATTATTTTTTGTGTGTATTGTAAATATTAAACAAAATTGTTTATTTATATATTTCATAAGATTTTATATGTATATTTTATTTTTTCCTTTTAAATAAATAATTTGAAAATAATTTAAATATTGAAAGAAAAAATTTAATAAATAAATATATAAAAATTTTAAAATAAATTTAATAAAAAATATTAAAACAATTAATGAAATCATTTGTAAATTTTATATTATTTTTTGTGTGTATTGTAAATATTAAACAAAATTGTTTATTTATATATTTCATAAGATTTTATATGTATATTTTATTTCCTATTTGTTTTTATTTTTAAATTAAATAAAAATATATTTTTTTTAGTTATTAAAATTTAAATACATGACTAAATAAATAAATAATTCAAAAATAATTTAAAAATTGGAAACAAATATTTAATAAATAAATAAATAAAAATTTTTAAATTTTTAAATTAAAGATAACAAATAAATTAAATAAAAAATATTAAAACAGAATTAATAAAATCATTTGTAAATTTTATATTATTTTTTGTGTGTATTGCAAATATTAAACAAAATTTTTTATTTATATATTTCATAATATTTTATATGTACATATATGCAGCATTAGTTTGTATACATTATGTCTAAGAATGCACAATTGATTAAACAAATTAACAAATATTTATAAATGACAATTACTAAATTTTATAAAATGCTTAAAAAATTGAAAAAAATCAAATTTTAATATATAAAAAATAAAATAATCCATAATTACAATAAATTTACTATTCTTATATTTGTTTACGTTATTATTTAATCATCAATCCAGACAATTGTAAAAAAAAAAAATAAAGAATCATACATGAATAAAAATTGAATTTATACAAATTACTTTTAAACAAATATTTATCGCAATTGTATATAATTAATGTCAATAAAGTATACACAACCACACGCAAAAAATAATAATATCTGACACATAAAAATATACATAACAAAAGAATAACAACACCGGTAATATGTTTATCCGTTAGAAATAAAAAATAATAAAATAAATAACGCCATGATGAAAGAATCCTTTTATATATTATAATAAAAATAAATAAATAAATAAATAAATAAATAAACATCACTGTAAATATAACAAATGTTTTTTTCCTGTCATTTGCGTGGCTTTAACAAAAATAAAAATAATAACAACACCAACAAAAAAAAAAAAGAGAGAAATTACTGACAATATAAACGTATGTCAGAATGATTTAAAGAGCTTTTGAGAATATGTATTTATCCAATAAATAAATTGTTACAAAAGCACTCGTTATACTCTGTATTATTGAAGTACATTCGATTATCGCATTTATTTATATTGATTGCGAGTTCACGTGCGCATGTATTGGATTTGATATAGCAATGATACAAAAGGGGGAAAACATGATTGATGGATTAGAATTTTTTTTTATTTTTATTTTTCTTTCTCTTTCGTCCTGTTAACGCGCGCGCTTTCTTGCACGATTACGAATAAGTATATGAGGGGTGAATACCCCTCTTTGCCTTCTACTATCGATTAGTGTTTACTGATGTTGTCCATTTTAGTGTGTGGCGTGTGCGCCACAAGAACGACGAAACAAGTCACACAAATAAATATCCATACACATATGCATAACATGCTGCACATACGTGTGTATATAAATAATATATACCTAAATATATTCTTGAGTCATTGTGTATATGAATGCGATGTGTAGAGATACTTTATTATGCATATAACGGTTATAAACGTTTATACATTATTTGTGTATAGTAAAGTTGAGGCGTGTTATTAGTCGAATTGCTGAAAGCGTCGCAGAGATTTTTTGTTCATTTAAATTTATAAAGAGTATTACAAATAATTATAAATAATATGTATGTATATTAGGGTGGCGCAAAAAAACCGACTATTTTTTTTTTGAGTCTCGAGTAAAAAAATGTTAGTTTTTGATGTTTTAAGAGTCCCCTTCAAAGGACAGCTCGAAAAAAAATTTTTAAGAGGTCGCTCCAAATTTTTTTAAATTTCAAAAATCGTCAAAAATCGAATTTTTTTTTATTTTTATTTTTTTTCTCGTTACGGTATAATTTTATAGACCAAAAAAAAATTAGTTTCTGAAAGTTTCAGTTCAAAATTTAAATTTTGAAAGGTCGCTCATAATTTTTTTTTTTTTATTAGTGTATTACTTTAGATTTTTTCGAGCGACCTTTTAATATTCAAATTAAAATTCTATACATTTTTTTTCTTCGATTTAGTACAATAATCGATGAAAATACACCACGAGATTAATGATAAATCAAGCACAATATAAAAAACATAATTTTTTTTAAATTTAACAATTTTACAAGTAAAACGTATCATTACATTTGATTGTTTTTTTTCTGAGTTCTTAATATTTCGTTTAATTATGATTAGTTTTGTCATAAATACTCCGAAATTTAAATTTGAATATTGAAAAGTCGCTCGAAATAATCTAAAGTAATACACTAATAAAAAAAAAAAAAATTATGAGCGACTTTTCAAAATTTAAATTTTGAACTGTAACTTTCAGAAACTTATTTTTTTTTAGTCTATAAAATTATAGCGTAACGAGAAAAAAATAAAAATAAAAAAAAATTCGATTTTTGACGATTTTTGTAATTTAAAAAAATTTGGAGCGATCTCTTAAAAATTTTTTTTCGAGCTGTCCTTTGGAGGGAGCTCTTAAAACATCAAAAACTAACATTTTTTTACTCCAGACTCAAAAAAAAAATAGTCGGTTTTTTTGCGCCACCCTAATATATATATATATTGTAATAAAAAAACAATCCAATAGTTGTAGTTACATTGCTTAATTTTGTTTAGATAGCATAATTTTAATTTGTTTGAAATAATAATAAAATTCATTTAAAGTTATAATTAATTTTTTTTTTATAGGAAATAAAATAAGGAAAAAATAATGACACGTGAGTATTTTTTTTAGCTTTACGAAGATATATTAGCACACTGAAACCAGTTTTATGATTAAGAATAATTTTTAAGACAATAATAAAGTAGTTAGTTTCGATTTAATAACAAAAAAGTCGAAATTTTATACATTTGGAGCTTTGGGTTTGAATATCTATAGAATGGCTGTTTCTATGAAAAAAGTGTAAGAGACCTTTTTTGTAGAGCGTTTAATTTCCTATAAAAATATGCTATTAACTTATTTTTATGATGCGCGAATGCTGAGCTACAAAAATCCAAAGAAAAATAATTTTTTTTTTCTTATTGTTTAAATGGAAAATGAAAAATTACAAACAAATATTAAAAAATGTACACACCTTAATATATATATTTGTATATTTATGTGTGTATAGATATGTTACATATCTATTATGTACAACGAACGAGATGACAAATAGTATTTAAAATTTTAAATATCTTCGAGATATAAATTTATATTAATATAAATTTTCTATACGAACTAACGAGTTTTATCATTATATTATATTTAATATTTGTATATACTACAATTTTATTTGCTATATATTATCTTTTATCTACGCTCTCCTATATTTTATTTATATATTTTTTATTTTATTTATTGGTATTTTATTACTTTGCTCTCGCGTTGCGAACTGGAGAAAGCAGGGAAAGTTCTTACACGACATATCACTTGATCGTTGTTCGGGATGGGGTGACGAAGGGTTCGACTTCTTGGGTTAGTCGGTCGTATAGATGTGTGTTTAATATAGTATATGTAGTTTATGTGTAGAATGCAGCGGTATATAATGATTGCGGAAATAGTTGTTGAAATATTTATTCATGAATTTGCATTTCGATATTTATCTATTTATGGACATTTAAATCATCTTCAAGTGCAAGTTGATGCTTTTGTAGATTAATATAAATATCTATTTGTAAATTTATTCATAATATAAAATAAACTAATGATCGACATAATAAAAAATAAAAATCATGCAAAGCATTTAATTATTACGACTACATAACTAAGTTCATTTATTTGCGTTTTTTAAAATGATTTTTTTTTTTTAATGTCTTTTAATATATTAAATATATTTAATACAACAGAATGATTCCAATTGCACTGATAAAGCATAGTAATATAATAAAAGCAGCAGATTACATTTAATAAATGTATACTATATGTATTTTTTTTTTATTATTTGATCCAGAAAAAAAATAATAGAGAAAATTACTTAGAAATAATTTTAAATTTAATATTTGTGGCTTGTAAATAACAATCAAATAAAAATGTAATAATGTCCAAACCATTTGATTTCATTTCACATCATCAGGCTTTTTTATTTATTGTAATTACGGCAATGGCCGTCGCGATAGTCCAAAAAAAAAAAAAAATATTTATTCCTTCAATTTCATTTCTTTCGTTTCTTTTTTTTTTTCCACTCGAATGACCAGTCACGCAAGCACACCCGTGAGTTTACGGTTCGTGTGTCGCGAGACGGAAACAAGTCGCGCAGGCATCATGTGTACATATAGATATATATATATATGTATGTATATATAGGGTGCACAGGTAAACCTACCTGCCACCTGTCCCTGCTCCAGTTCCATCCAAATACACGCCCACATTATTCCTATACCTTTTCTAAAAAAATTAACGCAAATAAATCGATGAATGAAATAAAAATTCTCTTCAATTTTTATATCAAATTTTTACTAATTGTTATCATTATAAAAAAATTATACAATGCAAGAAAGCAGTAATATCCACCAACTAATTTTTATTCCCTCCAAAACAATTAGAATATTTATCCATCTTTAAAAAAATATAAACAATTAAATCAACGCCATGAAAATAAAAATTAATAAATAAATATAAATACAAAATTAATATAAAAATTCTCTAAAATTTTTGCATCAAATTTTTATTCACTTCAAAACAATTACAACATATATCCATCTCTAAAAAACATAAACAATAAAATCAGCATCATAAAAGTAAACAACAATAAATAAAAAAAAAATCCACAAATAACATAAAATTTCTCTACAATATTTTTCCATTAAACTTTAACTAATTATCATCATCATAAAAAAATTATCCAACACAAGCAAACACCAAAATCCACCAAGTAATTTTTATCCACTCTAAAAAAAAAAAACATCTCTAATAAACAATTAAATCAACTCCAAAAAATGATCAACAAAAACCCACAAATTAAAAAAAAACCACAACAAAAATCAAACTATAATTAAAAAACCAAATTCCACCACAAATAAAATAAACAAATAAACTCCACAAATAATTAATAACATCAAATAATAAATAATCACAATAACATAATCAGTATAAATAGCGCAAGCTCAACATTATTAACAAAGCCACAATATTTTAATTCTACTATTATTCTTTTTTTTTTTTCTTTCCTTTTCTTTCTTTCTTTCTCTTTTGATCGCTGCATACACACACATACATATTCACATACACATACATATAAACACATACATACATACATACATCTTAGTCGTGCATTCGAAGCACAGGTGCACACGCGAATTTACGTGTTGGTGATCAATGGCGTCGTTGTCGGGGCCGGTGTGTACACGTGGGCTGGCATGGCAACGCGCTCGATAACTAGCTCACAGAATGTTTTCTATACCTGTAGATAAATATATATACACATATATATATACATATATAATATATATGTATACATACGCGCCATAAAGCGACAGCCGCGCGCGCGGTAAGCTTCCGGTTTCGTTATCGCGTTTGAATATCGAGCTAAAGCACTAACTACACAGTATACACATTACACACATACACACACACAAATCTATATATATACATATATATATATATATATATATACACTTATATACTATATGAAAACCGCATGCCCGCGGGATGCGCGAATAACGCGAGGGTGTTATTCGGCGTTAACGCTCGACATTAACGTCGTTTCCACGACGTTGATCCGTCCAGGCGATAAGCACAACTCGATCGACCGCCACTTTAGCTCTATATATACCTCATATGCATACGTGCAATCATATATTGTATGTATAAAAAAGGCATGTACACGCTATTGTAAAACGCAACAACTGATTTGTGATGAAAATAAAAATGAACATTGGGGGCGATATTTAAAATTAAAATATAATTTTATTTATATTGAATTAATTGTTTGTATATGGAAATAATTTTAAGTTTGGGTTATTTATAATAATTATTGTAGGTTGATTATGTTGAGTTGGATTTTAATTTTATTATTAATTTTTAGTAGGATATTTTATGTAAATGCTTTGCGGTTTTTATTTTCGTTAATCGTTGGGTATTTATTGATAGATATGGAAGGGAAATATTTATTGAAATTGAGAGAGAAATATATATTTTTTTATATGTTGGTTGAATTACTCGATCGTCGTCAGTTATGCTCTAGTATAATAATAAATGTTACATACGTCAGTGAATAAATATCATTGGTGGTATAGGTATGGTATAATATAAATAAATGTTAATATAAAAATGTTGGTATGCACATTCTGAGTGTGTATAAAGTTGGGCGACCTCAAGTGGGAAATAGGTAATACTCGTGGCTATGTATAATAAATATAAACTGAGATATAAAAAAATACCAGGTCGTTTGATATAGACTTCCGGTTATGTAAAATTCACCCTGTCTATATTATTTTATTATTTTCTGTATTTACTTTCCTTATTCGTAACTCTTTGACGTGTTAGGACATGTTTATTGTTCATTTTTCAATTGAAGTTACTTAAGGAATTTTTTACTTTGCATTTTTAATTTTCCATCGTTGATTTTAAATATTTAATTATTTTTTTATTCTTATTTTTTTTTTGTTATAGAAGTGAATGTGTGTGATAATATCATTGTTGATGTATTGAAGGACACTGTGATAATTCATTTAGGCATAATCAGTTGTGTAGAATAGTCCAGATGATTGCGTTTATGTAATACAAATTTATACAGACTTGTTCATGCATATGTGAAGGTATATTTGTCTGTGTAATGTTATCAGTTAGGTGAATGGCTTTTCTAATCTATTCGACACCCGCACGCTGTGTATATGCAGATGTTTTTTATACTTTTCCTTTTTTTTTTTCCCGATGTGATCAGTCGACTGGAAGAATATTTACAATATGAATAAAAAAAAAATTAAGTCTGTGGATAATTTATTTTATTTGTTTTATTATTTGCTGAAATCAATTATTAATAATTTATTTTTTTTTCTCTTGGTGGAGGTGAAGAATGAAATGTATAATGAGGAGAAAAACTGTTGAAAATAATTTTTTTTTTCGTAAATTTTTTATATAATATTTATTTATTGAAAAAAGTTTTATGTTACAAGTAAAACAATTTTGTACAAATTTATATTATAACTTGTGATTTTTATTTATTTTTGAAAGGTGATATTTATTAGTAAAGTTATAGTTTAGCACAGATATGTTATCGTGCTTACAAAGCGACGATGAGTGATATTTTTTTGTTTAATTTGCTTTATGTGTTGAATTATTTTTGCTGAATTGGCATTGAGCGAGTGATGGCATTGCAAGATCCACGATTATATATTACACATCTGTGAATTCTTCCAGTGCCAAGACCCGCCGGCTACCATTAACAATCACTAATAATTATAGTTCACATCCTCTTTTAAATTGTCTCTCACGTATAAGGATGAAAAAAAAAAAAGAATATGTATTTAACAATTTTTCTTCGTGGTTTCTTCAACAATTTTTTCCCTTTGAGTTTTTCCTTTCCTCAATGAAATTTCTGCATTTGAAGGTTTTTAATTTACTCTGCCGAAACAATGCGTCAAACCAATTGTCCTCTTTGCTGACGTAGGAAAAAAAAAACCAGATCGAATGAAGAATAAATTAAATAAATAAATATAATAAAATAATGATATGGAAATTTCTCGTGAGAAAAATTTATTTTTGTTTTTTGAGGAACTCTAAAGGAATATTTCAAGGTTAAACAATCCTCCACGGTCTCGGTTAAGAATTCGAAAGCGAAACGAACAAAAAGACAATTCAAATAATCAAACCATTAATCCCTTACAATATTTACAAATAAACAAATATTAAATTCAAAAAAAAAAAAAAAAACAAATAAATTCAATTTTCCCATTAACACACTCAAATAAAAACCTATTCATAAAAACATAATCAACATAAATATTTCTCAAAAAAATATCTACCAATAACACAACATTCCAACAAATAAAAAAAAATAAACAAAAAATAATTATAAAAAATATAAATAAAACATAACAAAATAATTAAACTTCACTGAATAAAAACAAAAATATACACGAAAAAAAAAAAAAAA
>JAQQBS010001422.1:3139488-3149957 GCA_030347275.1 Microctonus aethiopoides | reverse complement strand
TTTTTTTTTTTTTTTTATAATTTTATTTATTTATTTTTTTTTGCGTTTTATTTTGTTTGTCCCTTTTTTGCGCAAAGCTATTATATAAGACGACAACGTCGACGATCGAACACATACACCCCTCCCCCGATTGCGCCGGCTTCGTCAAAAAAAGCTAATATTTAATTAAACTTAATTGTATCGATCATCGACGATATCAACGGTTATTTTTAGCCAAATTATATTTTGCGGTTAAAATTATTTCAGGCGGTATGAAAAAATACACAATACAACACACGAAAATTCGGTAAATTATTTTTTGTCTGTGTTGTTTTTTTTTTTTTTCTTTATTTATTATCAAAATTTATCCTCGATGAATGGAAAGTGATAAATAAATAAAGAGAAAAGAGAGAATAAAATAATTTAATATCCCTGTAAATATGTATATAAGCACCTGAAAATTCGTATTGGTAAATTGATAAAAGAGTGTCGGAGTATAAAAATAATTAAAGAAAAAAAAAAATCAAGGAATATTACATACAAATGGCAAGGCCATTAATAAATACCTAATAATCAATATAAAAAATATAAGCACGCGATACAACCTATAAAAAGCAGAGCATTATACTTAGAGAAAAAAAAAAACGATTGTTAGCGTGCACGAGCTTTTTCAGCAAAGCGATTAGTCGTGATAAAATAATATACTGTATGAACTTCTAAATATTGTGATATTAAATCGGTGCAGTGATATTTCTGGGTGGATGTTAGTAATAAATATATAAATGACAGTGATATGATGCAAAAATTGGGACAAATGCAACGACGAGCTTATGAAAGTATGATTGGTATGAGAAAAAAAAAATAACATGCTTGAGGAAATGGTGACAATGCGCATGGACACTCACCTTGAGGGGGTTGGGATTGTTGGTTGTGGTGTTGATGGTGATGAAGATGATGATGATGATGATGATGATGATTGTGGTTGACAGGAAGCGGAGGTAACACTGCTACCGCGTGGGGAAATGGTGGTAGTCCACCACGCGTTGGTCCTGCACCACATATACAACGACCGGATATTTTTTTATTTTCGTTTTTAATAATTTTTATATATTTTTTTTTTTTGTTTCTCACGATATTGATAAAGAAATACACTGTGAGAAGTGTTAGCAGAGCTTAAGCAACAATTTTTACCTTTGATGAAAGTAATTTGTGTATGTGTATATGTGTATACCAAAGTTATTCCGTAAGTACAATGAAAAAGCATTTAGAAAATATGGAAAAGTGCAATATTACGAAGAAAAGCTTTGTATTTTATTATATTATTATTTTTTTTTTCAATTTGTTTATTTAAATTAAAATAAATTCAACACAGATATTGCCATGGGACATACGACATTTTGTTTAACACTGCGAAAGCATTTCTGAGCTTTTTTTATTTTTCGTCAAATCCTTTTGTACCACAAAAAATTATTAATCTTATTTTCATTTAATTTGAAATAATTGTAAATAATAATTTTTAAATTATTGAAAAGTTTCATCTGATTTTGAAAAAAAAAATTCCGAAAGTTTAATTAAGAATAAAAAATTCATGAAATTAATTACTCTTGCTATCATATTTACTTGTGTATACAATTGAATTGTGGTAAATATAAACAAGGACAATAACAAAAATATATTATTTTAAATCTTTTTTACACGGAATAACGTACCTTGCATGGATGAGTGGCGTCGTTGTGATGGCGGTGGGCTTCCACCTGCTTCCACGCTGCTTCCACTGTGGCTGTCCAATTGTGTACTGTGACCACTGTCACTGCTCGTCACTGAACCTACACACATGTCCCCAACATACTCTATCACAACACATTTCCCAAAAACTAAAAATTTTTTCCCACCATCTACCATACCAATACAACATATAATTAATTAATTAATTAAATATTTATATACAGAAATTTCTTCTTATAATTTGTCATTTAATTATTTTCATTCAAATCGCTGCAACGCAATCGTCGTAATTTATATTCTTTGAAATAATATAAAATAATAATTTTTATGTATGTCCCATGGTGGAATTGTAATTATATTTACTAATCATGGCATGTCTCATTTAGTAACAATTAAAAATCTGACAGATAAAATTATTAAATAAAAGCGCACGATTTATTGGCAATACAAAAAATGCTTGTGCATAATTATGAAATGGGAAAAATGTCATGGAACATTTATGAATATTAATAATTATAATAATATTATTGATTAACAATGTATAATATATAAATATATATATGAAATATTGCAAAACGATGGTGCAGCGTGCAGAAAGAAATTGATTGATGTTACGATTTTTTTGACTGAATGATGAATTAAAATGATAAATTATAAATGAACGAGCAACGATAGTGCGTCATGATCTAAGACAAAGTTGCAAGCCGTTCCCTATATTAATTAAATTTTTTTTTCTTTTTATTTTCTATCAATTAACTTTAATTATTCGCGATTGATAATTTGGTAAAAAAAAAAAAAAAAAAAAAATAAATAACGTAAATGAATGAATGAATAAAATTTAAACTTACCACTAGTTAATGTTTTTCTAAGTGGTTGAAGATTACTGAGACTTGTAACACTGCTACTCTCCGCACTTAAATCAACTGGCGGTGGTAAACTTGATGGTGTATCACTGTGCGATCTCTCATGCATTGGTACACGACTGCCAGAGCCAACTCTTCGTGGTGCGCCTGGACTCGATTCCAATCCACTCGAGTGTAACGCTAAACCTGGTACAGGCAATGGTGGACAATGTTTGGGTTGATATGGCCTAGTTTTATGTGGATCCGAGAGCGCTAACATTTTTCGCACTGCTTGAGGCGATGCTGCACCGAATTTTGTACCTAATAAATTGATTGATCAACAATATAATTCAATTGTTGAATTGAATAATTATTTTTCCGTTCTATCATCAAGTTATTTTTTCCTCTACCTTGGATGCTCTTTCTTCCTTCGCTTGTACTGCTTGCGCTACTGGTTGTTGATAATGTTGGGGATGGATGTCTTCTACCACGGCTTCCACCAAGTGGTACTGCCGCAGCAACAGCAACAGTGCCTGCATGTGGCTCACATTCTACTGATAATGCATGCAAACGTTCCTCATCAGTAATCACTTTCATATTAGCAAGATACGCCTTGACACGTCGCACCATTTGCGCTTCCTCAAACATTTTTTTTGGATTTGGCGCTGCCGTTGATTTCTTTCTTCTTTTTACTGTTGCCGTTTGACCACCTTGATTTCCAGTTGTCATTTGATTTAATGCTACCATCGCTGAACTTGGTGGTTGTCCACCACGTTCTAACATTGTTAATAAATCATACGGCGATGAGCACATATTTGTTAATGTTCGTACTTCTTTCGCGATCATACGAAGCTTTTCAAAATTCACCAAATTTTCCACTCGCGAATCATTTCCCAAATGAATAAATGTTAAATCTTTTTTAACTACTGGATAAAATGGTATTATAGGCGGTTGTGTTTGTTCAGATGCAACAAGTTGACGATATTTACTCATATTACGACTTGGATCCATTAATTCTTGAAGATCACTAAATAATCGTTGATATTTACTTGGAAGCTTTTCCCAAGACGCTCTTAATCTTGATACAGCACCATGACCAAGACCCGATATAATAGCAAACATTGAATTAAAATTTTTACATTCCTTACATTGACGCGCTATTTTAATAAATTGTTTTATTATTTTGCTTCGTCTAACAAGATTGTGTTCAGAACATACTTCAGTTACAACCCAAAACATTTCTCTGTTGACTAGTTCAGCAAATTGGCTAAGCATTGGTACACCGTACCTGCTCTTAAGCTCAAATAAATCATCAACATATTCTGTAGATTCAATTTGTCTAAATATACTAAAATCTTGTAGTGTCAATTGAATGGCAACCTCAACGGCATTTAATTGAAGAAAATGAACTTGTGATTCACGCACTAATTCTGGCGCTTGTTCATCAGCAACAAGCGTTTCTGATACACCATTTGTTTTTAAATAATAGCGTGAACTTAATCCTATTCTCTCAGCAAGATTTTGTAATTGATCTGGTAAACGACGTTGTTTAATCATTCCACCCTCGGCAACGCTCACTTCGGCCAATGAAAAATTTGAACTACTCTCAGTAATACCAAATTCTTGTAACGCCAACATAACAACTTCATGCGCTGTTGTTTCCTTGTGTACAAGAAGATATTTGCATGTTTGATCGGCTTTAAAAACTTTTAATACGTGTTCAGGATAATCAGGCGCACGTAAATCATCGTAACAATAAATAGATGTTAAATCAGGATTGCTTCGTGAATGATAAAGATTTGTTGTATTTTGTAATCCAGTACCAGGTGGTGTATGTGGTGGCGCCATTGAATCATCCACGTGTACACCATCATTGATAATATTCTTTGGTAATATATTCATTTTCATTAGTGCTTTTTGAAATCGTCTTTTTGGACCCAGTGTCATAAATCCTTTGTGTTCTTTTTTTACGTCTTTGCACGGTGAAACATTATTATCTGGAATTAATAATGGTACACCGCCAACCAATGGATTTAATTGACTGCCTGGCGTTAATGGATCGCCGTGCGATGATAATCTTGCATGTGGATCACATGGTATTCTTGGAATTTCGGGTTTACAAACTCTACCACGCGGTCGTGGCGAATTATCTGGCATCTGTAACATCTCTTTGAATGCTAATAAATTTGATTTAACTGTAATACTTAAATGTGTTGATCCTCGTAATATTTCTAATGCTCTTGCAAGACTGACATGTTCAAAACGTTGGCCATTAACCTCTAATATTTGATCGCCTCGTTTTAAACCAACGTCCTCGGCTTTTGAATGTTTATCAACTTTGGAAATAAAAATACCAAAACCACGCTCATAACCACCTAATATACTGAAATTTAACACTTCATCACGGCTCGGTCGTGCCAATGTGACATTACGCGTTCTTGCTTTAGCCGCACACGCAACATTTAATAATCTGAAACAATAAATAATATGAAAAATAATTAAAAATTTATATTACATTTGATTTAATAATAATGGCATTCATTTTTGATATCTTAATAATAATTTAATTTATAAAACAAACCTCTGTTGACCCTGCATTTTTTCTTGCTCAAGGCCAGCCTCAAATGCTTCTAAAAATTCCATCATCGCTGGATCCGTTTCAAAATCAGTAAAATGATTATTAACCCACAGTAATACAACACGTGCAACACGTTCACGAACTTGTGCCTGACCAAACCATTCTAACAATTGATCGGCAACCAATAATGGACTGTCAATAAATGTCCGGTGTGTTAATAAAAAATCTTCAACATAGGTAGGATCAGTGATACTATTTTCTTCAATTAATTGTAGCATTAATCGTTCAGGTGTGCCACGTATTACTACATGACCACGTCGATTTCCACCGTCCAATGCACCACGTAATTCAGTTACTAAAATTACCCGTCCATTTTCCTCATGTCGCCTTGTATTTTCCTCACCCTGATGTTGAATTCTAAAGTAATCCGCTTGTGTCACACACACAAATTGACAGTCATTACATCTGTAAATATTAAATAAATTATAAAAATTGTTTTGCATTTGTCTTTCATTTAATTTACATTTATATATTTTATATTTTGACATTGACCAATTGTAATACGCAGTCAATACGTGACATATTATTTAATCTAAACATATATATACATATATAATATATTGTTTATTTATTTTATTTGATATACTCACTTGGTTCGCATAACTCCACGATGTAGCAATCGTTCCATCGTTGGCAATATACCAAAACTGTCACCAAGATGCAATTGCTCAATTTCGCCATTACTATGTTCAATTTCAACGGCGCCATTTATTAATACACTCCAACTATCAAGTTCCTCACCATCAGTAAGAACAACCATACCAGCACTCTCAACAACAGCAAATACCATTACAGCGCACAGCGCTCTTCTCACTGCCAAGGTCATATTTGTAAATGCTTTTAAATGTTGAGTAAATTCAAGTAGTATTTCAATATCATGATCAGTACGTTCAGCTGGATCTTTCTCTAAGCATTCACGCACTGTATCACGTACAGTTAAGCTCTGAAAAATAAATAAATAAATAAATTAAAATATTTAATATAAATTATTAATGTAAATTGGGGACTATTATGACTTCTTTTATCATTTAATTAATATTAATATTAAATTCTTTTCTTACATCCATGCTCTCGGCAAGGTCTTCTTCCTCATCGCTGTCAACGATAGATTCAACAAGGCCAGAAAAATCAACCTCGTCATTGTCAGCGTCCAATGAGCCTTGCACTGAAGTCATCGTGTCTGATCCACTATATGCTGAACTTGTATCACTTGAATGGCTACTTCTATTGGACTTTTGATAGAGTTCAGGCCTACCAGTGAGGCCTTGCGTGAACTGTAACATTAAAAAATTCAATTCAATTACATAATCATAAAAATTAACATTATAAATATTTTTTTTTCTGTATCATTTATTTATAAAAAATATATCATCTATGAAATTTTAATATTAAAAATTTCAATTACTCTATCATTTAATAAACAAAAAATAACAGACTATCAACAGTCTTTTAGTTTATAGTATCATATATATACATATATTTATAAAGACAATGCACTGCAAAATTGCTTTGTGAGTCAATTAATCATCAGACACACAATATAACAAATGATATAGTTAATGCAAGTGTGTTACACACACGAACATATATACACATAGCCAACATTAATAATCAACGTTCAATCTTCTTCGTGTCGTGGAAAAGTACATTGGGCTCAAAGATCTTTTAATTTTTTTACTCATATGTTTTCTTTTATTCATCCTGCTTGACAAATTAATATCGCAAACAATCATTGAATGATCTATTGACATTCACTCAACATAAATGACCTTAATCATGCCAAGATAAATATTAAAAAAAAAAAAGAAACCTAACATCAAATATTAATACCCTACGAATTAATAACAATTAACATTATTAAACCGATATAAAAAAAAAATATATAAATACATAAAAAAAAAAAACATAACTCAATGAAATATTATAATATATTCTTGCACCGGGTGATGGCGCGCAAGGGGAAATACCAAGAATGGGCGTGATTGGATTGAGACAACGAGCCTATGTATATGCATTTGATAGGTTAGGTTAGAAATACTGAACATGACATCACGTACGGATGCAAAGAGAATTGGAGACGATTCGCCCACAACTCTTCCTCCTCACACACACAAGTTTATAAACAAACATACAACATTCATACACACTACCATTTCTATATAAATATCCATGTATACAAACAAAAACAACAAAGTTTCTCATTGAATGACTACGTATAATACAGAATTTTAATAAAAATACACAATAAATTGTAGTTACTAATCTTGCTTTATAAAAAAAAGTAACCAGACAATATGTTAGTAGATGACGAGACAGTCAGGATTAATATCGCATTGTTATTATACATATGCCACTTATAATATAAAAAAAAAAAAAAAAAAAAAAAAAAAAAAAAAAAATATGATAAAATAAAATTATCGAAAGAACAAAAGTAAAAAGAAGTAACATATATTTATATACATATTTGTATGTATGTATACATATGAGAAGTGAGAGGAGTTAAGAAAAGAAGAATGATGATATATATGTATATAAATATATACAAGTTTATATTTTTCTCCCTCCATTTGCCGCAACGTCAGTTGGCCTGGCACCGGGAAAGGAGCGTGCCTGGCCAAGGCCATTTTGAGCACGAGATTTCCGCGCCTCCACCAATGCTCTTAACTTATAACATGTCGCTGAACTAAACTCACTTGATACATCCCAAAGGCGTCCATCCTCGATGATATTACAATGAATTTTGTATATATAAATAAATATATACACAAAGGAACACAGAAAAAAATTATTATTTCAACTAATTTCACTTATTTTAAATACATTATTAATTATCATAATTTTCATTATTATCGAAAAATTTGTCAGCAAATAAATATGATAAATGAATAATGCATAGTATTTTTTATTTAATTTATAATGTTTATTATTATTTTGTTGATTTATTTTATTTATTATACACCAAGACACTAACGTCAAACATTCGCGCTCTACTTGGCTTTTATACTCTCCATTTGCAAAGAATGTAGATGTGTATAAAAGTAACTAACTATGTATTATACTAATATTACTAGGCTAGTACTACTTCTGTTACTATTACACACAACATTTCTATGTATCCGCGTGAGCACAGAGCACGTTTGTTCATACACTGGCATTATGCTCGTTACTGTTGGTGTGATCGTGATGGTAATAAAGGTAAGCAGGCAATGGTGGAGAGACTTTGAGAGAGAACTTGGTAAGCCCAATGAACAGAGCCAGAGATATAGTGCCGTAGTGGTTTTCATGGGGACATTTAAGGGGAGAGAGAGAAAGAGAGTTGGAAGAAACACGAATAGTCGTCGTTTCCCTACTCTCTATCGCCGCGCCTTCAATGGACGACAGTGCGCCGTCGCTGTTTGCGTTGTGCCACGACCAATCATTGAACGCCATTAGGGTCATGTGACCGAGCGTGTCGAGCTGCGACTCAGGGCTGTATCTTTTTATGAGTGGATAAATGTCAACGGGTCCACCTGTAGCGTTTTTTTTTTTATTTCGCAAATATTTCCGATTTTTTTTCAATCTTTTTTCTTCTTTTATGATTAATATATCTTTATTTGTTTTTTATATTGTGGATTGAGGATTTAAATTTTAGTTTCTTTAATTTTTTGAAAAATTATTTGATTTATTTTTTTAAATTTATGATAATATTTATTGAGTATTTTTAAATGTCGATATAATGTATGAAAATATTTATTTGAGCTCAATAGATTAAACAACTTATGTATAGAAAACTGTAAATTCCTATTTTGGAAAATATTTTTTATCTACTTTCTCGTACGATAATTAAAAACAAATAAATACATACACATAAAAATATATCCGAAATTGCTGTTAATATTTTTTTGTTATTTTTATCTTCAACAGTGCATGAGAAAAAAAAAATAACAAACCCAATCCCATTAAAAATCGAAACAAAGCACTTTAAAAAGAGAGAAAAAAAAATCTAGATAGTTTATAATATTAGTAAAGCAATAGTAATTATATTTGTTTATTATAAATACTATGTATATTATTAATAATTTTATATCGTAGAGAGAAACTGATCAGAAGGCAAGAGAAATCATTGAAGAGGCCACTGGCCGTCGCAACTTCATGATTTATACCAGTTATGACCCGTTACAATGTTCCCTTCCCATGTTGTCCCCTCTCATCGTCACTCCATCATTATACAGTTCTCTCTCACTTTTATACTTTTCCTTTTTGTACATATGTATATATAATTCCGTCTATACATATATACTTTTCAAATGACGCATCAATAGTAAATTAATCTATTAATGAGATAATGAAACGCGTCGATGCAATTCACTAAATTTCAATATAAAATATTATTTCAAAATCAACGTGAATGAATGCGCAATTATATTATCTTCCAAAATGTATTCATTACGTTTGATTATTAATCATACACACATAATTAATATATGTGTATATTAATATACTTTACATATATCCATTACACATATACATAAATATATAAAGCCAAATAAACTACGAAATTTTGAAAAATTCTAATAACAAAAATAATAATATAATTAATATTAAAAAATAATTCTTGTATTCATGTTGAATTAATTTCGTACCATGAAATATGAACAATAGTTCTTTACATACATAGGTAAATGTGTGTTATTTCAATTGTGTATATGGAAATAAATATATTTAAAGTATTTACTAAAATACAATAATAAAAAATTTACTTTTTAATGGAATAGAATGGTCAATTATCCAGCGTATAAATTGAATTTCTCGTGGTTTATATTGAAAACGCGGAGAAAAAAAAAAGGAGAAGGGCGAATGATGATAGAATGACAGAAGAGAGAGGGTGGAAGAGAACAACAAATATTCTCTCAATTTTCCGTTGTTGTTGATCGATATTTACCGTATCATCGAATACCAGGTTGACCTGACGGTGATCAGTGATTGGATGAGGGTGCGGGGTTCGATGCATCCTTCCACTTCCGTGAACTTCTGGATAGTCGATCTGCATCAAAGCGTAACACACAATGATTAAAATACAAAGGTTTTATAATAATTTACACGACTATAAACATAAACATATAACAAACGGTATTTAACCACAATTGCAATAGTATAAATAATAATTATTTATAAATATATAAATATTTTCTATAAAATATAAAATGACGTTGCATTCTTCAGGTTATCGTTCGGTAATTCCCGACTTTCTTTTAATATTATTATACAGTATAAAATAATAAGAAATAAAATTCAATTTATTTTTT
>JAQQBS010001422.1:3101966-3118132 GCA_030347275.1 Microctonus aethiopoides | reverse complement strand
AAATATATTTCGAGATTTTTTAAATATTTTTTTATTTGAGAGAAAAAAAAATATTTAAATAAATTTATATTGAATTGATTTAATTATTTTTAATTATTATATTCTAATTATATATTTTAATATATATTTAATTATATATTTCAATATTCATGGCATATTTAATAAAATATTTATAAATTTAAATTTAAATTTATTTAAATATTTTTTTTTCTCTCAAATAAAAAAATATTTAAAAAATCTCGAAATATATTTAAATTTAATTGAATTATTTTTAATTATTATATTTTAATACATATATATATATTTAATAAAATAATTTAATATATATTTAATAAAATATTTTAATATACATTTAATAAAATATTTTATATTTTTATATTATATGTTTAATTAATATATATTTTAAAAGTAATTATAAATATTATAGATGAATCGATTGGATAAAAATAAATATCCAATTTGAATACATCTGTATAAAAACTCACCAAACGGAAAATCTCCTGCGTGGAAATGCTGGCGGTGGCGGTGGCTGAACACGATGACCCCGATCAACGCTTTCGCTTCTAAGAGCTTGTACGGCCTTTGGGACCGCCCTAAGAGGTTCTTGAATACCTCTTTGACCGAGACCTGCCCCACCATTGCCGATATTATCCACAATGTTGCCAATACCACCGCCATGAAAACTATTCCAGCGTCTCACGGGACCACGAATGGGCGTTGGGCCATTTGGACCCCGTAGCTGACTAGTATGTTTGTGCATTTCTTTCCACTTTGTATTTTTATTTTTGTATTATATATTATATGTATATATTTCTTTATGTCGTTGGATTGTGATGAGTCAAAGAAGGAGAGAGAGGCAAAATGCGTCCCTCTCCTTGAAATAAGAAAATCGATTGTAATCGCTTTTCATTTGCTTCATCTCATCTACTTTCTCTTCAATGTTCATTTCATTGTCATTTTTATTTATTTTTATCATTCTCTCATCTTGCATATTTGGCATATAAATAACTATATCGCTGAATTTTTCATTGATTTAAATTGAATTAAATTAAATCAAATCGAATATTGAAATGAAATATTTTAAATTCGATTGAATATTACTGTTAAAAAATAAAGAACAAGAATATAAATAAAATTAATTTCTTTATAGATTTTTATTTATATATTACAAAAAAAAAAAAAAAAATAATGTCTCTCCATTTCGTGTAAATTATATATAGTAAAAATATCACCTCGTCTTGAACCAACCGATAATATACCTCACATTTTATCATTCTAACCTACAAAAAAAAAATTTAAATTATACTCTATTTAATTCCTTCTTCTTCACACATTTTTCTAATGATTACAATGAATCTTCTTCTATCTCTCCTTCCTCGTTTCTTCCTGTATATATTTTTATTTTTCTTCTCAAACGTATAATAGTACCTCTCAAGTAAATTGTTTTCTTCATGTTTATACTTTCGTTTTTTTATTTGTAATTATAAGAATAAAAGAATGAAACACTTATAAAAGAAAGCAGAAAAAAAAATGTTTGTCGCTTAAATTTAAATGAGAATTTGCGCAATAGACAAACGACTCACCGGCAGCTTTTCTGCCTAATAAAAATTCAATGAGTATAAAAAAGAAAAGCCCCTCGAGCTGCATATCTACTATCCTTTCTCCCTTAGCTGTGTATTTTTTTCTTAAGAATCTACATATCTATCTCATCGTATTTGTGTCTAGCTTCAGGTAATACTTGAGACTTTTGAATGTTCAGGTCTAAGAATGTTTGGAAAGGTCAAAAATTTGTAAGTTCCTTTTAGTTTGTTCGTTCCCGCACAATTTTCCTAAACGGAATTGGATTTTTTTTTTACTCTCTATATATGTATATATATAAGGAAAGACACGGAAAAGATTCCCATCGGTGGTGGTCTGGGGTCTTTGGTTCTTCATGTTATAATGCATATTCGTTTTTTGTTATTTCTTTTTTTTGTCCATTTTTATATTACAAAGAAAATGAAAAATACCACGTCAGTCATTTGTAAATTATTATAATGACGTATAAATGTATTCATTTGTATGAATAATAAGGCCGTGTTTGTTGGACAACTAAATTATTTAATGTATTACAAATATGTACATTAGTGGAAAAAATTTAAGGGTTAAAAAAATTTCCGAAATTTTTACGTGTTTTTTGACACGTTGTATTTCGATGAAAAATGGTCGTATCAAGTTTTTAAAAAAACCATTTTGAAGCTCTGAGTGTCTAGTTATTAGATCTTGTGGTCAAACAAATTTAGGAGCCACGGTTATTACGTAATTATAAAAATAGAACGAAAAAAAAAATTCGCAAATTTTGTTTCTTTTTTTTTTTTTGAGTCCACGAACTTGGAAAATTTTTTTTTTCAGCTAAGCCACTATTTGGATTGGATAGCTTATTGATTCAGCTTCAATTCCTTTTTTTTAGAACCTCGATACAACCATTTTCCACTGAAATATCAAACTTTTAGCGAAAAAGGATCATTTTGTTTTCAATCATCGATATCTCAGCGACAAATAATCGTGCAGAGAATTAAAGGACAGTTTTGGAAACTGGAATAAATTCCCTATAAGATACCGCTACAATCTTGATGAAAAAAAAAAAATTTCTTTCATTTATTTCAAGAAAAAAGCAGCCTGAATATTTATCTCAATAATTTTGCAAAAATAATGTTTGCAATTTCTGTCAGAATATCTAAATAAAAATATTAAATATACATAATTTTTTGCGTGTATTTAACGCAAATATTATTCGCATTTGCGATTGAAAAAACGTGAAAGGTTTTAAAATTCATAAGAAACTGAACGTCAGAAAATATTTCAATTTACAAGCAAAACCTCACGAACCGTTGCTTCCGGTACAATGATCTCTATCATTCTTTCTATTTCTTCCTTACGTACTTGCATTCTTTCTATTCTTTCTCTTTACAACATATACACATACATACATACATACATACATACATACATACATACATACATACATACATACATACATACATAAATAAATACTTATACACCTCACAGAGGAATTCATCGCGCGGCTACCGATTGCCTCGTGCACAAGTGAACGTAATTTCTGCGTTTCACAGTTTGCCCAGAGTGTTTATATATACATACAAGTGTATCATATATTCAACCACAAGTTGTGTGCTCGTAAGATATATAATACACACAAGAACCATCGTGAATTGCCCCGCGAGTACCGCCCAAAAAAAGAAAAAGTAAAAAAGACAAGAAAATAATATGAAGAAGAAGCGAAGAAAGATGAAAAATATGCATGAAAAAAATAAATAAAAATCACCACGTCAATTTACTGCCTTGAGCGATGATAACGAGAGTATGTATGGATATATATTGAACATGAGAATGCGTTCGTTCGAGTTTTCAAATGAGAGGGCAGTGTACATATAAACATTGACGGTAAAATAACAAAGGCGCCGATATACGTTGGCCATGTTGTCCGCGTGATTCCATCGTTTACGTGGAAAAACCGGTCGTAAAGGAGAAGTTAAAGGGATACATACATACAATATACTTACATACATAATTTATATACATAAAAAAAATATATACATGAGTACATAGTGTGGTTATGTATATAAATAATTTTTTATTAAAAAGAAAAGTTTATTTTTTTAATTTAAATTATATCTTTGTATGTTCATTCGTTCACTGTGTCACTTTTTCTTTTTTTTTTTCTATTCTGCAGAGTCAAAAGGCCACGAAGTTGGCAACGCCTTAAGCGACCTCGAGGGGGTAGTAATGGGGTTGGTATATATGTATATCTTTTCTTTCATTGTAAATGTGCTATGCGATGGTAAGCAGGCTAATCCACCCCATAATTCTTCTTTTTTTTTTTTTTTACTTTTACAACTAACACCTGTGAATTTAAATGTAATAATATATTTCTATGTGCGATGAAAGGCACAATTTCAACGAGAGGTGAACACTAATGAGCAACATTCCCACCACTTTGAACATCAGGTTGAAACTTGTCGCTGATACAAATTTTATATTTTATATTTCTATATGGGATTCTATATGTGATGATGATAATGGGATGAATCAAACTAAATTTATTATTAATTAGATTAAAATATTGAATTAAGAATTTTTTTTTCTATTTTCCCCGAGTCGAAAGTTTTATGCTAGTTTAAGCCTGATTATATATTGGCATTTAGTGAAGTTCTTCAGGGGCAAAGAAGGTTGTTTAGAAATATTTTAATAGAAATTACAACTCCTCGAAGTAGTTGCCATGTTGCCAAATTTTCTAGAGCGTGAAAAAGGAACTTTCGTTTAAGTTTATTATGAAATAAAATATTACAATGTTGTGTTGGGTGTAAAAAGCTTCGAATTAGGATCAATCCTAGATTTTTAACGACGTTAATTCGCTATGATATAGAGTCAAATGAAGATACTAACTTTGTATAAAATTTATTCGAAGCTTAAAAAAATTTTGTAAAATATATTAATAATTTTACAATGATTTATAATTTTTTTTTTTATATGTACAAATTATTTTTAAGGTATTTATTTTAAAAAATCAGTAAATCTATATTAAAAATTGATTTGACTCCCATTTTATCAAAATTTATCAAAACAGTTTTAATTATCTTTATTAAAATAATTAATATTTAATTTAAAATAAACTACACATTTCAAAGAATATTATTTAACATTATTTATCATTGTATCTACCCATACAATATACTTATTGTAATTTTAAATACATAAAAATGCTAATTTTTTACAAAGCTCTATGTTAAAAATTTGATTTTTGATTTTTAATAACTCTCTAAAATAATCGAGAAATCGTTTTGAATTTTCAAGGATAGATAGCTACTTGATTTAACTTATCAAAGCTAAAAAAAAAATTCTATCTACTAACAAGTCTCATGAATAAACATCCTCAAAGGTTCCCCAGATTCAAAGTAAAATTGATAGGAGCTAACAAGTGCCATATAATATTTAATCGACTATAAAAAAAGTTAGAGAAACACAAAAATTTCAACTCGGAATTTTCGCTTTATAATATTAATAATATATTTTACACTCTATAATATTATTAAAATATAAACTTGAAATCTCTTTTATATCAATCACATGCAAAAATAATTCAAATTTGTTCAAGTATTTAGAAATATATATACACATTTATATATTTTATTCATTTTAAAATTTAAACAGAGAATTCTTGCAAACTTTAATTGCTTCGTTTGCACACGTGATTGGTCAATCTAATCAAGTTAATGGACTAACAAATACATATATTCCTATATATATTTATACATTTCATATCAACATATACATAAAATTCCGATAGTAAAAATATGTGGGTATATAATATAATTAATAGCGATAAAATTTTGTCCTTTACACTAGTGTCATTAAACACATTCATAATAATTAATATTACACATACGATAAATAAATAATTTCAAAAGATTCATATAAACTCCTATTCATCTATCCACATATCTTTACATACAGATAAACAAAGATATAAAATTTCTATATATTTATATACATTAATATTTTATAAAGCAACATATCTATTTAGTATGTAGTTAACCATGCAATGCAGTGCAGTCGAGTGTAATTACCGTATCGAGCCTTGCACGCCGTGAATCCGGAAGGGAAGAATGTAGCAGATAAAAAAAAAATAAAATAAAATCAAAAGAATATATATATATATATGAACAGGCGAAACAAGAGAAAAAGCAATTGACGCTTATGCGCGTTCCCTATGGTCGAGTAAACGGTGGTGAAAAAAATAAAAAAAAATGTTCACAGTAAAAAGAAAGTGAGGGTGGTATAGAACACAGAGATTATAAATACACTATATATATTTACATATATATGTATATATAATAAAATAAAAATAAAAAAAAAAAAAAGTGGAAAAAGTTTAACAGAAAAAAAAAAAAAATAAATAAATTGTCTTTTGCATCGGGGAAAATCCAGGGCTAAAATGCGTCGTTCTATTAATAATCCACCCTCACACTTATGAGAATATTTTTGTACATATATAGACGAGATTCAGTGGCTCTCAATCGAATTTAAATACACTTGACGTTGATGGTAATCGAGGGCGATTATCTCGTTACGTCCTCTCTCGTGTCTCATTTATAACGTATATTTGTAAATAGGTGGGACGCAAATAAATATATAGGTATAATTGTTTGTCATTCTCTTCAATTGTGTGTATGTATTGTCGCGTCTATCTCATTCGAATTTAGTGAAAGTGTGTGTGTGTGCACTTTAGTCATGTTTTATATAGTTCAATCTAACGGATGTTTATGTTTTGGTATTGAGAAATATTTTGTCAATGACTTCTCAATAAGTGGGCTGATGTGTGTGTGTTTGAGTTAATTCGAACAAATAGAAAGGTTTACGGAGGAGGTAATAGAATGTGAATGGAAAGAAATATATAGAGGGCAAGAGAGGGCGGAAAATATAGAGTGGAAAATGAGGAAAAAATATTTTAATGAATATATAAAAATGATAATATAAATTAAAGTGGAAGAAATATAAAATAATAAATGATTATAAATAAATGAAATGATTTTAAATGATGAAGTTATAATTATTTGGAATTGTAATAGTCAATGAAAAATATATATATGTATATATTAGCGTGTGAAAAGAGGAGTTATTAATTTTAATATTAAGAGGTGAAGATGCGTGATTTTCGATTTCCCATTTGAATAACATGGGATTTTTTTTTTTTTTTTTTTTTTGGATTTTTTTTGCGTTGTAGCGAATTCTTATGTTGTGAAAATCAATACATATCCTTATAGGAAATCGAGTGATCTACAAAAAAGGTTCTATATGATTTTTCGCTAAGTCAACTCGTTGAAAAGTTATTCGAGGTTAAAGTTCAACCTCAAATGATATATGATTACTTTCACAATTTTTACACGTTATCACAAAATAATGGCTCAACAACATAAAATATCATATTATTTGCGAGATTCATTGAGTATTCTGTACTAAAACATTAAAATTTTTACGAAATAAAAATTTTATGATTATTGATCAATAATTTCATTAAAATTATTTTTCAATGCTTTTTATTTGAAACGTGCAGAATAATATGAGTTTTTTTCTACAAATTTGTAGAATAAAAACGAAAAAAGTCACGGAAAATACGATACTTAATGCTGTTGGACCAATATTTTGTGATAACGTGTAAAAAATTTTGAAAGTGATCATGTGTCATTTGAGGTTGAACTTTAACCTCAAATAACTTTTCAACGAGTTGACTTAGCGAAAAATCATATAGGACCTTTTTTGTAGATCACTCGATTTCCTATAAGGATATATATTGATTTTTACAACATAAGAATTCGCTACGACGCAAAAAAAATCCAAAAAAAAAAAAAAAAAAATCCCATGTTATTTAAATGGGAAATCGAAAATCACGCATCGCCACCTCTTGATATTAAAATTAAGAGCTCCTCTTTTCACACGCTCATTTTTTGGTCACCTTGAACAGTATTTTCACTATAGTAAAAGAAAAAAAAAATTCAAAGTTTCATTTGGCCCACCCTAGTATATATATAAATATTATTATAGTGTAGTTATTATTATTTATCGAATCGATATATTTTTTTATATAATATATTTGTGATAATAAAATTGTAGTCAATAAAAATAATTGATTTTGTAATATTAACAATACCTCTATCGCTCAGGTGTTGCATTTATATATGGATGAAATACTTCACAAGCAACAGTTGCATAATTGTATAATTTTCTTGTTGATATTTTAATTTATTATTGTAATATATTTAATTATTTGAAAAGAATTTTTATATTTAAACATCACATGTTCATGATAAATATAAAAATTCATCGATCGTGACGAATTTTTTTTTCGCACAGTAAAAAAAATTATGTGAATATAAATTTCATAAAATTATTATTATATAAAAAGATATAAATATAAATGAAAAAATAATATAGATATGGTACGTTACACGATGGTGAAATACTGAAAAATCCAAGCAAACTCTGTTCCACTTGACGTAGATGATAACGATGCGCGACGTGGTTCTTTTTTTTTTTTTTTTTCTTGGATATAAGCCAAATAAATTCATCGAACAAAAAGAATAGCCACTTTGTGTTGATGCGAGAGACGTACACTACACCACGTACCACACGATACAATAGCAGTGATAAATCATGCTGGGTCAGCAGCGTGAATTTTCTTTCAACACCACTTTCTCCCTCTTCTTTATTTTCCTATATCTTTGTTATTGTCTCATTTCTCCCATTCGCTTTTATCTTTATTGTATCAATCGATTTAGCGATATGTTCTATTGGATAAAGTTCAAGTTCGTTCTTGATATACAACCTATATGTATACAAAAAGCTGCACTGTTATTGTCTCATCAATGATCATCAAACTTTAAATATTTTTTTTTTGTGTTTTCACTTGACAATTTTATTTATTTTCATCAACAAAAATTTATTTACCATTCAACTGGTGAACTATATACATAAATACATATGTATGTATGTTTGTATGTATAGTATACGGTCGAGTAATCGATCCGCCTGCGGTTTTCGAGACAAAGAAAATGGCTCGTCGACTTTCACGTGGTTCAACGCAATATAAAGAAAAAATAAATTAAAATAATTGAATAAATAAAATTGGAAATATAATCAATACCACAATTAGACCATCAGTAAAACATTTAATTGATATTTCGTGACGCAGGAAGGATGATGCTTTTGTCGCTATTATTCGTCATTGTAATTTATATTAATTATTGCATATCATATTAAATATTATTATATTCATCCATTTTAAATAGTATACAAATGAGACATATTTCTTTTTATTTTTCTTTCTCCATCACCATTATCCACGCACATGTGACTCACAAATGAGATCAACTCAAAAAATAAATAAATAAATCACACGCTTTTGTCCTCGATGATAATAAATATAACAAAAATTAAAAATTAAAAAAAAAAAAATACTGATTAAATAATTTAGTTATACCAACGCTTGATTAATTTATAAATGATTGTATATACAATTAAATATTGCATAAATTATGATAAAACCATTATCATAATTAATAACAGCATATAATATAAAATATATTATACTTAAAAAAAAAATAAAATAAAATAAATAAAATACTTTTCACTTACGAAACTTGACAGACAAGCCAAAATCTTCGTATATAATATGCATGTACATACAATATGTATATAACAGAGATAGAAAGAGAGGAGGTGAGGTATTTCTCGACGTTGGAATATAATTAACGTGGATGAAAGGGACGTGTGCAGCGCTTCGCGTTCACGCGGTTATATACGAGGCAGATGATGAATTGACGAGTAAGTCTACGTTGAAGGATTTAGCAAAAGAGAAACGACGTAAAACCCACGCAATATATGTATGTATACATAGACAAATATGCACGTGTACATATACATATGTGTAGGTATATATGTAGAGAGATATATAGATAGTAAAATATATAAACGCCTGCTACGTGTGCCTATATACATTTGAGACCTCGAAACATTTGATAGTCTCCCTCATCCTCTTTTATACAAGTCCTCAATCTTGCTGTAACCCTCACAATTGCCCTGTGGATTTCATGGGTTTCAAGAGAAAACGAGACAAAGGGAGGAAAAATGCGGGTTAGATAAAGAGGAAAAATAAACGCAAATCGATTCTACAACATTTTCTCCCTTCACTCTTCTCCTCTTTTCCTCATCGTCTGTTTCACGTATTTCGAGGTGGGGAATTTAGATTTTTAGATATGCTACCTCACGCACTTTATGGAATTTTACGATATTTTGTTGTTGTTATTTTATTTTGAAGTAAAAATAAAATAATAAAAAGTGGATGTGTTTATTTTTCTTTTTTTTTTTTTTTTTTGAGTGTACACAATGTATGGAGTTACGTGGGAAGTCAATCAAATATTTATTGACATACACGTTGGCAAAGGGTAGGAAGGTATTTATTGACTGTGAGTTGATTGAAAAAATGTGGAAGCATGGATATAAATTTAATTCATTGGATATACACGTAGCAAGATTTATTTGTATGTAAGATAAAGAATGAGAATGAAATAAAATAAATATATCCAGTGAAGGTCATTTCGTGCGAGGGAAAAAAATTGTTTTGTCTTTTTGCGTCTTTATTTGAGGTTATTATTGGTAAATGTATCTACGTCGTATTTTGTTTTCTTGTGTTAATGTACCAATATATTAATATATAAATCGATTATACGGGGGCGTAACGACATAAGGGTGGTCAAAATGACTTTGATGATGGGTGGTACGAGTTGAAATATTTATTTTACTACTTCATTCGCCCTTGTGCATTCCTCTTTTTCGATTCCGTTATGCCGATGCGCAATTGAAGGGTAAAATTTCGTGATATATCAGGATTTTATAAAATTAATGTATCCACATGATTTTGCCTATTAATAATTATGTATAATAAATTGGTAAATAAAATATTTATACATAAATTAAATTCCAAAATATTTTTAATAACATAAATTGTCTGTATTTAATTGTGAATTTGATTTTATTAATTTATTCAAATGTAATTAAAATAATTGATGGACGACAAGGACAATTGAATTATTGCGCACGCATTGATTGATTGAATTTTCAATAAAAAAAATTATTCGAAGCTTCCACATGTATATAGTGTACAAAATAAATAAATAAACGAATAAATATTCTGACGCTGGGTTCGAAACTGACAGACATGAGTTTAATCCTACTGAATTGTTGATTTATACTAGCATTCCATACATGTATATTGTATACATTATACATACGTAACATACAACATGTATAGGTATTACGAAAGGAAGATGGACTGTGCAGAATATCGGTAAATATAAGGGAGAAATAATGCAGATAAATAAAAATAAAAATCCTATGTACAGAATTTTTTATTTCTTATTGCTATATAAATTCAAAAAGTCGAGTTGGAAACGAATAGAAGAATAAATAAAAATACAAAACGGAAATGTAGTGTGCATGTGCGTGCGTTAAAAAAAAGGAAGAGAAGAGAGAATATACGCGCCACCATCTGCCTTATGCAACGACACACGCTATGGATGTCTCAAGAGCCGGAAGTCGATATCGCCCACACAACCACTGGATCCATTAATTAAACAAAACCAAAATCTCGATGAAAAAAAAAAACAGGTTGTATAAAAATAATAATAAAATCAATATTCGCTGAGATTTTTAATTTAAAAAATTGTATTTCTGTTACGCTTTTAAATAGAATTTTTTTTTGTCCTTTCAATTCTTTTTTTTTTTTTCATTCTTTCTTTTCAATCATCTGATCTCCTTTTCTGTTTTTTTTTTTTTTTATATATTTTTGTATTTCCGATAATCAGCCTTCCGCAGCTTTAACCGACCTTTCCTCGTTTATTTTTTTTATTTATACTCCTCGTGGGAATATTCCAAGAGAATTTTGCCCAAGACTCATAAAGCGTCGAAGGATTAATCCCAGGAGAAAATGAGAATGAGAGGAAGAACTTAAAAGCAGCAGTGGCTGAATAAGGCAAAATGAATGAAACGAAAGAATCCAACACACGATATGGGAAGACTTAAAGAGAAAAAAATAAAAAAAGAATTATAAATAAAAAAAAAAAAACGTATTTTCCACGCTCAACATGTTGTACACAACTCTATATATCTATATATAACATTCACCATTCTTGTAATCGTTGTAAATAAATATGTACACAAACAAATACATGTATAAAAGTATCTAACTCATTCGTCTGTATAACCGTATATAGTGGAAGTATACATATAACAAGAAACATCAGAGTGCGTGTGTTTACGTTTCGAGAGGAAACTACTGCACTGCGAGTGGCAAGAGACGTCTTGGCAACGATGTATATGTATATAAATATACATATATTATATATAAAGTATAAGTGAAGTGAGTAGCATGAGATTGCGAGAATGAAGGATGGATGGATGGTAAAAGAAAATAAAAAAAATAAATGCATATAGAGGAAATGAGAGAACGCACGACAAACGGGATCGACTTTATATATTGTCTTATGTGACTATCATCCAAGTACACGATCCCGTTTCCGGGTGATGCAGTTAACGAATGTATATATAGATATGTAAAAGATTCCATAAAGAGAATAATAAAATTAATTATATTTCGAAATTTTGTTATTGTGTAAATAATTTTGTATTTTTGTTTGGATTCGTTTGAATTTTTTTTTTATTTATTGATAGACATTTTCATGGGATAATGACGATAAATTAATAATTTGATTGATAATTATTGTTCTTTATCAATTATTGGTAATTATTTAAATGATAATATTATGAAATATTGATTAATATAATTGTTTGATTGGTTGGAATTATACTGACTTGACAGATTTATGGTCTCAAGTGCAGAGAAGCGTAAATTGTGTGGCTTATACTTTAGATTATATATACGCCATTGAATCTCCATGATTCGAGTTGACTTGACTGAGAAAATTTATATTCATGGATGGTAATGATTAATAATAAAAAGAAAACAGTGAAACTGAAATATTTTAATTTTTTTTAGATTAAAGGAATATAATTCTATTTTCTTTGTTTTATAATTTTATTTTTATTTTGAACGATTGTTTGATATGAAAATAATATAAAAAGGGAATAGCAAAAAAAAAAAAATAAAATTGCACTGTAAGCTGTTGGTAGAAGAGTCCTGTGATTTGATCCCAAGAAGAATAATAATTCTATGAAAAAATCTAAAGATGATACGTCAACTTTGATATCGTTGTTATACACGTAAAAGAAATGATAATATATAAAACCGTGAGAATTACGTAGCAACACTTATATAAAATGTAATAATAAAATAATTATTATTTATTATTCATTCATTTATAATAAATAAATAAAAAAAAATAATCGATTGTGTAATAATTTATTGGAATTAATTTTTTTAAATATATGTATATAATAAAAAAAAAAAAATAACACTTGTATATAAATAAATTTTATTGTCTGTCATTTGTCAGTTTTTTTTATTATTTATATCAAAGTGCATTTGTCATTCATGAACGAATGAACGAATGCAAATCACCATCATCACTTTTCACTTCTATCCAACAACCGTTTCATGCAACGGTATATACTTGTTTATATAATCCGGTAATAGTGTATGTAAAGTTTTAATACTTGTAGATAGAGAATTGAAATATAAAATAATAAAAAAAAAATAAGTCATGAAACTCAAAGAGTTTATAGATAAATAAAAACGCCACAATATAAATATTATATAGATATATATGTATATACATATATATACATGTAAATAATATATATGTTATGTATATGTATTATTTGTGAAGGAGGGCAAATGATATAATTAATAATAAATCCTTCCTAAATCGATGCGGGTTGAGAAAAATAATTTTTTTTACTTCCCTTGTAATCAAAATATTAATATAAATTTATATATATTATTTATTTATTGGTAATCAAGTCGCTTGTGTTTTATATCTATTCAGTAATTAATTATTAGATATACAATGTTACTGGTACGATAAATAAAATAAAGTTTATGTGAGAAATATCGGTTTGGTTCATAAACGCATTTTTGTGAATAATGAAAATTTTTTTTTCCCCAAGTTCTATTTACGAGAGAGACATTATTTTAATTTTTATTTTTCATGCAACATACGCGAGCCAATATAATTCTGATGAATGCTGATCCACAATGTTGACAGTATCCCAGTAATACAAAAAAAAAAAATAATATTCTAATAAAAAAAAAAACAAATATACACACAACACAATAGTTTTTCACATCACAAAATCAACAATGATAAAAAACAAAAATATTCCAGCACTGGCATAGATATACAATATAAATTTCCAATATTTAATTTATTAATTTATAAATTTATTAATTATAAATTGAAAAAGAACTGGAAAAATATTCAAATTAAATTATTGAATTAATAAATATTAATGAAAATGAGAGATAGGATAATAATTCATGAAAATTAGAAAAAAAAACACGTTGTGTCGAAACTCGCGCCACGCAGTTCGAAACAACACTGGGGCTTGATGCAAAGGACTCTTCTGGTTCTGAATAACACACGGCAAATCCGTCTCTCGACGTCACGCTCTCTCGCGGCTGATCTTTGAACGAGGTTTCAACTCTCCAGTTGCGATCGCTAGCGACTACTGCACTGAAATACTAATAAAACATCATACATACACACACCACTACCACACATTTACAGAAATCCTATTGGGGAATGAGCCGAGTGTGTCGTTGTTGGCCCATGGGCCAACGTGATACTTCCACAATTTCCCCATGCATTTCCACCATCCGCATAACGTAAATTAATAAATTAATAAATTAACTAGACAAATTCCGTTATATTTATTTGCCTTGGGAGACTCCTAATGCAATTATAAATTATAAATAAATAATAATTCTAAACAGAAATGTAAATAAATAATACTTTGTATAATTATTTACGTATTATTATTATTTATTTATTCAGAGATAATGTTGCGACAGGTGTCAATTGTTTGGTAAATAATCAATGCATACATATGACTATATAATGATATTATTTGTTTTATATATTTATATGTGTTTATGTATGCATAGAGTTGGTGAAAATGCAATTGGAATAAGTTTTAGAATAAACATTGATTTTGTTTAGTTCATGACCTCATTGAATCCAACACAATCAGAATACATATGTATATATCGTTTTTTGCCTCCTCTTTGATACGAATTTTTCCAGAGTATTTGCATACAAAGTAAACAAACTTTGTGTTCAAGCCAAAAAAAATGTAAAATAAAATTGCAACGGCGAAAATGGTTGGAACTTTTTACAAGTCGATAAATTTTATACATTTGGAATAAATTTTATTTTTAAATTACTATTTTTTTTTATTTTATTTTTCTCTACTCTGTATTTTCATTTATTTTGTTTGTGAAGGAATATATTAATTATATAATGAGAACGAGTTTTTTTGTCACACAGCAACGATCAATTGCGACCGACTTCCGGCGTAATACTCATTAGGCTATTTTAATATTTTTTTTTTCTCTCGCGTACGTTTTCCATCGTTTTAAATAGTGTATACTCGACAATGCAGTAATGACCTGACCTTGAAGCGCTTTATAAGAGACATATATGATGGAATATATATATATAATATATACAAAGTACTGTTGGACTATTGTCTCCGTGCTAACGATTATATTTTCTCGCTCATTCATTCTTCTTCCTCTTTACTATCTTTTTTTTTTTTCTCTTCACCTTTTTTCTTTCTCTTCTCCATTCTCCTTTTCATCAACTTCATTGAATTCACCGATGCTATCCCGAACTATTTAATTAACAGTCGCAAGGTCGTTGCGCGTAATTTAATCTCAAACAAACACAATGACAATTGAATAAAAAAAAAAAAAAATATCCACATAAAATAAAAAATCTAGATCAAAACTTTTTTCACTTAAAATTCGTGCGTGTTTTATAATTACCATTTTTTTTTCCTCTCAAATACTTAACATTATCATTATACACACACATATATTCAACTTGCAAATACATAAATTAAAAATTTATTATATAATATATAACTTGAACGCAACGGTGAACATCTCCCCATTGAGCTTGTATAAAAAGTTCATTACAAGATATATCCGTCAAGGAATTAATTAAAATGATTTCCCCTTTTATTTTTCTGATGGTTTCCTCTGCGCCCGGATGATTTTTTTTTTTTTTTCATTTCAACACAATTATTTATATACATACATATACTGCACATACATGTTTATATTTATGTATTGCCTGACGATACAGGCGCCGTTGTTCTCAACTTGGTTTCCGGTTCCGCTTCCTTGTCTAGCGTGTATGTGTTTATACAAACTACACAACTGCGGTCACTCTTTCGCCATCTATTTTTATCACGTATGTCCATAGATTATATATACGTATGTATATATGCTTTATAAAAATATATACAGACAAGAATATAATATAATATATGGTTTTCAATACAACCTTTGAAACATTGTTGTATCTTATTGCGGATTTTTTATCATGGCTTTCAACACTGTATATATATATATGTATATATATATATAT
>JAQQBS010001422.1:3084620-3101956 GCA_030347275.1 Microctonus aethiopoides | reverse complement strand
ATATATATATATATATATATATATATATACATTCTTGAGTAATATATGTGACATGACCAGTTGAATGCGAATTGCAGAAATATATTGTATGAAGAAAGTGAGTTGTAATTGTTATATATGTATAGTACGTAAATTTAAGTAGTAAATTATTATTTTAATTTTTATTGCAACCAGAGAAATCGCAAATTAAGAGTGAAAGTGTCGGCAAAATAATTAAATTAAAATTACAATTTTATGACACTGCAATATTATCAGCCATGAAGTTAAAAAGTATATTATTTAATTATAATAATTATCACCGATGTCTTCATATATTTTTGCAACAAATTTTACAGTTTACATTCTTATCTATTTTATGAATAGTATAATTATATAATATTAAAATAATATTTAGAATACAGAGGAAAAAAAAAGTAAATAGAAAATATAAAAATGATAATTAATAAAGTAGAAAATATTTAGAGCGCAATAATTTTTTTTAAATGACTGGAGTTTATATAGAATTCTCATTATTTAACGGTATATTATATATGCGAACGCGGTTGGACTTTCATCTGCAGCAGCATCTGCTACGTAACAGAGTATAAAAAAAAAAAAACAACCGACAAATTGCCGATGAAAGGAATGACTTTCCGAAAGCAGTATCACAAGAAAGTATATAAACGTGTACGCATTCATCGTGTGTGTATTGCGAATACTTATTTTATTAATTTACAAGGCACATGCATGAAGAAAAGGCATTTAGGCAGGTGTAAACGTTTATGGAATCGATGGTTAAATGTTGGTATATAAGAGATCATTGACTCATTTATTTATCCATGTATTAAAAAAAACCCGTATGAATACAAAAAGTTCGAGGTAAATGCAATCGATGAGAGAATGACACGAGTCTTTGTGACAAGCGCGATAACCCAATGTCATCGTTCTTTTAGTCCCTGAGGGGGCACTACCTGGTTCCTCAGTGATCGATGAACTCGAGGTCCATAAAAATAAAAAAAGAAAAATAAAAGCTTTTGATACAATGAAAAAAATTTGTTGAATTAAAATATTTTTTTTTTTCTCAATTTTAGTTAGGGAAGTTTTTTGATAAATTGGCGACAGACATTACACATCATTTTAAGTCTATTCTATATTTTTTTTATACGTAAAAAACATTGAAGGTTCTCTGGAAAATATTTAAATAATAAAAAAAAAAGTTGATTTATCGATTTGGTATTAATAATCGTTAACGATGACAGATTGAAATATTTTCAATGCTTCAAAATTTTAGGAGATATATAATATTACAGCGAAGTTATTGTGCAAAGGATATAAAAGATAAATATAAAAAAAATATATAAATGTATAAAAATAAAATTGTAGAAAAGAAATAAAAAGAAAATTGATTCAGTTTAATTCTAATCTTAAATCCTATAAATAAAATGTCCACGTAAAGATATAAATTCAACAAAGTAACTATTCTATAAACAAATACATAATATATATTCATAAAAAAAAAAAAAATACAGACAAGATAAGAAACATTTAAAAAACGTTTTGTAAATGTAATTTATCTGAATAAACCTATTTATAAGATACATATTAAATATCCCCTGAAGAAATTAATTTAATTGCAATTTATCACAGCTAATTTTATCAATCAATAAAATTAATTAAAATGCTAATCTCTAATAAAAAATTAATAACGACATTTTTAATTATTATATCCACTTTCGTTCGTTGTATTGCAATAAAATACAAATAATTATTTATATTTAAATTATCCATTATTATAGGAGTATAAATATTCATGTAAAACATATGTGTGTTTATTTTTTTTATATGTAATTACAGTTTAAAGAATTTAATTTTAATATCGTGGGCGGTAATTTCACGGACTGTACCACCAATAACTGCCAGCCAAAGGAGTTTATATATGTATTCTCGTCGTATAATCTCTCATTTCATCGTTGCAGAGATATAGTTCCCCAGGCATCGTTTAATTACAGCATGGTCGACACGTAGAAGGTATGTTCTGATGGTTCGAGGTGACTCAAATATACATATATGTGTACTATATACTCTTTACTCTCTTTACATTGTGTACAAACCAAGTCTTACATGATTTGCTACTGGCTTGATATCGATCCTACTGTCGCAAACGGTCCATATACATTGGTAATGCTAAGATAAATAAAACTGCTAGAAAATAATAAAAATCTAATTATTCCCAAAGATAAGTTAAGCCCAATTTTTATTTTGAAAGTTTTATAATCATTTTAATATGAAAATGATTGTGTGTATAAAATCATTTATAGGGGAAGAGCGGCATGAAAGAGTCAATTTTGAAAAAAGGGATAAATAATAGAAAAAAAAATGAATAATTAAAAAAATTTGTATAATAAGTGATTGTTTATTTGTTTATGTACGTGATGTCATGAAACATTTTTCAAAATTATCGGTATTTTTGGACTTCTAAGCATTTATAAAAATAATAAAATTCGGCTGTTTCATAACACTTAGGCATTAAAAAAGCCACCTAATGTTTTGAAAGAGCCAAGTTTTTATTACAGGACTGAAATTTTAGATTAACAAAGATATTATTTACTAATAATGTTAAGATATAATTTTATATCTTATATAATTATAAAACGTTTTATATAACGCAAACTCTGGATAAAATATTCACTTAAATCTAAGAAATTCTCATGAAATTAGCCGTTTGAGATCAATCATTGCAATCTGACTAGGTACGATCTTTTTAAGAACTCTTATAATTTTATTTGATGTATCTGAGTCTGTATCATTATTTATTTTAGATTTCTTAGTAAGAGCTTTTTGAAGGGACCATATAAAGCTAGCTTTTTCATCACACTGCAGCCCGGCTCTTTCAAAACATATTCTCCCAAGAAACATAACCCCGAAAATTAGTATGAAATTAAAGATTTGCCTGCAAAATATATATGGTATTAGAAAACCTAATATATCTATAAAATTATTGCATAATCATACTAGTTTTATCCGTATAGACGTTAAAATGAACTCAAAAACTAACTTTTTGACGACGAAATCTTCAATACGTCGTACCCAAAAGGAAATTATTTTTTTTTTGAATTTTTTTACATAATAAAACGTGAGTGAAGCCATCGCGACTAAAATACCATAGTCTCTTTTTTGACGCCTGCCCGAGCTCATCGATCGATTAATTCAAAGCGTCGTCTGGCGTCCAGTGGTTGAGGGACAGCAGGAAAAAAAATATTAACGAAGGTAAAAAGAATAAGTGCAAATAAATAAAAGAGAACAGTAACAGTGTTAATGGTTGAGATTCAATCATGTAAACAATTGTATTCTTAAGGATTACGATAATGATTAAACGTCAACACAATGGAAATTATATAATAATAAACAAATAATTCTTCAGCTCTGTGTGTTTAATTCTAATCAATATTTGTGTGAAGATAATAAATAAAATACTTGGGAATAATATTGAAGGGGAATAAAAATAAAACTTGTACGTATATGATCGTAAATTTTCATGGAGATTAAATAATTGTCGCGACATGAATTTGTAGTGATTCGCACGAGGGGATGAATGCGTAATTGATTTTACAGGGGAAGGTGAAGATATGATAAAATTACTATTATATATTATAAATAAATAACAAGAATGGATTTACTATTATCACTGCACACGTGTCAATAATATTACTGATAATTTTTATCCAACCGTAATATTTTTAACATCCCCCTAATCCACATCGCAGTAGTGTTCAAAAAATAAAATTTACATTTAATCTCAGATATTGTACTATATTTTTTTTATTATATTATATCTCTAGAGAGTTTTCAACTTTTATATTCATGAAAGAACACACATCAAATATTTTTATGTGAATAATTAAAATAAAAATTGCGTTCTTCAAAAAAAAAAAAAAAAAAAAGAATACAAATAACTTATTTCCTAGAGAATAATTTACATAAAATTTTGGTATTATTATTTTTTATTTGATTCTAAGTTACAAAGAGTTCTTCAGGAAATCCGTATTTTCAATGATCTTATTTCCGTTTATATTTTATCATTTTTTTTTTATAGCTTTTGATATTTTGAAATTTTACGTTCAGCAGAATTGTAGTGTCGTTGTAAAAATAGTGTACAAATACGTGTGAATGACGTTGTCATGAACGGAATTTTATTGTGTGACATGCGGGAGAGATAAAAAAAATGCGAATATATATATACTAGAAGAACATGAATCGTTTGGAGAGTGTGGATGTCAAAAGAAGTCTCAAATAATGTCGACGACGACGATGTCGTATATGTATGGATGATAGAAAAGGGTCTATACACTTTCTAAAGGTACTTCACATCCAGCTTATATGCCACGTATATAACCATGTATATACATTATACATACACATATGTATGTATGTTCATATGGAATACGTTATGGAATCTACAAAACGAAAGACAGCTAACATATTCGTAAGTTGTGAAATATCAAAATGACATTAATATTTCATAAGAAAAAATATTTTAAAAAATTCTCTGATAGTTTCTTTTTATTTAAAAAAAAAAATATAAACAAAATAAAATAGATCAATAAAACTTTCTCATCTTTAGAATATATTCCGAATGATTTATGACTACTTTGTCAATTTTTCATACAGTATAATAAATCACGATCTCTTTTTTATCATTAAATTTTTTTCAATATTTCATTTGGTAAAATGATAATTTAAATTATACAAAAAAATCTGCATAATATATTTATAAATGTTAATTTATTGATATGATTGCTGGTAATATCACTCTCTCTCCTCTCACACTCTCTCGTATATAAATATAGAAAGATAAACCTGTTTTACCGGCTACCAAAACAACAGCAATATATTTTTCATCGTGTTGGCGGAAAATTCCTGCGATATCAAAGTCGGTTGAGAAAATTTCTCTCATTATATTTCATAATTTATTTCACAAAACTGCAATACTGCCAGTCTGTAAATAATTACCAACTGCATAACCATGCGATGAAAAAATAAAATCCAAATTAAAAAAATACTTAATAATTATTCTAGTAAAAAAAAAAAAATAAAAAAATAAATATGAAAAAATATATTTTACTTGATTTATTATCTTTGCGTTCATCACAATCAAATAAATATTATCTTTTGATATAAAATCAACACAATGCAATATTGCACGTGCTATGTACTTCTATATGTATATATATATAAATATATTACTGCAATCGATTTGAATTGTGTCACAACATGTGAGTTTATATACGTCTCCCACTGGGAGAGTTATTTGATCCACACGTGTATATTATTCACCACGTGAGACGAGATATTACAATGGACATCAATAATGTATATTCATGCATAATTTACAAAATATACATTCATCTTAAAACCGCACAGGGACAACCGCAAAAAATACAATTGAACCCTCGGTCCATATCATTCACAACACAAATAGACGGAATATATTCTTTTGATTTATATTTTATATATATTATTTATCGGATTATTTGCAAATCAATCAGGCGAACGACGATTCTAAAAGACGAATAATTAAATATTTATATTTATATTTATCCATCTAGAGATATATAATGATTTAATGCAAGAACGATCCATCTTCTTTTGCTTTAATTAACGCCAAACATTATTGTTATTTCTGATAGATAATAATATAGAAGGAAAAAAATTTACTGAAATTTTTAATAAAATAATATTATTTACGGAATAATAAATGAATTAACTTATTTTTTTAATGATTTTTATTTAGAATTGCATTCAGTTTTATTAGAAATTTATTGATATTTATTGATATATTTAAAAATCAAATAAATTTTCAAGTCATTTATTTTTTTTTAGAAACTATAAAAAATTTGGTCAATTTTAAATGAAGAATAATACTAAATATTTATTTTTTATTTAAATTTTTGATAGAAATCTCTATAAAATTATTTCCCATTAATAACTATATATCCTTGAAGAAATTCCGTTGATTTTTTAAAATGTCAATAAATATTAATTAAAAATGTCATCTTTATAGAATTTTATAAACATCTGCATTTTTTCTATGCCCTAATTTTTAAATTAAAAATAATTAAAATTCAACAAACAATAATAAACCGGAGGGAATAAAAAATTGGAAAGTCCAATAAAGATATATTCAACAAAATAATAAAAATAAATATAAATAAAAAAAAATCCATGCAATAATTTTCAATACATATTATCGATAATGCATAAAAAATAGCAGCAATTTTTTTTTATCTATGGTCTTATAAAAAAAAAAATGTCTTTGAGCGTAGTCTCATTGTCAGTGGCTATATAATAATAACGACCTACCAGACAGCAGAACATTAAAATATACTTATGTGTACATGTAGTACATATACTTGTACATAGATACACAAATATATCCCGTTACTTTTTCCCTTTCCTGAAGCTTAAAACATTTATGTATATTTATTATATATGTGCATACACCTGTTCTTTCTGTTGCATTGTATTCCTCTCTGACAATGAGTGAATATTAATATTGTGATGAAGCTTTTTATGGATGAAATGATATAGAGGATTTTCTTCATCATTTGAGCTTTATGTATACGACGTAGTACGTTATGTATTTGTATAGCTTTGGAATTATTCTTTCCTTTGATTAGTCAGAGAGGATAATCACCATCGCTCTTTGCTCATTTATAATAATATTGATAATGCAATCCCCTCGAAAGCCAATTGACTGTTTGATTCAATCGATAAAATTTTAAATTAAATATCTGGGAAATATTATGAAATTAATTGGAATTTTTTTGAGTAATTGCATTAATTTATTTTATTAATTGATTTGAAATTTTTATTTGTTTAGTTTTTATCTGATTTTTAATTATGTTTTATTAATTTTCAATTTATAAAATCCATCGATGAATTTTTAAACTTAATATTTGGATATGTGAAATATTATGAAATTAATTGGAATTTTTTTGAGTAATTGCATTAATTTATTTTATTAATTGATTTGAAATTTTTATTTGTTTAGTTTTTATCTGATTTTTAATTATGTTTTATTAATTCTCAATTTATAAATTCCATCGATAAATTTTTGAATTAAATATCTAATTATGTGAAATATTATGAAATAATTCGGAATTTTTTTAAATAATTGCAATAATAAATATTATTTGATTTAAAATTTTTATTTTATTTATTTTGATCTGATTTTTAATTACATCATATTAATTTTCAATTTATAAATTAAATCGATAAATTTTGAAACTAAAATTCTGAGTTTGTAAAATATTATAAATAATATTCAAAAATTTCTGACCAATATTTAAAATAAATGCAATGTAAATTATTTGATAAAGAAATATTTTTTTCTCATTCCAAGGTAATTCAATTATTTTAATTACAAAAATAAATTTTCAATTCCTCTAATATATCCTTCTGCACTATAGTCAAATAAAAAATATACACTCCAAAATTTTTAATAAATTAATTAATCAATTAAATAATAATTAAATATCAATTCTAAATTTTGTCTTGACTTCCCTAATTTTTTTTCTTCTCTTATAAAAATATTACAATCTATCCATGTATTACTATTATACAATTTTACAGCCTCGATGCAGAATGCAAGATTATATTCATCGCATCATCAGTACCGCAATGATTATTCGTGCGTGTCGTAGAATTTCAACCACACGAACAACGACGATAAATTGAAACACCGGAGCAATATAAAAATATATATAAATATATTATATTCACAACTGCAATATACTCATTCTCACGTATGTGGAAACGTGAGAGTGGCACGCTTTGACACGCAAGACACGCGTCAAGACAACGGTGTACACTGCGGAATATTTAATATACACAATAACGTATTTATCAAAGAAAAAAAAAAAAAAAGAGAAAGGTAGTTGAAGGGAAAAAAATATTTATAAGAAGATGTATATGTAAATATATTTAAATATACATATTGTTATAAGGTTTATATGTATATCTTTACAGCAACGCTTAATTGGTATGTCTTTAATGAGATCGAGGACGTCACAGAGTCGCAAGAATCATCGTGATCACGTATACAAATTATGGATTATAATCACGTGAGTTATTTCAAGGGTCAGTGTGTAAGGTTATTAGGACACTGTATAAGATATATTTAATTAAAAATATAAATTAGGGCCGTGAATATTTTTTTTTAGCTTTACGAAAATATTAGCACACTAAAACCAGTTTGTCAAAACCGATTGAAAATAATTTTTAAGACAATAATAAAAGGATTAGTCTCGATTTAATAAAAAAAAAAATCAAAATTTTATACATTTGGAACTTTGGGTTTGAATATCTTTAGATTGGCTGTTTCTATGAAAAAAGTGTAAGAGACCTTTTTTGTAGAGCGTTTGATTCCCTACAAAAGTGTATTATGAGTTTTTTTTTTATGATGCGTATATACCGAGCTACAAAAATCGAAAGAAAAAAAATTTTTTTCCCCATATTACTTAAATAAAAAAACGAATAATTACGTTGAAAATTAAAATTAAAAGCTCCGTTTTAAACAGGCTAATTGTTTTTAGCGCCATTCAGTAAATCTTCAGCCTGCTTTTTTGATGATAAAAAAAAAAGTTGCCAAATAATATATACCTAGGAATAATTTGTGGCTACAGAATTTATTAAAAAATAATTGACATCAACGATATTTGTTTTTGATTGGAATATAATTACAATTATTATGCGTATAATATTATAACGAATTGAGTGATATTATTATTTGGAAAATAAATAATTATAGGGAAGCATGATGATAATTATGGTGACGATAATGCTGATGATAATGGAGGAAAATAGGGGAAGCTTGAAACAATTAATAAACCCAAAGCGTCGATAAATTGTTAAATGAATTAATAGACCTGTATTTATTTATCACTGCTCTATTTATCAATACCACGATCTGATATACATATATCACGTGGTGATTTTAATTGCGCTTGATAGCGCGTCACAACTTGCACCGTTGCTTCTCTTCACTTTGTATTACGTCATAATAAATATTGTAAAAATAATATGAAATAAAAAAATATGCATTTTATTTTCTATTGTCCTCCAGGTTAGATATAACTGTGTGTGCGTGTATGTGTGTATTTGTGTGTGAAAAAAATACTAGAATTATTAATAGACGCAGAATAAAAAATAAATTTTGTATAAAACTTTGAACAAAAAAAAATTTTTCTTCTTTCGTTCAAAAATAATAAAATTAATATTTATTTATATTCAAATAGACGAATGAATTCTAATATGTAGCCTTTATAGAAACCTTTGAATGACATTAAAAAGTTGTATTCATCAAGCGTGATAATGATAATAATATTAAAAAAATTCTTTTTATGTTTTATGTTGAAGAAATTACGAGAAAAAAAAAATTTTTCAAATTTTCACAAACAACTTTGTGTTTGCGTATTAATGTTTGCACAGAGATTCATCTTATGTGTCACCACTTGTCGTTGGCCATGAGGGTACATATACTGTTCATTCTCATACAATATAAATGTATAAATAAATAGATATAGTAAAGTTGAATATGCTGCAGCATATTCAACTAGAAATAGGAAGCAAATTTTGTTACGCATCACATTGCCAACAAACTTTACTAAAAACAATATTAAAAAACTTTCAGTTTTCATTCATTTTATTTTCTATAATATAAAAAAGTTCATTCTAATCATATCGCACCATTCAGTTGCACCTGAAAACTTTGAATATAGATATATCTAAATGTGTCAGCTAAATGCAAAACTTTATGACTAACTCGCACAAACTTGATCAAACCTGCACGCTCGAGGACGCGTTGCAGAGAAGACTTTGCAATTCGTTGTTGAATTAAATATATAATGTACAAGTTTATATGTATACTATATGTGTACAATATATATAGGTATAATATTGTAGAAATAGTTGCTCTATTGTCTTCACAAACACCGGCGAAATAAGACGAAGATAATTAATTAATTAGAACTCGCTTTGTAAAAATTAATGAGAGCAACTTGATCTCCTTATATATTTTTTTATATATACGATAATTTAAGTTCATTTGTATATATTCTAATATTGTATTAATAATAACAATAATATTGCAGCCATTTTCAATTTATTATTATCAGTAATGTGATTATAATAAAATTTTTATGATATTTTAAAAATATTAAAAAATTTATTGACTGAATTTTTCTCTTTAATTAAATTATTATTAGAGATAATTAAATATAATTTAATTTTTTAATACTGGGATATAATTTTAAATCAATATTCAGCTGACAATAATGTATATAGAGAGAAGCTATATATTTTTTTTATTTATCATCAAAATGTAGATCAACCTCGTAAAATATATTCATGTGCGTAAAAAAAAAAAACCTTTTTTGGCACAAGATTTTTCCGCATTGCAGTTGATACATATATCTACACACATAATACTTTTTTATTACATCAAATTGTATTCCCAATACTATTTATAATAAACTGATTCGCAGAAAAAAAAAAAATACAAAATAAATAAATAAATAAATAAATAAAAAATAAAGAAGAAAAATAAATGAAATATTAATATCTACAATTTTGATTGCAAGGTGCAGTCAGCCTTGACATGCAAAAATAAAAATTGTGCGGGTAAAATATATGTAATATTACACATAAACATACGTGAAAAGTGTCCCAAAATTAACGCTCGAAATAAAATGTTGAAAATATTTGAAATCTTGCGTGAATTTTGGGACACCAGGTTTTTATCACTGGCATTTTTCACTTCAACTGTGAATGCGATTTTAAACACACGAGTGGGCAGTAGAGTAAAAGTAAAATCATTTTATTCATTCAAATCTCATGAGGGACCCCCCCTCCCACCTCTTGTATTTTCCTCTCTATTTCTCGCGCTATAGCGCGTGAGAACAAAAAATCTCCGGTTCAATTTGCGCGCGTGAAAGCAATATCTCACTTCTATATACTTTATGGGATAAATCCCAGTTAAAGAATAAAGCGCGAGTTTATTCCTGTATGTATATATAATATACATATCCTATATAAAGACCTATAAGTAAGAGAAACACGTTTTGAAATTTAATTTCAAGTATCAGCACGTGACGAAAAATAAATAAAGAAAATATAAAATCGATATATAAAAACGAATTTATATGTATAATTAATTTTAAATAATAGATAGATACCTAATATAATTTTTTTTTTATTTATAAATACATTATTATTATTTTAAAAAAATATATTTAATGTAAATAAATTTTATAATCAAAAAAAAAATTATGTTATTAATTTAAGTGTATGAAATATTTTTATTTCTTTTACGAATTAGAAAACATGAAGTGACAGTGCACATTTCTATATTTAGTCAGTGAAATTTCTCCAATTAAAGCGATATATGTCCTTTACATATAAATAAATATTAAATTATCCATAAATAATTGTGACATTAAAACTATTTTTAATAAATCGAAAAATTATAAAGATGAAAATAGTGACGACAATTAAATAAGATAATTTCACCTCTTATAGTTGTATTAAATACATCAAACGACTTGTTATATATACAAGTTATAAATAATAAATGAAAGCAGTTGGCAAAGTGCTTTTATCATATCCACATTAATACAACCATAAAAATAAATATTTAATTTGCATTTAAATATTCCTCAGATAAATACTACGATAAAAATAGAAATTTTCTATACATATACAAAATATAAATACATAATCCTAAACATAAACTCTACTTTTTCTTTACATTCATACGTCATCTAGCGTGGGCGTATTGGTGACACGAATCAATGAATATAAAGCCGCAGCAATGAATGACGTTCACAAGAAAAAAAAAATATAAAAAAAAAAGAAATCAGCAAATAAAATAAAATAAAATATATTCATCTTCAACTAAAGACAATAAAAATAAAAAAACTCTTAATCTATTAATCAATCCGTCGTCTGAACATAATAAACAAAAAAAAATCATTCCTACATTAAAATCCCCCGTGTCATAATTCAAAAACAATTTAATCTACATAAAAAAAAAAATTTTTTTCTCTCATAAATTTCCAACTTATCTTCAAGAATAAAAAATAAATAATTATATATGTATATATATATATAACTAGATAACAACAACAAAACAAAAAAAAAAGTAAATCATATTTCTCCCATATTTTATATTTTCTTTAATATTTTACCAGAGATTTAAAATAATAACAACAACAACTACGATGATAACAATGCAGGATTATTATGCTGAGAGAGCTGGGGATCACACAAATGAGGTTTTGCTGCTCAAACCCCGTTGGCTAAATCCGTACACTGCTGCTCATATACTCAGAAATAATATCCAGCTATCTATACATAACACACACATACATACATACATAAAATATACATACATATCGCTCCGTTTCACCGATCGGAAATCGATAACTCGCTTTTCATGTCTATATACTGAGAAAGAATTTTTCTGGAAAAGTTGTATGACAACATTCGCACAAAAAAAAATAAAAAAAATAAAAAATTATCACTTTTATATACACTTCAATTATCCAGAGAATATAAACATAAACAAGAATATATTAAGCAAAGAGAAAAAATAAATAAATAAATAAATATTCTGTTTTTATATAACAGAAGAAATAAAAAAAATAAATGAAAAAATAATATTCTGAATGAACCAACGAATACGACTCGTGTGTATTTATATATATGCATTATATATACGTTATTATGTAGGTATGGAATGTCAACGTCACAATAATATGTATATATACTACTATACAAATCGTGCACGAGTCAAGGCGTGTTTATAACTCGAGAGGTATTTCCTTAGGCGATGTGTATATAGTGGCTGAGACGTTGGCGAGCGCGATGCCTAGCAGCAAAACGGCAACGAACCCTCTGGCATTAAATAAATTGATACACAGTGCTGGGTATAAGAGGAAAAAAAACAAAGCAAAGCAAAGAGTATATAGAGAAGCAAAAGCGCTTCAGCCGCAGGTAGGTCGGCGTGGTTTCTAGTTTCATTCGTTTCCCTCGTATATTCCTCGCCGCGCGCGCGCTTGCATACTTCAGACAAAATGAACGCAAAACGTCTAACAGTATAAATAAATATATAATATATAATATGTATATATTATATATATGCATGCTTATAGTGCAAGTTTCATTACTGGGTATGTGGTTGAATTAATTTGAAAATAGAATAAAAATATTATATAGCGGTGTGGTGTATAATGTGGTATGCAACGAACGGTTGCGGCTTATTATCTTTGAAATAATGCAAGGCCCCCCTCCTCCCAATGGAACTTGGCCATTTGCGGGAATTTAAAAATCATGAATGTTTCAGATTTTATATGTATGTGAATAATATAAATATAAATAAAAAATTTTATCTTTTATATATTGAAGTTTCATATTTTACAAATAATTTTATTTTAAAATGTAAAATTATAAGTTTTATATTATGTTTTTATTAATTATTTCTATGCAATTATTCGCAGCATTTACGAGAATATATATTTATATATATTGTAAATATTATATAATAATTATTGATAATGATATTATGATCGAAATTTGTTGATCAGTATTATTATTGGTATAAAAATATATTTTGACATGTCGCAATTATAGTTGTAGAATTTTTTTGAAAAATTAAATAATTAATCTCACCGATCATCCTGAGTGACAGTTATATCAGGCGGGGGTGGAGGAGGCGGGGCGCCGTCGGTCGCATCCAGTTTGCCGGCTTTTTATTCACCCTTTTTTTATTTAATGTTTTATTTTTTTATAAATTTGATTACCGTTATCAATTATATATATACTCTTTATATACAGCAGTTTGACGATTTATAAATGTTTCTTCAATGGAATTCTTCAATGACAGATAATTAATAATGATGGCAATAAACAAATTAATATAGAAAATTAAAAATTGAATTCACTTTCACTTTTTATATCACGCACCACAAAAAATAATTTTTAACTTTTTTAAACATGTCCCAATTACCGTGATTATATATATATTTAATTATATAAAATTTAAATGCAATACAACTTTGGCATCATTTCCACGTAAATAATTTCCACCACAAACTCAAAAAAAAAAAAAAAAAAAAAAAAAAAAAAAAAAAAAAAAAAAAAAAAAACAATTAAATATACTATACGTAGATATATAATACAGTAATTCCCACACACAACTATATAAATTTTCCGAATATGAACAATAAAAATGTCACCACAATTAAATCTTCATAAATATAAAATTAAATAAATATTAAATCCACCCACAATAAAAATCAAAAAATTATTTCTCCTTCAATAATTATGTCTCTCAATATTTTTAAATTATTCACAATGAATAAAATAAATTCAACGTGCAATTTATAAATTCAATTTCGCCAATAACCACAACACTATTGTCATCATCAGCATTATTAATATCGTTTCACAGTCGTCGTCGTCGTCGTCGTCGTCGTCATCAGGTGAAAGCAAGCAGTTAAATAGAACAGCGGCGTTATATTATATCGTGACTCGTGAACGTGCACATATATACATATAATGTGTCTCCAATAATCGTGTGTACCTGTGTGCAAAGCATGCGAGAGAGCAGATACGATCGCGCGTACAGTCCCGAACTTAATTCAAATGTATAAACAAAATATAATTTAACACAACGATGACGGCGTTTGTTGATATATTTTACTACTCTCTTCAGCCACTCTTTCTTTGATTTACACCACACAAGTAGGCATATGTTTATGTATAAGTGTGTATATATATGTGTATATATATTGCACACTGATTGTTACGCGCGACGATCGGCTGTGGCCATCAAGCTTCACGTATAAACTGAAAGTGTATAAGGCAGGAGAGCGAAACAACGACGGAATGCAACAACGGACGATCCTTCGTTTACTGCGCCGAGTTTCTGCTGCTGCTGCTGTTGCTGCTGTTGTGGTGGTGGTGTTTGTTGGGCGTCGCTCCCTCTTTCCCACTTCAAACCACTTTGTCACGATATTTTTCTTCTTTATTTATCTCTATCTATCTATGTGTGTATCTCTTCTCTGCGCTTTATTTACGGGTCACTGGTCGCAATCTTTCGGTATGCACATACGTACAACTTGCAACAACACATATATAACAAATGCGAGAAACATAAGTTTGTAAATAAATATAATATTTGTTTCTTAATTATTTATTATTATTTTTAATTTTTATGCTTATTTTTTTGTTTTTTTTTTCTAAATTAATTTTTTTGTAAATTAAAAACAATAATAATAAATAAAAATAATAACAATTATTATTATTATTTTTAATTTTTATATTTATTTATTTGTTTTTTTTTCTAAATTATTTTTTTGTAAATTAAAAACAATAATAATAAATAAAAATAATAATAACTATTATTATTATAATTATTATTATTAATAAAAAATAAATAAATATAAATATAATATTTGTTTGTTTATTTATTATTTTTAATTTTTATATTCATTTATTTTTTTTTATTTTTTTTTATTTTTTTTTTTTCTAAATTTTTTTTTTGTAAATTAAAACCAATAATAATAAATAAAAATTACTATTATTATTATTATTAATAATTAAATAAATATAATTTTTGTTTGTTTATTTATTATTATTTTTAATTTTTATATTTATTTTTTTTGTTTTTTTTTTGTAAATTATTTTTTTGTAAATTAAAAACAATAATAATAAATAATAAAAAATAATAATAATAATAATAATAATTATTATTATTAATAAAAAAAATAAATATAAATATAATATTTGTTTGTTTATTTATTATTTTTAATTTTTATATTTATTTATTTTTTTTTGTTTTTTTTTTTTAAATTATTTTTTTGTAAATTAAAAACAATAATAATAAATAAAAATTATTATTATTATTATTATTATTATTATTAATAATAATAATAATAATAAAATAAATATAATTTTTGTTTGTTTATTTATTATTATTTTTAATTTTTATATTTATTTTTTTTTGTTTTGTTTTTTTCTAAATTATTTTTTTATAAATCAAAAACAATAATAATAAATAAAAATAATAAGGATTGTTTGTTAAATGTTTATATATGTAGGTATATAATATTATTGTTTTATTTTTGTTTTGTTTTTAATGCAATGGAAATGCAATAAATATTAATGATAAAACGATGGAAATGAATCTAACGTGATAAATAGTAGTACACAGTGATTTTTGTAATTTTTTTTTTTTTTTAGATATATATATCACGATATTGAAATATATAAACTCGTTATGAACTTGAACGAGTGTATAAAATTAGTTGATCACCTCACGCAAGTTGATTGCCAGTATTATACATATTGTATATATTCATACATTGCACCCGGACATAAATATTTTTTATTCTATACTTTTTGCTTTGTTTCCTTCTTACTTCTTCTTCCGCACAATTTTTCTAATACTCTCTCCCTTTTCTTTCTTTTTCTTTCAGCTCTTTTTCCTCTCCCTCTATGACTTCCTCTTTCTCACGCTCAATTCCACGACATGCTTCGACTCACCGTGTGAAATGCGTTGGCGTTTTACTCCTTGTATTTCAAACGTGATATGTTATTTATACAATTAATTATTGAAGTTTCATCATGGGATAATATTTATTATATATTGAAAATATTTGAATTATTAAATATTTTTTATTTTTATTAATAAAGATAGATAATAGATACGTGTAGGTAACTGGCTGTTTTACAACTGATGTAGCTGCGAGGTAACTCATCAAGTTGACAAATAACAAACACCGCGGCGCTGATCTCAATTTTCTCTGTCTTTTTTAATACTCTTTCTTTCTCTAACTCTATCTCAATTGCTTGTTTATATGTATGTCTACACTGCATTTTCTCTTACCATTCTCTTTATGAAAGGCTTCAAGAAATACAGTCAATGTATTATTCTATACTCTCTTCAATCTTATCATCTCTTTTATCGACGACATTCTGCTTTTAAATTCTTTGGTAATATTAATTATTAATTAAATTTTATCCTGCGAGGATTCATTAATTTTTTTTGCTTGGATAAAGACTACTTCTCAATTTTTTGTTAATTGTTTATATTTATTTATTTTTTTTGTTTTTTTTCTAAATTATTTTTTTGTAAATTAAAAACAATAATAATAAATAAAAATGATGATTATTATTATTATTTTATTTATTATTATTATTATTATTAATAATAACAATAATAAAATAAATATAATTTTTGTTTGTTTATTTATTATTATTTTTAATTTTTATATTTTTTTTTTGTTTTTTTTTTT
>JAQQBS010001422.1:3043783-3077375 GCA_030347275.1 Microctonus aethiopoides | reverse complement strand
TAATATATTTTTTACTTAAATTTCACTATATTTTTTTTTCAAATATATTTTTTATCTATATTTCAATATATTTCTTTTAATATATTTTTTACTCAAATTTCACTATATTTTTTTTAATATATTTTTTATCTATATTTCAATATATTACTTTTAATATATATTTTATCTATATTTCTCTTTATTTTTTTAAATATATTTTTCATCTATATTTCTCTTTATTTTTTAAAATATATTTTTCATCTATATTTCAATATATTTCTTTTAATATATTTATTATCTATATTTTAATATATTTATTTCAATATATATTTTATCTACATTTCACTATATTTTAAAAAATATATTTTTCATCTATATTTCAGTATATTTCTTTTAATATATTCTTTACTTAAATTTCACTATATTTTTTTCAATAAATTTTTGACCTATATTTCAATATATTCAATATATATTCATTTTAATAGAGTAAAAAATATTTAACTGTAAAATAAAATCTAAATTTGTTAATTAAAATCATGGAATTTTCATAGCGTTAAAATTAATTATTTTATTCATAATATATATATACTCAAATATTTAGGTAGAAACTCTAATTGTTGATAAAATAACTAATTATAAATATTAAATATTAATTTTAAATATCGATTATTCCAAGGAATTTTTTAAAATATTCATTTAAATAAAATTATTAAATTTTTTTTCCTCACAAAATAAACCGCTATAAATTTACATAATAGACACACTCAATTGCATCAATTTCATGGTAATAATATTAATAACCCTCTAAAGTAATAAAAAAATAAAAATTATTCAATCTTTTTTTCTTTCTTTTTCCCCAAGTTTTTATATCAAAAAAATCGAATTTAAATTGCAGAGTCGTATCGACCAAACTAAAAGTTATAACGGTGCGAGCTTATCTCACAGAGTTCACCGCTTGTAACATTCTCATTTATATACATATTATACATACATATATAAACACATTGCGTGCGTCCAAGTAATAATTATATACCAATGTGGTAAATTCACCCATTCATATTTTTATCTCTCACTTTCTATACATACCCCACAAATATTTTCATCTACATTTATTTCACCTCAATAAAATATCAATAATAAAAATGAAAATAATACTAAAATAAATAAATAAATAGAGATTTTTTAATTGATTAAATTTATTATATGCCCTCCCAAAGTCCACAATACAAAAAATTATATAATAAAAAATGCATATTAATTATGCTACAAAATAAAATAAGATATTAAATTTAAATCGTTTTTTAAACTAAATTGCATAAACAATTAATAAACAAATACTCAATTTAAATTTGTTAACTAAGAAATCAATTCAATAGAAGTAAAAAAATACTTTATAAGCCAATCTCAAGTGTACTAAAATTTGAATCAAACTAAATTTTTTGATTTTTATTCAAAAAAAAAAAAAAAAAAAAAAAATGCTGGTTAATTTATTTAAACAAAGTGTGAAATATTGTGTATATATTTTTTAGTTCAGTCCGACAGTTCATTATCCGACCTTGAATAACATAACATGACGTCATTTTAACGCTCTTCTCACCCATTTGAATTCCACCTTGAAAGTCACGCGTCGAGGTCACACACATAAGGTGCGCGCACCCTTTATTATATTTTTTTATTTTTCATTATTTATATGTATTCTATATATTATATGTTATGTTTTTACCTAGTTGAAGATCATTAGCTACTAGTAATAATATAACTACCATAAGATTCATACACATAGTGCAAAACTTGAGGTAAATGCACGTCTAGAAAGAGAAAATATATCCACGTGAATTTATCCTTAGTGGAATATTTGTGCGTTTATTCACCTCACACACAAGTCTTAACTCTTACGTGAATTATTACATACACGCATTACTGTTTTTGATTCATTGCTAAACAGTGATTGTATTTATTTAAAACAAATCTTCTCTATTATTCGCGATATTTATTATATATTATTTGTATTAATATATTTAAATATATTTTATTATTTGAATTATATTTTACAATTGATTATTGTGTTATATATTACTTGTAGTAATGTGAGAGAATTAATTTTTGTTGTTATAGAAAATAATTGAAGAGAATTTAATTAATCTGCAATTGCTAAATAAAATGAATCAAAAAAAATTTTATATTATTTATATAAAATTTTTAAAAAATTGCTTAGAAACTATATATTGTTCCAATATTAAATTTGTATTTGTTATTTATATATTTATTTTGTCCTCTTTCTTGCATATATTTCTAAAAATCAAGTATCACTTTGCTAAATAAATGAATATTATTATAAAAGACGAGAAATAATTAAATAAAATAAAACCAGTTTGATAAAATTACTGAATTTTAATTTGATTTATCAATAAAATATTATTTAAAACGTTGAAAATTAATATTTAATAATGTGTTGTTATTGAAAACATTTATAATTACTATTATTTCATTTATAATAATTTTTGCAATGACCTAAAAATTTTAAATGAATTATCATTAATCAATAAAGTCAATGACCTCCTGAGTTACTTTAAAAGGTGCATATAACTGGGATTCGTGTCTCTCTGCACATGTATATAAAATTTATAAATGCAGATATACATGTACATATGTCCTGAAAGATGATATAACCCGTTGTAAATTTTTAAACTTGTATATAACTAAAATAAAAAATTTTCACAATGTCACGAAGAAACAAAATGAGTAAAATTTATCATTTGTTCGTGCAATGTTTTTTAATAATTCATATACTTTATTAAAAATCTTCTTATTTTTTCTGTTTCTTTTTGACTTTGCTGACACGCTGAAATTGGAATGAATTTTCTTGTCTAGTGCGCAACTTTGTATATAAACTCCCGTTCAAATTGCAAATGGATAAAGATAGAATTGCGAGCGCTTCAACCAAACTTGTGTTGCCACATATATCTCAATGTACGTATTACCTCGTATATATTTGTCCGTGTATAATATATAAATGTGTGTCCACTCGTTTTTCCGACTGCACGTGCACACATTATATAGTTTATATTTACACATTGAGAATTCTATTTAGCCAAGCGTGAGGAAATGCTGCAGGTCTCTCTCACATAATTTCTATAGGCCCAAGCGAAGATAAATAATCGAAAGACGACTGTATTCGTTCAATAATTTTATATATTACTTGTCCACATATGTACCTATATTTATTATATATCTACATGTATATAAATGTGACTGCGACTGCAGGAAATATTATACTATTACTATTATAATATCACCACTACTATAGTAGAATATTATATGTATCAATATCAAGAGGTTTTATTGATTTTTTTATCTCTACCTTTAACCTATTCACTTTTTTAATAACGCAGAAAAAATAATAAAGAGGAGAAAAAATATATTGTGCTGATCTAGTAAAAAAGTCGATTCCAGACAATTATCAATATAAGCTTGAAAAAAGTTTAGCAAGAACATTCTTCAATGGATTTTAGTAGACCACTCTAAAGTCTAAACCCTCCAGATATGAATTTAATATATATTTGAGAGACGTTAAAAGATAAATTTCGAGGCTTTAGCAATGTAGAAAATAAATTTATTCATGTTTCGACATCAGTTTATATTGAATAAATAAAATTAATATATATATTAGGGTTCTTTTGAGGGAACTATTTTTTTTTTCGCAGCGTTAACGAAATATTACTCTAAACATTAAGAAAAAAAATTCACAACAAAGATGAGCTCTTAATTTTAATATTAATTTGGAATTTTTCCATTTAATTAACACGTAAATCTCAATTTTTTATTTTTATTTATGTCTAGTTTTGCGGCATTTTTATGATTTTTCATTGGTTTCCAGCAGAATTTGTACAGGAATATATAATCTTTAAGAGTGCCTATCATTAAATTATGCTCTGTGAACTGTCCCACCAGTAAAAAATGTTGAAGCCGATTTTTGCTCGGATTTCATAGTTTTTTCGATTTTTCTCGAAAACTATCAACTTTATAGCAAAAGTATATAGAACGTTTTTTGTAGGAAATTAAATTTGCTAAAAAAAAAGTCTTCTTAACCAAAACCGTAGAATTGATAGTTTTCCAAAAAAATTCAATTAAACATATGGAAGATTTGAACTATTTACATCTTAAATTCATCCTCTATAAATTGCACAATACTTAATTTGTAATTTTCATATACATTTATTTTTAAAAATAAAAATGAAAAGAAAAAGCATCAACTATTAAAACGTACCAAAAAAAAATCGTTCAATTATATCAAAATTTTATCTACACTTATTTTAATTTAAATAATCCTTAAAAATATATTCAACAATTTATTTTCATTAATTACTCTTCATTATTTATACTTCTTCAAAATTCATAATTATTATTTAATTTCCTATAAATTCAAAGCATTCAAGACTTTATATAGTACACATGCATATAAATAAATATCTAATACATATACATATGTAAAGTTTGTTGTAGTATATAAACGCCCAAGCGCCACATATATCTTAAAGCACAACCCAAAGTATCCGGCAAAAATATACTCTGTATGTGGGCCATCGTACACAACCTCACGTTAAAGTCAACTCGAAACAAAAAAATTCATAGTAAAAACGAGCACAAGTTTTTTAATTTAAAAATAATAGAAAAAAAACTTTTCACTTATCCCAAAATTAAATTATTATTATTTATTATCATAATAAATAATTATTTAATCTAATTCACACATGTCTAAAATAATTTTATTATTTAAATAAATGTCTATAGAATAATAATAACCAATTGGCGTTAATAAATATGTATATCAAACAAAATGATGTAAGTGTATAATACAAGATAATAAAGGTCATGACTTTTTCATTTAATTCGTAGCACATTAATCTAGTTATGAATGTAATACACATAATAAAAATAAAATTACACTTTCTCGCATAGAAGATACATGTATATTAACTTATTTTAAATAACAAGTGTGCGTATCACTATTACACATGACCCGATTATAAACAATATTTTCGATGACGCAAAAGTAAATGAGATTGCCTGTCAAGAACTATTTTGCCCTAACTATGGACCATTGTTTGGTAAGTAAGAGAGACAATTCCAAGGACGAAGACACGTCGGGCGTGTCGAGGAAATCTAACGAACCGAGACAAATAAATATATATATGTATGTGACAAGCGGAAATGAAAAATTATTTCACAGAATAATTTAAAAGTTTCATCCTGACATTTATTTACATATAAAAAAAAAAAAAATTAAATTCATTAATTTAATAACCCGATTTCTTTTTTTCTTTCATCTATAATAAATGTTTCATAATTTTTATGAAATTTTTAAATATCTAAAAATGATAAAGAAAATTATATTTATCTAAGATCATGTGAATTTTTTTTATTTTATATTTTTTAAAATCTTTGAGATAAATAAAGAAATACAAATTGCGTATGTAGAAATTCCTACACAAAGGAAATGTAAAACCCGACTTTATTCTATGCAGAGGAGATTCGGTTTACGGTATTTCAATTCTAAGCAAATTCATGAAGTCATGATTGTCGATGCGCCACGTTGACCACAATCATTATAATGATAATAATATGTAAAAGCTGCACTGATGGTATATAAAGAGAGGGTACGTAATACATAGACATTATATAGTTAGTTGCCCTTTCATATACGCATAAGTGTAAAAAAATAAATAAATAAATAAATAAATAAATAATGAACGGGAAATGGACTCGCTCGAGAGAGTTTGCTCGAGATTTAAATACAAGACATTATTATTTTAACATTTGTGCATGTGGATTAATATAAAACAGTCTCCAATTACTGGTTTTCAATTTCACTAGTTCAATTACATACATATGTATATGACTACATGAATCGATTAAACAAAAATGATTACATAGATGGATTATTACGCGTATACAAAATTACCATTCGATTTTTATGTTGAATAAAAAATAATTTATATCTATGCTGTGATAATAATATACGACACTTTTTTTTTTGATTATTATTTCGTAAGATTTCTCTGTAATTAGCAATGCAAAACAGATGTTAGTTATGAAATTATAAAATAAACTTGTGTTTTATATTCTATTGGGGAATAAAAAATTTTTTCGGTTGAGAAAAAATTGTTTTTGATTAAATAAAATGATAATAAAAATGTGCGGAATGCAACAGAGTGTAGATAAAACGCCCGGGTAAAAGTTTGTTAGTATCAAAACCCGCTAAGCTGCCCACACACCATATACTGATGGCGTAAATGCTTATATGCACACGTTACATCCTCATTAACGTGGTAGATCGCGTCCCTCCAACGTAATTTATCTATACCCGCTACTCGTCGACTTTTATTTTTTTTTTATTTATTTTTTTTATTATTATTTCTATAACACTACTCTATTAATTCAACTTTGTCGTACGTATATAGCAGCAGTCGGATGTGCAAAAAATATATCCTTGATATGTTTATACATATCTCTGTGTAAAACTCAATTTACATTCCAACAAACGTGAGAAAAAAAAAATATTTATAAAAAATGTTAATACATAAATTGATTGAATTTTTTAAAAAAATATTTTTTATATATTTTCTATGTAGTACTATTTATATATTTTCTTCTTTAGATAATCCTCATCATAAAAATAAAATTCAAAACCTGTGAAAAGATTTAATGTAAAAATTATTACACCAAACAAATTTATTCAGCTAAATAAAAATTTACGATTTAATCGCTGATATACGTTCAACGCACGTTGAACCAATTTATCTTCCAGAGATAGCAAAGAAAAGATAAAGTACAAATAGAAACTTGAGAGAATGAGGAGAAAAAAAAACAAATGAGACCAAAAAAAAAAAATAAAAATAAAATAATAAAAAAAAAACAAACTTGAGTAGACACAAGAAGAGTTGGAAGATATATTCCCCGAAGAGATATAACGTATAAGAAAAGGGCAACAGACGAGCGAACACCTGTGACAAAAGAACACTTAAATATTTTCTAACCACATATAAATAAATACATATAAGTCTACTTCGTTGCCGACCTCCTCAAAGACAAATTAATACCACAAAGTCTCTCATAATCACACGTCGCGCTTTATCACAAATGAAATAAAAAATATATAAACATGTAAGAAACTAAAACAAATTAAATTAAAATTTTTTTTTCTATCTCAAGATTGAACTGTCATTAAATAATAAATATAACGCAGGTTTTCCAAAGTCTCACGCGGAAGTTCTTCCAACCGTCGAATCGTAGGTGTTGCAATAATAACATCTAGGTCAATCCCAGACTTTTCTCCGACAATATAACTTAAATATAAATGGATATATGTATATATGTATTTTCTCTCGTAATATATATCGTGCGCAATCTATTGTTAGATTGTGGCTCTTTAAAAATCGAAGGAACGTTCAGTAAAGACGTATAAAAATTTTGATATCAATTAAAATACGAATATGAAATAAATTCTAGACTCGAAATTAAATAAACAAATAAATATATTTAATTACGAAGGAGAACTAAATAATATAGATCTCTACAAATTAAATTCGTCGTCCGTTTTTACCTATGTATATTGTAAACAGACATAATAAACATAATCTTTTATATATTTATTTTATTTTTAATTTTTCTCTTCAACCGTGAGATAATTCTCATCGTATTCATCATTATATTACTGCTCTTTCGACTCTTTCACTTGTATATATACTAGACCAATATACATATATTTATTACGACACGCGTTATGTTTATACAGATAACAATATAGTCATCCTATATATACACAATATTTATTTATATATTTATTGTATTTAATTTTAGTAAATGAAAGTCAACTCATCGCGCGTTGACTTCTCTTTATTGCAATTTTTTGTCTCTACAATTAATATTATTAAACATATATTTATATTAATTAATAACAACTGTTACTAAATATTATACAACATTGTAAACTAAATGTCATTTGTTTTAAAACAAAAAATAATGATCGTGAAACAATAAAAAAAAAAATACTCTTCATTGTATCCAATTTAAGGATTTTATATTCATAACTGACACGAAGAGCGCAGGGGGGAAACAATTCTCTTATTGTTTGTGATCTATAAAGAATTGTGAATAGGGTTGATTTTTTTAATTGTCATTCGTTGAAACTATATACACATAAAATGCAGATATATACATACATACATATGTATTTCAATGAACAATTCAGTCGCTTTTCGTCATTGACTGAAATATTTCTCTTAATATACTATACAAATACATATAACGAATAGAACTTTGATAATAAAAAAGAATCGAAATAATATAATATAACGTATTTATCTCTACAATAACAAAAGACATTGTGAATAATCAATATACAGTATAGAATGATGAGTAACGTATGGATAATCGAACGCACGCATGAATAAAGCTTCTCGCGTGACTAGGTATATAATCTGCATGTAATACATATATAAAAGTCTCACGTTTCCAACTTGCGACGCTATATAATATATATACATATAGTTGTGTAGTAATATATATATATATATGTATATAATATTGTACAAAAATATGTTATATACGTATACATCAACGCGAATGTCCAACAACGTTGGACGATGAACGTGCGTGGCATGGGACCGCTACCATATGTTGTATATATGGCTTCTGTTCGAAAACAACCATGAAAGCACTCTCTCTTCTTTCTCATGGTTATATAAATACATATGTGTGTGTGTATATTCTCTTCTCATTATTATTTTTTTTTTTTTTTTTCGTTTTATTTTGCTTCGTATTTTTATTTTTCTTTTATTCCTATTTTTTTTTTTTTTGTTTTTATTTTTAACCGCTTGCGTGCACACACCAACGTATCCTCCTTCGTGTGATGCATTAAATTTTGGCTTGATTCTTAAGTTACTATATGTATTTTTCAAATCATTGAAATAAACATGCGAAAAATTATTTTTATCTTCTCTTTGATATAGAGAAGATGAATATATTTTTGATAATTTGTTTTTTTATTTTATTCGAGGGGGTGAATTGCACCTGCTTTAAGAGGTTCAGGTGGCGTCATCTGGGTAGCCTATTAAATGACGTAATTATTTGAAATATATTATGTATGTATTGCGAGTTTAATAACAAGATCTAGTTACATGATTAATTGAGGATTAAATAAAAAAATTTTCTACGAATAATTACTGTCAAATATATTATATGAGTTTTGTAATTTTGCATGTATAGAAATTTGTGTTTTATTCTTGAGAATAAAATACACGGAATTATACTATCTAAAGTATAAATTTATATATGTATAGATAAATGACAATGCTATTCGGATAATTATAACGTGAGTTAAATAAAAATTTTAATTCACTTTGATATTTTAGAATTTTTCAAATACACGAAATTGATTTTTTAATTCATTCTCAAGACATAGCTCATGCTCTACTGATCGATGCTCAATTGATAAACAAAAATTCTGCGCTTTCATATTTATTGCTTTATAAATAAATAAATAAAAATATAAATACAAAAATGCATATATGTATTTATATTATATATTGGATGAAATGTAAAGCCATTGCCTACATATATGTGAATGGAATATTATGGATTATGAATATATATATATATATAATGTCGACTATATGGTATAGTGTCTATCATCACCATAAACAAACTGACTGTACGTGACAGCATACATGTATATATTATACATAACTATATAAATATTTTATTGAAGCGATTGCGTTTCCGGTTCCTCATCGCAACGGTTCATATCCACATATATATACATACGTATATATATTTCAGGTGTGTGTATATGTATATATAATATTCGATCGGATATAATAATCGTTATTATTATCGTTTGCGCAATTATCCGCACGTGCCATCTAAATATTAATATTTACCTTCATGATAATAAATTTCCAACGTTTTTAAATTAAAATTTTGAATTTAATACATATATAAATATATGTATATTCATATAAAAATGTATATAACTTATATATTATATATTTAAGCAAAAAAAAAAAAAATTAAATATATTTTAAATTGAATTTAACTAAAAATATTTTATATATTCAAAATTTTTTTGAATATGAGAAAATATTTTTGCTTATTTAATTTGGCACGTTATGGAAGAGGGAATATGGATGAAGAAGGCAGCAAATATCTTGAGGGCGCGTTTTTCGTTGTATATATTAATAAAAATATATATATAAATATATATTAATGACGTCCCCGTCATTTTATTATGGGGGAAGTTGAATGCGGAGAATATATATGCAAGTGATTATGGCAGATAACATGCGTTGAATTTCTTTATTTATTTCAACTTATAAAATGAGAGAAAAAAAAAATACTTTTGGTCATTTTTTTTTTTTTTTTTTATCTTTATGATTAAACTATTTAGTATGTACATATATTTTCGCTATTATTGTCGAATTATAAGAGATGTGTAATATAATAAATACACGACTCTTGAATATATTTTTATTTTTTCCTTAACATTTATAAGATAAATTTTGTCGTGGTAATTTTTACGATGTTGCGCAATTGAAAATCCTTGTTTACCGCAAGAATTGACGAGCGAATGAGGAAATTGGCGTGAAATTGCCCGAAAATTGAGGGTAAACCCTGTTGGATACACTCGCGAATAATATGTATATACATATAAATATTTTATGTATGTATTTATGTACATAGTATTTATTCGTCCCTTTCCATATTGGTGCTTCGTGTTATAGGACGTGTACTACGTCAAACGTAATTGGATAAATTGGCGAGGATTGAAATTTAGTATGAAGAACGCGACGATTTATTGAGGGTGCGAAATATATATCGAAAAGATCCAAAGGGATGAAAAAAAAAAAAAAAAAAAAAAAAAAAAAAAAAAAAAAAAAAAAAAAAAACGAATTAATTTCATCAACGAGAATTTATCCATCAATTTCAATTTATTTTAATCGATTACTAATCTATCAAACATGGCATGATGATGATTAAGATCATTTATCATTTAAGAAAATAGATGAAATTAAAAAATTAAAAAAAATAAATAAATAAATAAATGAAATTTATAAATAAATTGTACGGAATTTTATGTGGAGTGTGAATTGTGCAGGTATGCATGACCATCACCGGCATAATATACACACGGCTTAACCGGAAGAGGTTGACTGACAGGAAGTGGCGCGATCTTGGGGAATGAACTGGACAAGAAGTAAAACACGTGCAATGAGTGAATATAGAATGGAAAAAATAAAAAATAAAGAAATAAATAAATCAAAAATATTATAAGAGAATTAAAATTATTTTAACGACCTTGGTGATCAACCTTTTGTTCATATAATATATACACACACACACATGTATGCAAAATATACACATATACACCTAGAGATAAGAATCATAATACATAGATTCGGCGAATTGTGTGTACAGTAGTTTTAAAACAAATTTAAAAATTTGTCTACATGTAACACGTATTTTTTTTTTTTTGTTCATTAACATATTTATAATCACAAGTTAAATGTGAATATAATTTTAACAGTATAAATCCTCGAATATTATATAATTATTTATATATTTATTTATTTATGTAGATAATTGATGATATAAAAGAGAAAAAATAAAACGTAGGAATAATAAAGGTTTTTTATTTTATCTCCAATCTTTTTTTTTTTACTTTGTAGGAATTATTTTTATTATATTTTTCTTTTTTGTTATTTCGAAAATATGAAAGTGAGAAAATGGTTATATTGTTAGACAGTCATAAAAAATAAAGTTCTAACAATGGATAGTGTATTCATATATGCGTCTGTGAATACGTAAAAGAAGTATCGAAAGAGGCCAGGGGAAATTGTACGTTGAAACAGGTGGAATAGATATAATATGACCGTAACGACGCGGTAACTTAAGCAGTTCTGCGGGTAACTTTACTATTTATATAATTATCTCAACGACAACCGCGTGGAAAGTACAAAAAAAAAAATAATAAAAAAAATAAAAAAAAAAATACAAGATAAATATATAATAAATGTCATTTAATGAAAATAATAATAATTTAATTTATATGAGAAATGTAATTATATATAGTTATCAAAAAATTTTTTGATGTAATCCACATGATGTAAGTTGCAAAAAGTAAAAGCGTTTGAAAAAGAAAAAATGAAAGGGAATAATTATAAAATAACAATTTTTATTTATTATATTATTTATAAATATTATATCTGTCATATAATTATCCTTCTCGTTTGTATTTAGTTTGATATATATATGATAAGATTCTTAAATATAAATAAATATAACGCACATAGTGGTGATAGTTATTATACCACAATGATGATGATGATGATGATGATGATAAGAACGAGGTAGCAGTGAAATAAAGCCACTTAGTCGAGTGTAAAGAGTGCTTCAAGTATATTTATAAGAATGAACCAACCTTCTATACTGCTAAGAAGAATTATTTTTTTAGACTGCATCAACTGACAAGTTAAAAACTTTGAGGGAGAAAAATAAAAGTAGGTAATAGGTATCATCTATCCAAATAGCATTCCACAGAGGATTTTATTTTTATATATTTTCTTTTTAAACTGTAACAAATTACTTCAATTTCCTCAGAATTATCTGCTCGTGAATCATTCGTTCTATATATATATATATATATATATATATATATGTATGTATGTATGATATAATGACAAGAAAATTGGTGATTTAAAGATAAACATTTATTTTATATTTATATTCTCACAAATGAACGAATTATCTTTCAAATTTTTTTTTCGTTCTTTAGATTTATTTTTCATTACATTTACGAAACGCGATAACTGTAAATATTAATATTACAATTTGTTAATTATCCATCTCATTAAAATAGAAAGTTATTACTACAAAATTCGTCACTCTATAATATTTAAATATTCTCTTAATGAAATAACTTTATATAGATAAAATTTTCAAAAAAATCGATCACTACGTGTTTTTTGAAAATCAACATTTTATAATTCAAACTCAAAAATTTTATAGAAATATGATTTTGAAAATTTTTTTGATTTTATATCATAAAAGTGCTATAAAAAAGGAAAATTTTAAATGAAAAATCGTCTCAATCGGCCTATTTTTCGCAAAGTTACAGGCATTTGAAAAAAAAAAAGAGCCATTTTTTTCGAAAATCAATATCTCGAAAACGGCTGGGCAAAATAAATTCCAAAAAATCATGAAGGTCTCTTTCAATGGGTACAATAAGTCAAAAAATTATCAAAAAAATCGGAGATGCAAATTCCGATGACCGGCTGGTTTTACGTGGAATGCCCCATATATATTAATATTAATATTAGTAATCAATTTCTTAACGATGAATAAATAAAAAAATTCTTTCCTTAATAATTTTTTTCTCATCTCTTTCATTTGTATTATTTCCAAAACAAAAAATTTCACTTTATATATCTATTCATTTGTTTACATTCACAGTAAATAAACTTCAAAAAAAAAAAAAAAAAAAAAAAACACGTTCATATAATACTAAAAAATTCCCAAGAAAAATATAAATCCGAAAAACTTTCTGGCAATATATTTTCTTTTATTTACCACAAAATATTTCGTTTATCTTCCAAACAAGTAAACAATTTGCACATATATATATATATATATATTCGCGCGTTTCATTGTCTCAAAACATGCATTACGTAAATGAGAATAGCTCTATATAAAATACACTCTCGATGTAGATATATCAGCTATTGTATTGTATTATTCAACGTGGCCTCTACATGATGATTTTTCATGTGACAATATAATTCTTTATAAATTCGCAGTGTATAAATACAAATATTCAAATAATTTACACATTCAAACTGAATATATTCTTCTGACTCTGCCTCTATCACACTATTTGCCCTCCACCTCGAACGATATATAATGTATACAAACATTTATAATGCTCCTGATCATCAAGCCATGAACAATGTATACGTTTCTTTGTCGTCGCGCTACGTTACTTCCACACGCCCTAACCCAAGAGACAACAACCGCAGTCAACCTATCCCATATATTTATTTATTTATTTATTTATTTATACACATACGTACATGCATAATCCACGAATGAAATAATAGACATTAATTTCTATAACGAAGATTGAACTTGTATTTAAATATAACCATATTAAAAACTTCCCTTAATTTTTAATTTCATATAAAGAACAAAACTGATGTGAAAAATAAAATAAAATACGCAGAGTAATTTATTGCGATTACTTCAATTATACCATATATTATTATATTCACTATAATATTTAATATATGTTATATACTAATTGCATTATTTTTCCGACCTCCTGCCCCAGTTCCGGTGGATAAATAAACTTAACATTTATATAGAATAAAAAGTAAGAAAAAAGTCACACGTGTTTTTGTATGCAATTGTTAATATTTTTGTCCTGAATAGATGAACGTTAAATGATAACGACAAACTTCAACGTGGGATTTTCCATGTATTCATATTTACAATTGTGGATATTATTGGATTGTTTGAGAAATTGAATATAGATTGAATGAGATAATACTATAAGTGAGAAGATATAATTAGAGAAAAAATATTTTGTTAAATAAAAATATAAATAATTCAATGAATAAATATTTTTAAATCTATTGGGATGTATTTCAAGTGTAAATTATTTTCTCTGGACAATCAATATCTAGAAATTGTGTACGTATATTTTAGCTAAAGTGTCCCAAGTGTCCTCCTTGACATTTTAAATTCATTGAAGCACTGCTGCTGAGAGTCTTCAAACTGCCATTTATATTTTTTCCCCAAGGTGTTGTGCAGTAAAAAATTTATATTATATATAAGAATTTTATTTAGAAATATATAGATGTATGTGTGTATAGAGACAATGCCAATTTTAAATTGAATCAGTTTATCAACTGTCGCATTAGAAAATCTATAAACTGATTCGTGAATTTTTTAAAGTAAATCGATTGGATTCAATTATTTATAATCACGACGAAGGAATTTTTTTTTCTCTAAATTTACAGAACCATCTTATAATAACTTATCATATCACGAATATAATAGATCAATAGATAGATAATTATAAAAATGTAATTTGCATTATAATTTTTAGGATGTTAATTTATTTACATAAATACGTAAGTATGTCGTAGTATTTTTTTTTCTACCATATGTTCGATTGCATTGAGAGTAATGTAAGTTTATATGTACCTACAGCTATAGTACAATGATTATGCACGTGTTGAGGTAATACATATCTCGTTGTTGTTGAAACACACCTGCCTGTCTCGTGTCCCCTCGTCGACCATACTCTAACGTACTAGAGACAATTATTTCCTTTTGCATTTGTTCATATAGTAGATGGGTGTACCATAATTCACGCAAGATTTCAAACGTGGTTAATGTATTACTTGATGCGTGAATTTTGGGACACACGAAAGAATTGAATTATTTTATTTCACGTATAAAAATAATTTTAATTATACGAACGTTATTTATATTTATTCACAAATATTAATATTAATCAATAATTTATAAATATTAATATTAATATAATAATTAAAAAATATTGATATCAATTATTAATTTTTGAATATTAATATTAATTAATAATTATTTGATATTAATATTAGTTAATAATTGATTAATATTAATATCAATTAATAATTGGTGAATATTGTTATTAATTAATAATTATAGAATATTAATATTAATTAATAACTGTTGAATATTAATAATAATTTATAATTATTGAATATGAGTATTAATATAATTGTTTAATATTAATATCAATTAATAAATGTTCAACATTAATATTATTCAATAATTAATAAATATTAATATTAATATTAATTAATAATTGTTCAAAATGAATATTATTTGATAATTTCTGAATATTAACTTTAATTAATAATTGTTTAACGTTAATATTAATAATTAATTGTTTAATATTAATATCAATTAATAAATGTTCAACATTAATATTAATAATTAATTGTTTAATATTAATATCAATTAATAATTGTTCAAAATTAATATTATTTAATAATTTCTGAATATTAACATTAATTAATAATTGTTGAATATTAATATTAATTAATAATTGTTAAATATTAATATTAATTAATAATTGTTTAACGTTAATATTAATAATTAATTGTTTAACGTTAATATTAATAATTAATAGTTTAATATTAATATCAATTAATAATTGTTCAACATTAATATTATTTAATAACTAATAAATATTAATATTAATTAATAATTTCTGAATATTAACATTAATTAATAATTGTTTAATATTAATATTAATTAATAATTGTTTAACATTAATATTAATAATTAATTGTTTAATATTAATATCAATTAATAATTGTTCAACATTAATATTATTTGATAACTAATAAATATTAATATTAATTAATAATTGTTTAACATTAATATTAATAATTAATTGTTTAATATTAATATCAATTAATAATTGTTCAACATTAATATTATTTGATAACTAATAAATATTAATATTAATTAATAATTTCTGAATATTAACATTAATTAATAATTGTTTAATATTAATATTAATTAATAATTGTTTAACATTAATATTAATAATTAATTGTTTAATATTAATATCAATTAATAATTGTTCAACATTAATATTATTTGATAACTAATAAATATTAATATTAATTAATAATTTCTGAATATTAACATTAATTTATAATTGTTTAATATCAATATTAGTTGATAATTAATCAATATCAATATGACCTAATAATTATTTAATATTCAAATTTATTTAATTTACTACAAAAATATGCTGGAAATATTCTAATATCGTCATAAAAATATACAAAAATATTTTCTCATTTTATTTTTCATCATTCAAAAACTTAATTCTTGCTCAAGAATGCACCGTTCATAGATTCAAATTAAATTTCCGTTTTCAGATAATATTATAACAAATATATTATGTTTATGCATATTGCCACATGAATTATAATGATTTGAAGGTTAGAAATTTAAAACCCGAAAAAAAAAAAAAAAATCATCGAGTGAATGTTCATCTCTCTTTACGTCTCCAAAGTATCTTTTTACGGCCTCCCATGTCAGCCACAAGTTTTTCGAGGTATTTTTTTTTCTTTTCCATTCCTTTTTGACTTCTCTCCCGGACCTCGTATGAAACAGGTATTTTGGCCGAGTGGACCAGTAAGAAATCGACTCGACATCGTCAATGACAGACAATAATAGATAGAATAAAAATTATCCATAAATGAATCATATTCGAATATAAATATTTGTCTGTATGTATCAATGAAAATACATATCTATATTATTTTTTAAATAAATAATTCAATTGATATACATACATATACATATACTCAAATAAGAAAAAAAATAATAATTGATAAAAATATAAAATTTCTCATTGAATCTGCAGTTGAATTTAATTTTTTTTTATTCATAAACTCCAGACCGTTATTGCCCTCAAGCTTCAATAATTTAATTCAATAAACGAAAAAATAAATTATATTTACAACTAGTTTTATTATTTATTAATACTCACATTAATCATGACGAGATAGAGAATAATGTAGATAAATAAATAATCTAATTATTGCAGATTTGATTGGGTAAATCCAAAAAACGAAAAAAAAATTATCACAAATATAAAACACAAATTTTCACTAACTCACTCACGAAACACTTATTACTATTAGTATTATTATGTATCGAAATGATTGAATTTATTTATTTAGATGGAATTTTAGAGGAAAAAAATAAATGAACAATGAAAAAGTAAAATAAAAATAAATAATTAATGATTTTGTATGAGGAATTGGTAGATCAAAAAGAGGAAATAATAATTGGTTGTTCACGATATTTTTTTTTGAGAAAATATTAAGAACGCGCACATACGTTTTACATGCGTATTATTTGTAAATGTAAAACAAAAGTACTCGAAACAACTTCGCGTGGCCGGCTGCCGTTGCCCCGTCTATCGAGACTCGTTTGGCGCGACGCTTTTCTCCCACTTTTTTTTTTTTTTTTTTTCAACGAATTCTCCCCACCAATGATAATGCCGCGCCGGTTGCGTGCGCAGACTCTGTGTGAAGATGTGGCGCCAGTGCGACAATTCTGTGTGCGGCGTAATTTGGTACTATGTTATATGAGAATTCAAATTTATGGATTATTTATTGTTATTTCAATTTTTTATCGTTCACAAATAATTTAATGCATAATGTATTGTTATAGAATGAATTTATTTATTGTGAATTTTATTTATAAATAAACTATTTGTTTGCGTTATAACTAAAATTTTTTTGAGATAATTTTAGGTTAAATGTTTATTTTTTGGAATTTTAAATAATGATCAATGAAATATTTTACTATAATAATTGTAATATGAGATATATAAAATATTATTATTTATTTCTATATACAAAATTATTTATTTCATTTTTTTTTTTTCATTTTGACGAATAATTTGATTTATTTGTCTTTACCACTGCCATTTTTTGTTGCCTCGTCTTTTCGTAACTCATAAATCTTTGAAAGAAAAATAAAACAAATTATTAATAATTATAAAAATTTTCAATGTAAATTCATTTAATCATCATCAATATTAATATTAATATTAATTTACCTGTATATAAGCTTCAGTTAATGTTATCATCTGTGGCAAAATTGGCGTTACATGTAAATCTTGTAATTCATACCATTGTCCAGTTGCTCTGTGTAAAATGTGTACTCTATATGTACCTTGACCAGGCTCACCATCATGAACAATATTTGCAACTAAATCATACGTGGTGTGTGGATGAGCTGCTTTTACTTCCGGTGTCAATATATCGCCAAAATCAACGTTTCTATAATTAAACAAATGAAACAAAATATTATTTAGAATATAAATTAAAATTATTTTTATAACAAATAATAATCAAAAGCACTTACTTGACAGGAAAATTAACAATGGTTGGATTTTTTTCGACGAAAAATGTATTCTTTGTAAATCTCTGCAATCAGAAAAAAAAAAATGAAATGTAATTTATAATATAAATATTCAATAGTCAATTACAGATATTTATATGTTGAATTATTTAAAATATTATTACCTTTATATACAAAATAAGATATGGAGGAAGTTCAGTGATTTCAAATCTCTTCATAAAATTTTCTTTATAGGTTTTATACTCTTTTTCTGCTACTGCATTGAATTTATTCAATAGAGTATAAAGGTTAACCTAAAAAAAAATATGACAAATATAAAAATGTGTTTATACATGAAAATAATTGTATTAATTTAAGAATAATAATAGTGATAAATAATTAATCGTACTTGTGGAATAATATTTTCTGTGAATTGATCTTTGAATAACGGTGGCGGTGGTAAATCACAAGTTAAATACAAAAATGGACTTTCCGTAACGGTTTCACCATACTCAACAGTGTTTAATAATTCACTTCGTTGACTCTCTTCCAATTCAAGTGGCGGAATTTTTCGTGTATATATTCTCATGTGCCCCAAAAATGTTTTGTATATAATACTTGAATTACGTTTTTTGCTTCCATTCAAAGCAAGATGAAGAGCATTGAGAAACCATGATAAAAAGTCAACAGGATCGCCTATTATTTAAATTTAAATTACAAAATTTATAAATGTATTAATAAATAATTTTAAGTTATGAATATTTACATATTTTAACGATAAATTTTTTACCTTGCTCTGTGAATTGAAATCGTTTTTTACTCCATAAAACTACAGCTTGTAACATCTCATGTGGACTAACGTGAGCTTTAAAATTTCTTGGATTCCATAATTTCCTCATCAATTCACCGAATCTTTGAACGAGAAGATATGAAGAATCACCTGGTGGTCTTTTTACATTCAAATAGTTTGCTTCTCTTAAGAAAAAATCTCTCAATGGAGTCACATGAGATAGGCCCTGAATTAATAATTTTATATAAATAAAATATTTATTATCAATTATTAGAATGTTATTTGTCGTCAAGTAAAATTTTTTACCTGTAAAATTACGTTGCAATAATCATTGGCTTTAATATTATTCATTCCTACAATCCCTGGTGAGTACATAGAACCATCAATAGCTCTAGATTGTTTATCACTTGTGTCCAGATGAGAAATTTGATCTTTATCAAATGTTGGATTCAAAACATATTTAATGTCATCCAGAGAAGAATCTAACAAAAAATATTATAATAAATCAATAAACTTCATCATCAAAATATACATTATTTACATAAATGTTATCATTGATTGATAGATTTTATTTTTCCTAATACTCACCAACTATTTCATAGTTGTCTGGTAGACAATAAAATTTTAATGTATGCAAATTTAAAAATACATGATGACTTTCAGCTACACTGTGAGTGTATGCATGTGTATTTGTTCCTCTTCCTTGAAAGTATTTACCACAAACCAAACAAGCATACACATTGATTCTGGATAATGATACAGAGCACAGTTTTTCAAAGTCAAAATCCAAAAATTGTCGATTTATTGTGTCCAAATATGGGCACAAACGCGGTCCATCTGATTTAAATCGACTAGATCCATTATTGCCTGATAATAAAAGAAGAAAATTGCTATTAAATTCGATAATATTTATTAATAATTACAAGCAAAAGAAACATAGGAATCAGAGGTTACATTTCTAACCTCAAATTTTATTTACCACAGTAATATTGCAAAATTATAAATATTTTTTTTTCTATTTTAATTGATACTTACTTCCAGTCTCATCTTCTGAATCAGTACTGGGATCTACTAATTTTCTTTTTAAATTGTTTTTGGCAGTTTTGTTAACCATTTTTCAATAAATATAAATATTAGCGTTATATATATTATTACGCCACTGAACGAAAGTGATTTGATGAAGCCGAAACAAGCCAGTTATGATGATTGGGCATCCATGACGCATGCGCACTAATAATATCTCTTTTTGCTATACTAAGTGTATAGCCGTTGCCCCATATATTTTCTAGCATGGAAAGAGAAACATTGCTAGTGCGCAGGCGTCACAGATGCTCCATCACACACATTACTGGCCGTACACAATTATTGTCGCTCATGTATAAGTTCAAATCCACGCTTCTGATTGGTTTTCATCCGCCATTATTTCGCCAACCTATCACGTGATGAGAATTCTCATGTGAGCAATTGTAAAAAATATATTTTATTATTTACCTATATGAACTAATAAATTAATAATACAATAATACTCATACCATTTTAATAAGAGTATAAAAATAAATATAAAATTAAAAAATCATATTATAGAGGTTACAAAATTATTTTTATACTTACAATTTATGTATTGCGAATTCATATTTTCGCGCCATTATGGTCATGAGATATAGGATGAAATAATTTTTTTTTTTGACCTTTGCCTTTCTATATTTCATCGATAACCCTAAAGATCAGCGCTCGCTATTTAGTAAATTTGAGGTAAGAATTTGTATTTCAAATAATTATTATTCATATGATCGTAAAGTGCCAGTATATTATCAATCAATAGATGAATTAATTGTATATTAATGAAAAAACATAACCAAAAAAACAAATAAAATAACCTTCATAGATAAAAGTAGAACAATGGCCGGTCCTGGAGATTCGTGTGCCGGGTCAGCTCTTGCTAAACTCGGTCTTCAACCTATCACAAAGTGTAGCATGGCGAAATTTTATGTTCCTGCTCTTGGAGTTGCTGCTTATACGGGTTTATCAATCAATGTAATGAATCCAAGTCTAGTTGGCAGGTAATTATAATAGCAATAATTCAAGTAATTTGTATATTTTCCTCATTTAAGTTTATTTTAAAACGTATTAATTGCATGTACGATAAATATCTCAGCAAAACTGCATGCAAAATGTTACATAACAATGTGATTATGATTTAATTATTCGACAAATAAGTTCATAAAATATTTATTTTATCGTTATACAGAATTTTTCCTAAAACGGATGTTACTAATTATTTGTTGGGAACTTCATTAATTGGCACTGGATCATACATTTATACCAGAGAACACATGAAAGCAGCACCTAATAGCGTCAGAATTGGATACAGGTGAATTATTTTATTTATTTACCTTAAAAAACATGAAATGTTACTGGTTATTTATTCAAGACATTTTTTTACAGTGTCGCTGGAGCGTTGCTTTTGAACTTTGGTTCTGTCTTGGTATGGGCAGTGGTGAGATCAATTATCCCACCAAATTCAGCACTCTGCACATTAGCAGGTGTAGGCACTGGTTTGGTTGCCATTAAAGTTGGACAAAATTATCTTGAATTTGTTGACAGTCAAATTGCAAAAAAGTAATATTTTCTTCAATTAAATACTTCATAGATTCCATAATAATGGAATATATTCTGAAAAAGTATAAATGTATAATGCCTATATATACACACACTAATATTGATTAATTGTGAAAAACAATAACAATGTGATCACGAAAGAAAAAAAAAATGATAATTTTTGCACTTCATTGGAGAGTTTCATTCAACTTGTATTAAAGGGTAAGAGGAAAATAGATCAGATTTTTTTTTCGTCGTAGCATTTATTATTACAATATTATAATCTATAATTTAATGCAAAATATTTTAAATAAATTTTGTTGATTAATGTCGACGTGACTTATTTGCTTTGTTATAAAAAAATAAAGCTCATTTTCATCGTCAAATAATTTCTATACATACATACATATATATATAGATTATTTCAGAGTAATTTACAGTTTTTGTTTTATATATATTTTTTTTTCTTAAATTTATTTGGATACATTACAACAAATGTATCCATGCAATTATTGCCCGTCACAGAACACACTTTTTCTCAACTATTCAAATGATAAAAAAAAAGAAACTGAAACACATAGCATCTAAACAATAATACAATTCACTGACTAATGATAATTAATAAATAATTATAATTAAAAATACTCGGCGATTATGGCCCTCATATTTATAAATACTTTTATGAATAACTTTTCAACATTGATATTAAATAATTCATATCAATATTAATAAAAATATCAATGAATTTTCAATTCAATATTGAAAATCATTCTCAAATGATGTTCCATATCCTCGAATCTTATTTTACAAAAATTACGAAAAAAAAAAGAATTAATATTAATACTTCAACGAAATTCTCAATGTCTTTTTGTTTTTTTTTTTTTTTTGTTCTCTAATTTTAAATAGAATCAGATAAATGTCATTTTTCAATCTCTTTCCGCGAAATATTTTTCACCTATTCCACTTGCTTCAATATACACCAATATAACTCACACCTGATTCAATAATATCTTCATGTCGTTACTCCGACTTTATTCGATCCGATGATTCAGTTGTTGATACAATAGCATTTGTCACGGCTTCGGTAACACTCGTTGATATCCTTTCAATCGTATTTGTTATTGCGTCAATGTGAGCATGTTTATGATCATGATCCTCGTGTTCTTCTTCAGATACATGAGAATGACCATGTCCACTGCCGTGTCCATGCGAATGCGAATGAGAATGTGATGCTGAAAGAGGAGAAAAAAAAAACATTATGACATTAATAAATTAATATTTTATAGATTCATATCATGTATATGTTTGCAGGTGGATGTTGCTTTTTGTGTCGTGGATTGATTAGCCATTACAAAAAATTTTAATAGACACGATTGGTCATAGATGCATATATGCGTGAAAGCTGATGAAAGTCGGTCGGTGGAGCGGTCGGTTTGTCGACCTCGAACTCAGGTCCATTGCCAGTGGCGGAGAAAGCATATATAATTCATTCAAATAACTGGGTCTTCAAACATTTTATAAATCGTGGAAATATAAATTTCAATTGTGAGATAATCACGATTAAAATATTATTTATTAATATTTGTTTATAACTACTCAACAATTACGCAAAGTAATGTAATTTGGGATGATTTGTGCTGAAAAAAAATGTAATAATTTAATTGTTAAAACATGGACAGAGAGACCTTTGTGGAAGCACAAGGCGAGACGATGTTATTGCGTAATATCCGGAATATTGAATGAATCACGAGGATTCAAATGTTTTTTATTGAGAACAATTATTTTTTATCATTTAAATATTCTTTATAAACAAAGAAAAATTTATATTGATATCGGGACGATCATTGAACTTTAAAATTACAAACGTACTGATATAAATGAACAATTATCAATATTTATTCATTTATATTTTATAGATAAAATCGAAATTTTCGAAATGGTTTAATTAGAAAGTTAGTTTAAATATATTCAAGTTGTTCACTTGACAAAATTTCATTTCCTCAACAATAAATATTATTTTTGTATGCTGAGAATATATATTTTAAAAGTGATTAACCTAACGGTGAATCGATTTTAAACCAATTCACAACACGCGATGCACGTGCCCGTGACTCTTCTTCAAGTCACCGTGACCCCATATAGCCACTTTGTAGTACAAAAATTCGATTTTCCCCTTCGCTCACTCTCTCCCTTTAATTTGCCATTGACATGATCGATCCACTTCATTCGCGAATTTCTCTCTCAATGATCATGCAAATAAAACATCTGGTGTGCTTGTTATACAAGCACATACATTAATAGAGAGTAAAAATTCGTGAATGGTACCTTTAGCGCCAATCGGATAAAATAAACTAAAAGTACGAGAAATCGAATCTTTGACCTTTTGCTTTCACACATCGTAATTAAATATCAAAATTAAATTTCTAACCGCGTGATTACTCGCGCATAAAACAACCTTGATCCACTCCAAAATAAAATGAATCAAAATTTATATATAAATAACTCAAACATTATTTCCATGTCTTTAAACATGCAAAAATTTTCTCGTTCTAATAATTTCACGTGCCCTTTATAATATTTAATTTCATTTAAATAATTCAGTTAAAACTCACTGACTAATTGTAATCCAAGCATGAGCATAAAACCCGTAATAATTGCAGCAAGCTGAAGTAATCCACTTTTATCATTAGCACGTTCTCTACCAAGAACTTCAAAGAAAACAACATATAGCAATGTTCCCGCTGCCATTCCTTGTAATATTGTTGGTGTTGCCCCCAAATTCTCGCTGTCATTATTAAAATATCCTAATGCAACGCCCAATATTATTCCAATTGGTGTTACCATTGAAAAAATTGATAAATAACCAAGAATTGTTCGTGTTGAAGCTCCTGTTACATAGAGCTCCATACCAACACAAAAAGCAATGACAAGCTTATGTGTGGCAATAGCTCCAGCAAGATAAACTACCGAGCTCAGTGATGGCTCTAAACCCACTGCCAGACCCTCGAATATTGCGTGAAAGGAGAGTGCAATGACCGCTAAAAGTCCACGCACTGATGTATCAGTATGATTGTGTGAATGTGATTTAACTGGTGGCGTTGGACGTATAACAAATCGATCGTCTTCACGACCAATATTTTCCGATGGTAATTCCAATGATGCTGATGATTGTATAAACACTGTTGGTATACCATTATTATCACATTTATTTAATTCATTGCGATTATTTGATGAGTCTGATGATGTTTTAGCACAATCACGATCTTCATTTTCATATCTAAATCTTCCAATTTGCCATGAAGTTGGTGATGATGGTGATTTTTTCATTGCTACTGTTGTTATTGTTGTTGTTGATGATGATGATACTGGCGCTGCTTTATTACATCTACGTACGGAAACAGTTCTATAAAGTAAATCATCATTTGATTTTGTTTTATTGGCTATTGTTGCATGAACTATTTCTTCCACAAAATAAACAACGAAAAAACCAATGCAAAATAATAATTCAGCCATGCTTAATGTTCCAATTGCCATCAGTTGTCCATTTGATTGATGGCGTTCAACACTTTGTCGTACTTCAGGTGCCAAATGAAGAAATGTTGTGAAGAGCAATACACCACCGCCAAAACATAGCAGCAATGACGTAAGTAGACCCTGTAGTTTCAACATATAATTTATCGTCAATATCTTATGTCCATTGCAGCAATTTTTTAATTTTTTTTTTCCTATTCTTTCTTTTTATATCAATATGTACATTTTTTTTTAATCAAAACCGCAAGAGTTTCTTCGAGATTCACTTTTTTATTTATTTTTATACTTGGATATTTTTTTTTATTTTCGTTTATATTTTTTGAGATATCAATGCATATGTGTATGTATGGATTAGATTAGAAAGTTATATCTTGATTAAAATATATTGAAAACATCATCGAAGAAACTCACTGCGACTGATTTTTTTTTATTTATTTATTTATTTTTTTTTTTTTTCAGATTAAATGATTTTTTGCGTACTTGCGCAGTATTTTCGATGGATGATGATGATGTTGGTGGCGATGAATTTAATGCTGCGGCTAAGGTACATTTTTGTTTCTTCCTGTATCGACAACGGCCAACAATTAATGGTAACATTCCCAATGTCAATGATCCCAATCCAAGAATAAACATTGCTGCAATTTTTGCTAGCAATAATGTACCATGATTTGTTGCTCCATTTGATGACGCAGATAATTCTGGATTCTCCATTGTTTTGTTTATATTATTTACTTTTTTCTTTTATTTATTTTTTTCAATGTGTCTCATTCAATGTTTAATGATTAACTGAGACACTCAGGCCACGTTTGAATGATTATTAGTCGATATTATCACAAATATCTATCGCACATTCCCCTCTTTTAACTGATGAATTCGTTTATTTAAGTTGATAGTAGATATCGTATTGAATGTTTGAAATCTTCCAGCTACCGTTTTGTTATATGATGCCAAATCATCACTCACCCACAGTTATAACGAGTGACAATATTATAAATGATACACGAGTACACTAGCAGCATACAATGACTAATTAATTCTCCAATAACTCCAAGTAGAAAAATATATTTTCTTTTTTTATCAGTTAATTTTTCATCACAGGCTATGTATTTTATTTATACACACACACACACACACAATCAATATGATTCCATACATTTCCTTCCGTTAATTTATTATTTGTATTATTGATATCAGAAAAATACACTCGTCCAAACGGGGAAAAATAAATACATGTCGATATCTTCTTATCAACAAGAACGGTAAAATAAAAAAATTACATGGCACACCCGTGACGAATTATCTTTACATTCGTTAAGTCGATCAAATATACATTACTCAATATATATGTTTTGTTTCATTTGTTCAGCTACCTGGGACAATGCAATTCTCGTCGCAATTATCAGAAAAGAAAATTATCAAAAAAAATTTTAAATACATTCCTCAATATAAATCTTCAATTCACATTACATTAATCCTCCTCATTACTATCCTCACATTCATTACACAAATTCACAAATGACATTTTCATTTAATATTTCTTCTTGTCAATAATCACTCATTAAAAAAATGTATTAATTAATCATTCTTGTCTCTTTTTATTATTATTCTACCACGTGCTAATGATTATTCATCTCTCAATTGTAATAATAAGGTCGAGGTCATGAATTATTGTATTAAAAATTTAATTTTCTTTCTCTTCTATTTTCAGATCAACTACGCCCGGGGATCCCGTCATTAAATTTATGAATTGTTTGTCACGAGTTGACCGGCAACAACGTCACAAGTCCCATCGCGAGAGAGTGTGACAAACCTCGTCCTCGCGATGAAGCCAACTGAACACTCCTGAATATATATTCAAGAAGAGGTGGGAGGGGGGAAGACCCCTCATCATTACAAGCAATCCCCCTCGCTCGTCTTACGTCGCAATGTACCTCCATCGTGTTTCTGTATACTCTCCCTCCTCTTGACTGATCCGTTCTTATATACAGCAAATATTTCTCTTCACTCACTCATTCAATTTTCTAATTTATTTACATGGATGTTTATTCTCTTTATCCTTTACCGACTCTCGTAAATTTTCCCCTTTGTCCTCTAATCATGGTTCACTGAATCAAGAATCAACCTCCTTTTCTCAATGACAATTACAAATAAATTCATTATTCTGTGGTCATACATATACCTCGATTGATATTAAGTTGTAGATCTAGTACCATTGTTCATACAAGCGAAATGTATATACATGTGTATTGTATGTTTTACTAGTATGTACCATCTAATCGTAATGTAGCGAGAGATATTCAATGAGTGAGAGCATTAAAGAGAGAGAGAGAGAGAGACAAGAGCGAGAGTAGTCGCAATATCAAAATGTCAACGTTGCAGCTCGTTATTCGGTCACTTCCGACGGATATGCTACACCGGAAATTTCACATATATTTATTGTCTAGCTACATATTTTATGTGCTTGACAAATTATCATTGGATAATTATTAATAATTGAACCGAAAAAGAACAAATTTTTAATGATTTGCCTAATTGATCATATTCTTCATTGTTTATTTTTTGTTTGTTTTGTACGTTGGGAATAATTCGTGTTGAATTAGTGAATTATCATGTACAAGAGTTGGTAGTGAAAGGCAAAAAGTTATTTTATTAATGAGATGGGTAATAAATAATACTCACTGATTATTTGTAGACCAAACATTAGTAAGAAACCAATGAAAATTGATAAATATTGATGAAGACCATCTCTATTGTGATGTAAAATCTCGAAGAAAACTACGTAGAGTAATGTGCCTGTTGCGATTCCCTGGAAGGAAAAAAAATGAGAGTATTAATTGAATTTTTATGAATTTTTTTTTTTTAGTTTTTTTTTTTTGTTGATTAATATGTTGAAATATTACCTGGAGTATTACTGGAAGCGGTCCACTGGCGGCTGTGCTTTCACCACCAACTAAAATCATACCGATACCAATTCCCAGTGGTGAAACAACTGCAAATGTACACACGTAAATGATACTGAGACATTGATGAGTTCTTGATGCAACTAATTCGACGCCAATGCAAAATGCAATGACAAATTTATGGGCGGCGACTGCAGCAAACATATACCTAAACAGAATTACATAATTATATTTATGAAGTGAGATCTACATGTACATTGTACACGCATGAATAATTATTAATTTTATTTTGCTGGTGAATTATAAATTTAATTAAAAGAATATTAATGTAGAGAAAATTTATTTTACCATACGGCGTCGGGTGAACTTTCAAGACCAATTGCAAGTCCCTCAAAACATTCATGCACAGATAATCCAAGAACTATTAGCAGACCTCGTAGAGAACTTATCACAAAATCATGATGATTGTCTGTTGTAACTGTTGGTAAATGCGTATGACCGTGACCGTAACTAAAAAAGTTCAAATTAATTCATTCAAGTGATGGAAAATTATTTGATGATTAAAATTATTATTTTTTTGTCGTTTTATTTCATATAAATGTTCTTTTATATAAAGATTAATATTTATTTACCCATGAGAGTGTCCATGAGAGTGTACATTTCCTTGACACACCTGACCATTCTCCACCAATTCATTTGTACTTCGATTAACATCTTTCTTCTCAACGTTCTCCACCATTGATTCACGATGTCTCAATTTTGTATGAACTATCTCCTCCACCAAGTACATGATAAAAAATCTGTAAATACAAAGATATTAAATACACAATCAATTTAATATTTAATTGATTATCTAATGAAAAATATTTTTTGGACTTTCGAACAACCGAAAGGTGCATATTTATAATATTTATCATTTCTGATAAACAGGATGTCATTACATCATTTTAAAATCAAAATAATATACAGTCACAACTGTAATTTAGCATTTATAAATAAGAAAAATATTTTTTTGAATAATATTTAATTTCCTAATGAAGAGAAATCTGAATGACATTGAAAATTTTATAGACACTTACCCAAGGCATACAAAAACTTCAGCAAGAGGAAATTTCAAATGTGGTAAACGACCATCTTCCACAAGTGCTTCAACATTTTCCGTCACTTCTGGCAGCATATGAATAAAAGTAGTGCAAAATAATACACCACCACCAAATCCTAAAAGCATTCCAACAACTTTCGACGATCTAAATTTACAATTAAAAAACAAAAACATTTTTAATTTAATATATTTAAATACATAAATAAATAAATTTTTTTTTTTCAGATTCAAAGGCATTTGATGTTGATATTTTTCTTACCTTGGATTTGAAGATTTGTCTGTTGCTGTCCATTTTAAACATTTACCCAATTGAAGAGGAATTACACCCATACAAATACTGACCATACACAATACAACCATTGTTACAGCTTTCGCTGTGAGAATTGCTGTTGGATCATGATTGTGCTCATCATCATGATCAATTCCATCGGGAGTTATTCTATTTTCAATATATTCAGAATGGAGCGCCATGGTTTTGCTTCTTGACTGATGTGCTTGCGGTAATTCACTGAAACTGAAATTCCATCAGCAATCGTTAATGATGCTCTATCGTAATGACTGAAATATTCTATTTATATATACATATATACCTATATGTACATATATATCTATAGATAAGATTGAGCTGTAAGGCAAACGGTAATGATCGCATTCAGTTTCATTTGCGACACAAAAATATTTTTTCTTTTTTCCTAACTATGAATTCAAACTATTACCAATAAAATACGGAATTTATTTTTATTTAATGACTATATGTTATGTGTATAACATTAACTAATGTTCGTCGTGTCTGAATTACAAATTTTACCTTTGTCATCAACGTTTAATGCTTACACAGATGTTACCAATGGAAATTTGTAAATCATTTTTTTATTTTTTTTATTTAATTTAAAATATATTTATCGCTGGCAGACGTTAATATAAATTTTTTTTTTTAATTCCAATGATGAAAGTACACAGCTGAATTAACATTGGCTATGAATTAATGATAATTTTCATGACCGTATTATCAGTTGTATTTAATTTTTTTAAATTATTTAATATAAAACAATTTATTGAGAATTGATGAAAGTGTAAAAATAAATATGTTATAAAATTTTGTGTTGGAAAAATGATCATGATGTAAGAAAGAAAACATAATGTCAATGTAAAAATATTCAGATACATTTATTTTAGTGGATTATAAAGAGAAAGAGAGTATATTATAAAGTGACAGTGCGTCGAAGAGGAAGAAATAATAAATGCGAATAAATTAAATTGGTATGTCTGTCAGTCAAGTATATATATTTTAATACAGTAAAATGTATAAATCAACGTGGGTAGTGTAAGTACATTCATCCTGTCCAGTTGTGTATAATTAAATTGTGAAGAAGAAAAAGATGAAAAGAAAAAAAAAATTGCAATAAATATATAATATTTTATTTATATAGATTTATTTATAAATTATATATATAAATAATCTATCCTTGAGAATTGATACACTTTCGATTTAAAATATTCATCTCACCTTGTCCTTGTTATATTCAGTGAAAGAAAATATTAAAACAAAAATAGTTGAAATTATTTTTATATTTCTTTTTTTATTTTTATTATTAAATTTATGCGCGGTAAAATTATTGAATTTGAATTATCCTGTGATTTCACTTATTGGATACTAACTAACACTGCCCGTGACACAGTCAGATATATATACTGTGGTATCATCTTTAAATCTCTTTATAATCATCGACAACAGAGAGATAACAAAAAGTGAAGTGTAGTACATATAGGTGCGGGTGGTAACGACATTTGCGTTGAGTATTTTTAATAAATAAAAATAAAAAATGTATTTTAAATTTGTCACAGAAGATTGTATATTAATATTCGTGATTTTAGAATAATTAATATAATTTAAATTAATTATTAAACCGTTTGATTTTCAATTCAAATAATTTTGTAATTTTGTTTAATTTAATTTAACTTTTAATTATTTATTTTTCATTTGTCATTGGCCTAATTATTTCTCTGGAAAAAAATATAAACATTATTATATTAATATTAAAATATATTGTATATTAGTTGTATGAATTATTAAAAATTTTATTTTTATTACTATAGGTTTTTTTTTTTTTTTTTTTTGAAAGTTTAAAGAATAGAATTCTTCTTCGTCTAACTTAAGGTCGTGACGCTCGATCGCTGATGCTGCAAAGGCCATTTTATTTTAATACACTCTCCTTTTGATGTACGTATATGATTTAATGCTATTATACTTTAAGCCATGCACTAATACATAAATACATTTGTTTATATGTATGATAGTGAGATAGTGAAAGTATTTGAAAAGGGAGAGAATATTTAGCGAGAGGGAAGTTGTTGGTTAAATTTTTGTTGTTCAAGGCAAACGTCGAATGTATTCTCACGCACACACAGCATCTGTATATGTATATATACGTATAGCTAAGACAAAAAACTGGATTGTGGTTTTTACGTTTAATTGGTGCGGTTCAATAATTATTTAACAAGCCAAGAGAATCGAAAAAGAATTAAAAAAAAAATATTTTTTATTTATTTATTTATTTTTCTTTTATTTATTTTTTTGATTCAGATAATTTTTTTTATTTTATATTATAAATCACATTGGTAGATTTATAATAATAAAATGAAAGTAACCTTTACTATTATTATCTTAATTTAATTTAATTTAATTTTTTATTTTTTCGATTATTTTTCAATGATAAAAATATCTCCCGCAAAGATTGATTAAAATTAGAGTTATGTCACATCAAGAGTGCAATTTTAAATGCATATTCAGGTGGAATATTATCTGTTTATACATTTCACTGTATCATTTGTTTAAAATCAGAAATAAAAAATAAAAAAATAAATGAATGATGTCAATTAATGATCTTGACAAATATAAATCACTATATCGATTGTTCCAGATGGACAAAACAGACTTTGGATATTTATCGAAAATTGATATTATAAATTATTGTATCATAATATTCTAGAACTCATGCAATGTGATTATTTATTGGACTCGAGTATTAAAAAAAAAATAAAATTGTTTATCAGTTAATGATATATAGCATCTTATTCTTTTGTTGGATGGCCCGTAAAAATAATAATAAAAGACATTTATAATATTACATATTTGATGTCAGACCGATTCACACACGTGTTAGTCAAATAAGAAAATTTTAAACCATCTCTTGTGTTCACTTTATTTAATCATCGTTTGATAAAAAAAAAAAAAGGAAAAAAAAAAAATTTATTATATATTACATATTTAAACGAGGCTTAATAAAATAGATAAATTGTTCATAAAGTCAAAAATATATATACACACACGAATTTATGTAATATTCCTTCTTAAAATATTTATTAAAAATTTTTCAAGGTAATTTATTTTTTTTGTCACATTGCAATTTTTGTCTGTAAAATAAAAATGAAACAAAAAATTACATAATACACAAAACATTATCTTTAACATAATTTATATATTATAAGGTCACATGTTGTGTATTTTTTTTTTATTGCAAAATAGTTTGGTATCTTCTGCAAAAGTGATTTTTAACACTGTTGTTGATTCGTTCACGTGTCATTAAATTATTTGACGTAAAAAAAAATAATGATTTACAAATAAATTTAATAGCATGTATTAAAATTATCTACATAATAAGTGATATAAGAATGCTGCATTCCACAAGCCTGTCAAACGTTAGAATATAA
>JAQQBS010001422.1:3000909-3043707 GCA_030347275.1 Microctonus aethiopoides | reverse complement strand
AAAAAAAAAAAAAAAAAAAACGATGAAGAATATATAATTCATTTGTTTATAATTCCTAACAAATAATAATTAATTTCCTTTGCTATATTTAATTGCGCATCATTGCGGCACTTTGTATGTTATTTAAATACAATGATGATGATAATCAGATGATTTAAAAGAGAACTAATATTAATTATCTATTCAATTGTCAAAATATTTATAATATTTATTGATGTCTCGTTGAGAAAAACATGAAAAGTGTGCGCTTGTGGGCGGGCCACGTGTCTTCATGATTGAAAATAAATACGCGTGCGAAGCATAAAAATTACCGACATAAATAAAAATGAACTCATACAAATATTCCATACATTGACAATGTAAAAAAAAAAAAACCAACTGATTATTGTTAGCATACAGATGGATTGACAAAAAAGAATAAAAAAATTAATTTCCAAGAAATATTTTTTCTAGCTATGGAATAAAAATATCAATCGATTCATATATACACAGCAAACAAAATAAATTTAATAAATTAAAATATAATATTTAAATTCAAATGAATTTTTTTTATCATTTGTTTATTATTTAGATTTAAAATTGAGTAATGAAATCGTGTTCGAGATGTTATGCTGAAGCTATTTTGAATATTTAAATAAAGATGTACATTTAATTTATGAAGGTACTTCCCCATGACTCATTGCAATATGAATTGCGTGTAAACAAAATTTTTTAAAATCTTTTTGGCTATTCACTATCTGTTCTATTATAATTATTAAATATACATATGAATGAACACAATAATATAATTACACTGGTTCAATAGAATATAATAAATTCTCACTGATATATCATTTGTGTTTAAGATACAAAAGTCAACTGAATATATTCCTGATGATTTATATGAAAGAGTCACAAATGATTGCAGCCTACTAGTATTCAAAAATATACATCAGCACGTCCGTTCGTCTGGGGATTCACTGGATATACGAATAAATATGTATATACATATATATAATAAAATAGATGTATGTGTAGGCGCGAATAAAGATTCACTGAATGCATTTGCAAGAATTGAGCACATCGAAAGTTAAATTATTTATTTAAAAGAAACTGAAAATAGAAGAAAAAAAAAATAAATGAAATAAAACAAAATTATCAATAGAGATTTAGTTATAGTAAAGTATAATTAATTATATTCCAGCTATAAATTTTATCAGGTAAAAAAAAAATCCCCGTCAATAAATAAAATAAACAATATTAAAAATAAATTTTTTTTTTTTCATTTCATTTTAAATTTATATTAAATAAATTACTATATTATTTTTTAACTTTAATTATTAAAACTAAATTTTGTATACACTGCGATTATATTTCAGTAATTCAAATTGTATTATTGCTCGTAATAATAATAATAGAAAAATAAATTATTTAAAAAATTTACAAATGAAAAAAAAAAAAAATTTGAAAAAAAAAAAAAGATGATGCAAAAAAATACTCACTCACGTGTTGCAATATAAAACCGATGAAAACGGAGAAAAATAAATGGTAATATTTATTGGGCAAGGTGTCCTTGAGACGTAAAATAAATCACAAAAATAAAATTTAGTGTAAAATAAATATTAAAATGTAAACACTGAAAGTAAAACGCGTTTTCTGAAGGGACATTTATGAAATAAAATTTGAACGTGCAGATTTGACGCCACAGAGAAGAATAAACGCAGCCCAGCATCGACTGTTGTACGAGTATAGAAGAGTAAAAGAGCCTTCGTTTCTTACCTTTCCACCAGGAATTCCCCCGTTCAGTATATAAATGCAATGGCTCTAAGAGAGACCAATTGGCTTTGGTTCACCCTGGATTTTTCCCCACTCGTATACCTAGCGCCAATTCCTTTCCTCGTTGAATAAACATTCTACTTTGCACCATAACTACAACCTATAGGTACATAATAAAAGTATATACTCGTCATAGACCTGCCTTATATACTTATTTAAATAAATAAAATACTCTACATAAAATTTTAATTTATAAAGCTTCATCATTTTATGGCAATCAATAATTTATTTTCATATTGCATTTCTCACGTTTATATTTGAATAGTTAATAATATATATTTATATTTTATGTACACATACATATGTACTTTATATATATATATATATATATTTGTATTTGTATTAATGATAATATTCTGAGTTGTATCATTTGTCTTGAAAATAAATCTTTTATTTTTCTTTTCAATATCAAAATAATTATTCTTATATTTTTGTTTTGTTTTCATTGTATTATGTAAATATTTATGTATATAATTTTTAGTTTTACTTCTGGCAAGGTATTATTTACGAATTAATTCGTAAGTTTCCTTTAATTATATTATCGAAATAATAAATTGATAAAAATAAATATTGATAAAAAAATTTAAAAAAAAAAAAATAATCAATTTATATTTTGCATCTGATTATTTATATCTCAACGGGGATTAATTTATTATTAATCTTTAAAGACTAATTTTTGCTCTCGAGTGTTTATCGATTAAATTCGAGTAAACTTGTTATTCAATTCAAATCATATGAAAGGTCGATACGAATATCGATCTTGTTTTCTTTCTCCTTTTTTTTTTTTTGTTATTTTTAATAATTAATTTATTTATTATATTGTTGGGTATTGTTTGTGTATTCTGATGTTAAAAATAAAATTGTTAATTCCCTCGTTTAATTAAAATTATTTCATTTTAAATATTATGTATATTTATTTATTTATTTATTTTTTTTTTACCTTGAATCTCATTATTTATCTACAACAAAACGTGTCCAATCAGCAGAAAATGTTACGTTAATCTCACATATGTAACTATAAACATTCATGTTTATACAGATATTTATATACATATTATACAAGAAAGTAAAATGTTGACAGAAAATTTCAAACATTTCATAAGTGTCTCATTACTTTCACATGAATTAAATAAAAATTTGTCATTATAGAAATTAAAAAAACATTCCAACGATATGAAGTCTAGTGCACATGAACGAGAAATTTTTAAATTTTTCAATTGAAGTAAAGTAAAAAAAAATTAAAGTAAAAGAAAAAGTCTGTAAATAATTCTATTCTACAAATAAATAACTGATAAGAATATATTCACGATAACTAATATAATTACTGCAGTCTTTACACAATACAAAATATATAAATATAAATATACATATTCACGTAAACATTAAGAAAATAATTTTTAACTTATTAATAATTATATTAAACGTCGATTTATTTAAGTGAAAATAAAAAGAAGTAAATATAAATAAATAAATAAAATTATATTTATTTTTTCTGTGTTTAACAATTGTTATTGGGAGTGTTTGTACTTGTGAAAAGGGCAAATGGAAACGAGATAAAGCCTGAGAGCGTGTGATTATATTTTTTTTTTATATAAATATACGTGTAGATATAAATAAATAAATTTATGCAAACTCTATTTGTTTTTTTTTTGTTCGCGCTGAACCACTCCCATGATATTTATTTAAGACAAGAAAATCTCATGGTGTATTGAAGTTTGAAATGTAATCGAATATATATATTCATTCGCTCTTTATTATATTTATAAATTTATTACTTATTTATTTATAAGTATATAATAATAATTGAATAAAAAAAATTCCCAGAAAAAAAAAATAAATATTATTCATACATCAATTGTTTTAAATAAAACACAGGGGAATTAATATAATTAATGTCATGTTAGACTGGGATTCCAAAAGGCCAATGAAAAATTTTCCGCATCGTTTGTATATAAATATTTAAATTGTTTATAAATTTATATCTATGTGGGAAGTCACAGTTTTACTGTTAATAATTATTTCCTCATTTATTTATTATTATTTACACTTGTATGATGTGATTGTGGATATAGACACGTCATTATTCATTAATTTTACTGTTAAATAATATAAATGTTTAGATTTATAAATACATCTAATATTAATTATCTTGAAAATCGTCGTAATTTATTTTTTTTATTTATTATTTTAGATATTTTTTAGTAAAAATATTTAATAATAAAATGAACAATTGAACCAGGAAGTCAGGATTATTTATTTCAGTTTGCATTAGAACTTTTATTTTTTATAATAATCCATCATGTACTTTCTATACAATTAAATAAATGGTAAAAAAAGGAGCGAAAAAATATTTGTATTTTTAAAAAAAAAATGACAATATAATAAAAGTCATCGAATTATTTATGTTATCACGCAACAGTTGTCAATATTATGACTAAAATTATTTCATTTGCTGTAAAATAACGACAGTAGTTTTATAAATATTTATAAATATATATATATTTATATATAATATTAAATAAAAAAAATATATTCTTAGTATGGTCATGGTTGATAAATTATTTAGTTGTTTAGTGCAATGTCTCATGCATCATCACTTTTAAGTACATCTGTATATAATTATAAATAAATATAATAACTTTCACAATGGAGTTTGTTTATATTTTCCTCAATTTAACTTTTTAAATAATAAAAATTTCGTTTCGTAATAATAAAAATTGACCAGAAGAAATAAGTTTGATAAAATTATATGAGTGAATTTTATTAAAAAGAAAAAAATAAAGTTTAATTTTTAATTTTAATTGAATATTAATACTGATATTTTTTTATAGGCCAAGGAGTTTAATTCAAGCTGTGGTAATTTGTTACTATGCTAATAAGTGTGATTTCAAGATATTTAATTATCGATTAAGCTCAGCTTTATAAAGTTACTGATAATTTATTGCATTATATTATCATGGATTTGAAAAAGCCGCATAACTTCAAACGATTTAAGTCACTCCATCTGTGTTTATTTATTTTAAACATTCAGAAAATAATAATAATTATACATCAGCTGTGATCTTATTTAACAACAGTCGGTTAAATTAATTTTTAAATAAAATTTATACATCAAAATAAATATAAATATACTTGAAGAAAACAAAAATTCGACAATTTAAAACGAATTTAAAAAACAAGAAATTAATTTAATTACCTATAAACAAATGATTAAATATTTAAATTATTGTTTTGTAAATTTTATTATAAAGTAAACAAACGGAAATGAAGTATACAAATTCATTTTAAATATAAATTCAAAAAGTATTTATATTTTCTATCCTCAAAATATTTATATTTTTTTCATTCTTTTGATGATAACTTTTTTTTTTAATATATATTTAATATATTTAATTTAAATATACAAAGTCACTTTAATTAATATAGAATAAAAAATAATACTCAATAGATTTATGTTGATGATTTACTGTCGCTTGGTAGAAGTATCCGCGTGGCAGGTAAATCCGATGATACCCGAAAATCACCGAATGTCGTCGAATAACACGATTTAGATTCCAGACACCAGCAGTTGAGCGCGGATCCTCGTGCCGCTCGTTTCGCGGATAAATACGTCATCAAAGAAGAGTAAAAAAAATAAAAAAAAGACCATTTTTTAAGTGTCAATCAAGTGAGTACATATGTTTTATTATTTATTCTAAAATAAAATTTTAAATAACATGAAATTTTACACATATTTAAATTTAATATTCAAATAATTTATTCACAATTCTCAAAAAAGTTTGTTGACAATTGTACTGTGGCACCTGTGGCGATATAATACCGTCAAGGACAACGGAAACGCCGATATTGAAAGCTACACATAGTGACAAATTTTTTGAGAATAAAAAATCTAGAAATTTTAGTATAGAAAAAAATTATTTCAATTTTTTTACCTTATCGCATTGACGAATTTTTTCTTTTTTTTTTTTCCTTTAATTAATTATGAATATTATTTTAAATTTTTATTTATCAATTTATTTTATTCGAGTTTGTATTAATTAATACAATGCATAAATTGAAAATAAATATTTTGATGGTTGTTTAAAAACAACAATGGAATTAATTAACGAATAATACAATATTTATACGGCCTATATTTCCTCATTTATGACGATATTTGTATGTATAAAACGATTGTGTTCAAGTGGCCGCTGGATTAATTACGTTACAATGAATTCAATAGTGTGTGTGTGTGCGTTTATATAGCCACGTAGAATCAACTATAACTTTGATATTGAGGTCTTTTTATTTTATCACATAACAATATGTTTAAATTGTTACGACGATAATTACGATAATAAAAATGACAAAATTTTATTCTTTCTTCGTAATTTAAATTTTCTTCATTTTTAAAAATAATAATCTGATGAACAATTACATCTACTGCACAATAGACCCCTAACTTCCCGTTTCAATTGTCATTTAAATCGTCAATTCATCGCTTTCATTATCATCATCATCATCATCACCCTCATGATATAAAAATATTTTTTTATATTTTTATTCATTTTTTTCTCTTCTCATTTTACTCAATCGCTGCACTTGCTGACAAAACATTTTTATCAAAGCCCTAAAAATACTGTAAACCAATATTTAATTTAATATTATAACTCTCTATAATTAAAATTAATAAATTTAATTAGGCATCAAAAGTTTGATAAATTGTGAAAAAAAAAAAATAATGAGTCATGTAGAATTCTTTTCTTTTTTATTATTTATATTCATATTCTGACATCAGTCACTTTTGTATACACATTAATATTTTACCTTCGTGTTTATCAGGTGTTAAAATTAAAAATTAAATATTAAATAAACCCATTTTAATTATTACAAACGAATTAATTAGTTATTCAATTGAAAGTATATGTATAAAAATATTTTATTTTCACTCGGAAAATTAAAAAAAACTTTCATTTATATCAATCCCGTTATTTTAATATAATAACAGTCTCGAAAGTAAGAGCAAAAGCGTATCACTTGTCTTTCTATAAAATAAAGAAAAATATTAAATTCTATATCCACAATTTTATTTTAAAATAATTAGTAAATAAAACTTTTATTTTCAACGCATTTAATTTTAATTTATATAAAAATAGAAAAATATATATATAAAATTCTTGTCTCTCGCTTTTATTACCTCACTGCAGAGTCAACATATATTCTATGTACACACATATATACACATTATGTGTCTTACATCCTCTGTCTATACAATACATTTTAAATACGACATGCGAGCTCGTCTTATCGCACAGAGTACAGCAGTCAAACGACAAATGTATACAGGTGCACACAGGTCTTATTCATATAATATATAAGACAAAGTTATAATATAACATATGTATATATAGATATATATGTGTATGACAATGTGCAAAATTTAATTTATTTCAATTCAATTATTAATTTATAAATAATTATATTTTTTTTTTTTCATTTGTTTTATTTTTATTTTTCATTATTTCGACAATTGTTTTGGTCGCACCTCGTATTAAAATAATGTTATTGTAAATTATACAATTTCCTCCCTTTTGTCACCGGAAACTGCCTTCTATAAATTTCAATCAGTTTTATCAATGTGAATAATAAAAGAATAAAAATTTCTTTGTTCATATTTTTCAAATTTTTTTATGTGAAATTTTTTTGAAATGATTTATTAATTCACAGTGAAATTAAAATGAATGATTAAAATATATATATATATATCACTGGTTAGTTGCAAAAACTATTGAGCAGAAAAATTGTTTTTATTGTTTACAAACACGCACAAACAGGAATATATTTGTATATTTTTTTTTTTTTTGCTTGGTAAAATTATTTTATGATCAGTCATTTAATTCTAGTAACGCTCTCCCTTGCACAATATACGTGCGAATTAATTGTTACACTTTCATTCTCATTACACGGATTCTTATTGTCTTTCATTAGCGTGGAATAAAAAAAAAAAAAAGTTGTGTATAAATTCAAAAAAAAAAAATAAATAAATAAATACTTTTACTCTCTCGCGATAAATAAATAAACAAATTATTGACATATGTAATAAATATATTCTATAATTAATTATTAAATCATATTTTTAATTTTATCAAATTTATTTAATTGTATTTAAAACACAGAAAAATAAATTTCACTTTGACAATTAAATTTTAATTATTTCTCATGTCGTCATATTATTATGAAACAATTTCCACCACAATTAACGCAATAATATCCTTCAGAATCATCTACAATTACAGAATAAATAGAATATATAATTAAATAATACACACAGGTAAATTAAAAAAAAATATTCTCTAAAATATCAATTGATAAAATAAAAATATATTTTTAATGGTTATAATTTAATATCATTAACAGTTCAATATTTTATTATTTTTATATGGTTTATATATCTATATACAAAACCGCAAGTACTTCAAACTACCGGTATATAACTCTTGTAAATATATACAAACGATTTTTTATATTATAAGCAACGTGAAACTTCACGCAAGATCAATTTACCTACACCGTAAAATCATTGTAATTGTTTATAAAAAAAAATAAATATATAACCAATACATCACTACAATCGTCATATAACTATCGTTTACATATGTACTGCACACATACCCCTCAATATATAAAATAAAAAAATAGATAAATACTTTTACGTAAAACACACAAAGTATTGACGCAAATAAAATTCTTCACCTTGTGAAAATTGTTAAAGTAAAAAAACAGTTGGGCTTCATATATACTTTTATATCATAGTACATATGTATCGTGTTATTATTTAACCGTACATTGTACATACACATATAGAGTGCATAATAAACAAAACTAGATTGAATATAAAATAAAAAGAAAAAAATAAATAAATACAAAAAAGAAAAAATTCTAAAGAATTTATTTCCTCAGGGCTTCAATTGTTTCACTTTGATAAATTATATAACTAGTTTATATAGAGTTTGATGACTAATACAAGCTATAAATATCGTAAATAATTATTTAATCTATCGAAGGTCAACGATATGAGTATTAACAACATGAACGCATGGAGAAAATAATTTGTAATTCAGTATAATAATATTGCAGTCTATGTGTATACATTTATGCAGCTCGTACGCATATAGTACATGTTATGGATTATTATACATATACTTACATATATGTATGTGTCATAGAGATCTATAGGTTCATCCCACGCTTCATTCAATCTGACAAATCTGACCATGAACGTGTGATAGAAGAGAAGGTTGTAACCAATTAATATATTATATTGAATGATGGTTAATTTTAAATTGATGAAAACTCTGCTGTTAATTGTTATGATCATGATATTACATTCAAATATATGGATATATATATGTACATGTATGTATTTGTATATGTATATTGGTGAAAGAGATAGTTTGTTATGTTATAAAAAATTGGGATTGAAAGAAAAAAAAATTTTATCTTCATCTGCGATTGATATTATTTTATTTATATTTATTTTTTTTTTTTCATTATGACCTCATTTAATTATCTTACACGATTAAAATCATAATTTCTCTCTATGGAATATTTCTATTTTTTATATAACATCAATTTGATATTGTATGTATATATATTTAATATTTTATTTGTTTATTTGTGTCATTTTTAGGCAAATTTTTTTTATCAAAAAAATAGGCTGGAAACTTTATTTGTTGTATTGAAAATTATTCATTATTTATTTTAAATGAATTTTATTATTATTTTAATAAAGCAATAGGAATTATGATGTCTAAAGAAAATTAAACAATATGTAACTAAAATTATTGAAATGTTTTTTTATTATAATAATAAAGTGATTAGTATCGATTTAATAATAAAAAAGTCAAAATTTTTAAACATTTGGAACTTTGGGTTTAAATATCTTTAAAATGGCTGTCTCTATGAAAAAAGTGCAAGAGACCTTTTTTGTAGAGCGTTCGATTCCCTACAAGAATATACTATGAGTTCATCTCCATAATGCGCAAATACCGAGCTACAAAAATAAAAAAAAAATAAAAAAATCTTGTTTCCCCTGTTATTTAAATAAAAAAACGAAAATTACTCAAAGCCACCTCTAAATATTAAAATCAACAGCTCCACTTATTTGATAAATATAAAAAGTAGCCTAATACACATACATATAAAAGAAAAATTTATTAATCTCTTAAATCTCTTAAAGTAAAAGTTGCGAGCTTTCTACTAAAACATATTTCATTATTATTTTCATCTTCTTCGCTCCACCTTTTCTCTCTTTACACTCGTGACGGGTCGTTGTCCTCGCGGTTTATCGTCTAAGGATCCCTGCACTTTAAAACACAATGCCCACATATAAACAATAACAATAACAACAACCACCAGGACCTTTAAAAAAAAAAAAAAAATTTTTTTCATTTCAACGTTACACAATTAAAAATTTCTCTCCACTCAATTTATTTTTCTTTATTGTCAAACTCTTTTTTTTTTCTCCTTCCGGTTTGTCTACAATTCTCTTTCTTCATGAACAATCTCCCAATGTAAAAAATGTATATATAATACATATACACATTTATATGTATATGCATATATTATTTTACGCATTCATGCAATCCACAATGTCGACGTACTCGAAGCGCGACCATGACTGCGTCAATGCTCCACACACCATAATTTTCATGTATATATATTTATATGTATGCGTTAACCGATGATGTTGGGTGCGCAATGATAATGGTGTTATACGCATTTGGTGCGTGATAGTAAAAAATATAAATAAACAGGGCGCGAGCGCATTCACTACTACACGGTAACTGCCCGCTTTGAGTTCAGTGGCCGTGACCGGTGGAGAGACTTGCACCTCTTACTTTCTCGCTGACTAACGAATCGAGACGTATAATATTATGTATATATACTCGCAAAGCAACAGCAATAGTAACAGCAGGAGCCACATAATCACAATCAACTATTAATGTCAACAATAAATAAATATCAGCTGTCTTTATATATTTAAAATTTTAATTGTAAACGAGATAAAATTAGACTTCTGATAGAATTTAAGCCATGAGAATTAATGCTAAACTCGGCTGATGAACAAGAAATTATAGAAAAAAATAAATAAATAGGTAGATGAGGGAAATGCAAAAATTTTGTTTAATATTTATTTATAAATAAATATAATAAGCGGAACTGTTGCAGGTTTAGTTAATCATCGATGCGTGTCTCCCTCATTCTCACCTCGCCCATTTTACTTCCTGTTTTACTATTTCCACCTGTTATTTATTTTTTTGAATTATATTATATTGATGATGTAATAAAAATTATATTTTATATTTATTTCAGTATTTATTATAATTCTACTCGATTGATTATATTTTCTCGGGGTATAAATGGCGCTTATACTATTAAAGATTTATCTTGGTTCATGTGTTTACAAGTATACATATTTTAAAAATAATAATAAAAATAATAATAAAAATAAATAGACAGGAAAGTATTGAGAAAAAAAAATGTCATTGCCATGGGCACGCGATTTGTTTTTTTGTTATATGTTTTATCGTAGTACATAGTTCCGGACAATGTAAACGAAAATATATCTCGCACAACAGCTGGTAGTTTACGGCTACTCGACGACTACGATGGTTGAAATGAAAGAAAGATGTAAGAAAAAAAAATGATGAGAGGAAAAAAAAATAAAAATAAGGTGAACGAACTGACGTTGAACAAAATCTTTTCTCCTTTTTGTTTTCTTTTCTTTCTATTTACTTTTTTATTTTATTTTATTTTTTTTTTTTACGTTCTTCCGGGTAGATGATCGTCTTGCATCTTATGCCTCACTTATTTCTAGATTATACAACCAATCCAAACGCATATAATTTTCTAAATAATATATTCATATGTATATAAATGTTGGATATAAGAAGAAAATATTTATTTTTTTTTTTGAATATATTATTCTTAGCTGATTATTTTTGGTAGGGGCAACAGTTACAGTTGTTTTAAAATAAAAAATCTGTAAAGGATAAAATCAAGTCCTTGTCAAATCAACATGCAAGGAGAATGGAGTTCAATGTGTTATTTGCTTGGGCTTTTACCGTTAGTTAAGATCTTTAACGGGAGATGCAAAGACGAAGAGAATTAAAAAATACGACGAGGTAGAAAAGAGAGAATTATTTAATAGTTTATATAAATATATCTATATAACATGACGAATAAGAAATTTATTTTTTTCTTTTGGTAAATAATAATTAAGTGAATGAGGAAATAAAATAAAGGGAATAATAAAAGAAATAACTTTTTTTGTTTTTGACATTTTATTTTTATTTTTTCTTTTTTTTTTTTAAATATTTTATTCTTTTATTGATCATTTTCACGTGTAGGTTTATTTTTTATATGTAATTTACATAATGCCATCAAGCTCTGTATAATATTATCTTGATTCTAACTGGAACGTGGAGCTCTAATATGTCAAAAGTTCACTGAATATATTAATTGTCTCTCTATAATATAATAAAATATTAAATAGCAAAATATATAAAGTTATTTATTTATTTATTTATTGAGTTATTTATCCTGTGTTAATTGAGGTGAGATAATTTTCACATATGACAATGAGTCAACGTAAAATATATATTTTATCACGATAATAAATGCGTCTAGATAAGCAAGAAAAATGGATGATATTTATTATCTCTTTTTTTTTTTATATTATTTTTTGTGTTTCATTCTCATAACATTTTTTTTATCTCTCTACAATACATTATTTCATATTATATGCTAATAACCTTCTTCAATATAAATCAACCTTGGCAATCTTTTACTATACCTCGATGAAAAAAAAAAAAAAAAAGAAAAAAAAGTATGACGTGTCTACAAGAAAATAAGCCAACAATATTTAAATCCCATTGATCGTCCGACACTTTTACTGCTTCCTTATACTTGTATCCATCTATATGAAACCTCAAAGAATTCATATATTATCTTCATACGTATGTAAATATATATTAATTTATGCCAGTGAAAATATTCACGTGTGATAATTAAATAAATGAATTAATATTGATTTATTTATAAATATAATTCTAATTATTTTCTATTTGTTCTTTATTATTTTTGCAGAATTTATATGACAATGGAGAATCAGCAGGTTTGGGTGCGTGACCCAAAGGAGGGTTTTATTATTGGAAAATTTGCTGACATGGTTGATGGTGATGCTCTAATTGTTCCTTTAGACCACAAGTATTCACAACGCACGTGCCCACTCGATGAGGTTTATCCAGCTGGCGAGTACACCAAAGACGTCGAAGACAATTGCAAGTATAAATATATATAGGCATAGTTAGAATAAAGCCCACACAACTATCACATGTCCATTGTTCTTATTTTTCATCTATTCATACGTTAGCTAATATATATTAATACCAAGATAATTTATAAAATTTATATTTAATAATTTAAATCATTTGAAAAAATTATTTTACAGGCGCTCTGATGTACCTGAATGAGGCAACGCTTCTTAATAATATACGCACTCGTTATTTCAAGGATAGAATATACGTGAGTAGATATTTAAATATAAATAAATTAAATAAATTAAATAAATTAAATAAATAAAATAAATCTTTCCTTTTAAATATTTTATCAATTATCCCACGTTTGAAATTAATTATACAGTAGAATACTTCATTGTAGATTGTGATTAAATGAGAAAGAGATACGGTAGTGGGTTAATGATAATGATGTGAGTGTATTTTGTTATGATGAAAAAAAAAAAAATGAAAGAAAAGATTAAGAAGAAAGGAGGAAAAGATTAATTTATTGTCGAGACTTTTATTCGGCTGACGGCAGATGCACTCAACTCATTAAAAAGAGTCCACTCCCACGTGTCAGATTTTAAATTGTGATTATATATCATGATGAAATGAAAGAAAAAAATGGTGGATGATTAATGAGATTTTCTTTATTAATTCATTTATTTATTTATTTATTTATTTATTTTTTGTTCACAGACCTACGTTGCGAATATTCTCATTGCTGTGAATCCTTATTCACCAGTTAAAGACCTGTATTCGCCACAGACTATTAAATCATATCAGGGTAAATCACTTGGTGAAACACCACCACATGTTTTTGCGATTGCTGATAAATCATTCAGGGATATGAAAGTATTGAAACAATCGCAGAGTATTATTGTGTCGGGTGAATCGGGCGCTGGTAAAACTGAATCAACGAAATATTTATTACGTTATTTGTGCGATCTTTGGGGATCAACAGCTGGACCAATTGAGCAGAAAATTCTTGATGGTAATTTAATTAAAAAAATTATTTTATATTAATTATTTATCATTTATTTTTTGTTTTCAATTGTATGTATAAATTTGGAATTTTAATTCGCAGCGAATCCTGTGCTTGAAGCATTTGGTAATGCTAAAACAAAGCGAAATAATAATAGTTCAAGATTTGGTAAATTTATGGAAGTACATTTCGATAATAAATGCCAAGTTGTTGGTGGTTTTATATCGCATTATTTACTTGAAAAATCACGTGTTTGTTTACAAAGCTCAGACGAAAGAAATTACCATGTATTTTACATGTTATGTGCGGGTGCTCCAGCGGATTTACGTGCCAAACTTGGCATCACAAAACCCGATGACTTTCACTATCTTCGCAATGGTTGTACACAGTATTTTAGCAATAAAATATCTGAAAAAAAATTAAATGAAGCGCAAAAAAGCCGAAATCACATATCAAATGGTGGATTAATTGATCCAATGTTGGATGACGTTGATGGTTTTGATGCTGTGGATCAGGCATTTACACGTCTTGGTCTTACTGAACATGAACGAATGGAAATTTATACAATGGTAGCGGCTGTTCTTCATCTTGGCAACATTGTCTTCGAGGATAATCCAGAAGACACTAAAGGTGGCTCAAGAATAGCTGCAGTTTCAGAACGTGCAGTTATAATAACAGCTAAATTGTTGGGCGTTGACTCTGAAGAACTGAGACAAGCGCTAGTATCAAAGGTGATGCAAACAAGTCGTGGTGGAATAAAGGGAACAGTCATCATGGTACCGTTAAAAGTTTACGAGGCAAATAATGCACGTGATGCATTGGCAAAAGCAATTTACAGCAAACTTTTTGATCATATTGTTGCACGTATTAATAAAAGTATTCCATTTAAAGCATCGAGCTATTATATTGGTGTACTTGACATTGCTGGCTTTGAATATTTCAAAGTAAATAGCTTTGAACAATTTTGCATTAATTATTGTAATGAAAAATTGCAACAATTTTTTAATGAAAGAATTCTAAAATATGAACAAGAATTGTATGCACGTGAATCATTGAATGTACCAAAAATATCATACGCTGACAATCAAGACTGTATTGATCTTATTGAATCAAAAATAAATGGTATATTTAGTTTATTGGATGAAGAATCAAAATTACCAACGCAGAGTTTTGCACATTTTACCAGTGAAGTTCATCGTACGTGGAATGGTCACTTTAGAATAACATTACCACGTACATCAAAATTAAAAGCACATCGTGAATTGAGGGACGATGAGGGATTTGTTATTAGACATTATGCTGGTGGTGTTTGCTATCAAACAAATCAATTTATTGATAAAAATAATGATGCATTGCATGCGTCACTTGAGGGTTTAATTCAGGAGAGTGGTAATAAATTTTTGCGCACACAATTTGCTAATTATTCAAGCCAAAAGGGTAAATTAACATTTATAAGTGTTGGCAGTAAATTTAAAACACAATTGGGAGAATTAATGGATAAATTAAAAAGTAATGGAACGAATTTTGTTCGTTGTATTAAACCAAATAATGAAATGGTGTCGCATAGTTTTGATGGCAGCAGTATTCTTGGTCAATTACGTTGCTCTGGAATGACATCAGTGTTGGAATTAATGGAACATGGTTATCCAAGTCGTGTACCATTTCAAGAGCTTTATAATATGTATAAATCATATTTACCACCAGAATTAGCAAAGCTTGATCCAAGATTTTTTTGCGAAGCATTATTACACAGTCTGAAATTAAATAATAAAGATTTTAAATTTGGTATTACACGTGTATTTTTTAAGCCTGGAAAATTTGCTGAATTTGATCGAATAATGAAATCTGATCCGGAAAATTTGAAAAAATTAGTTGCTAATGTTAAAAAATGGCTGGTTAAATCAAGATGGAATAAAGTACAGTTTTGTGCGTTGTCAGTTATTAAATTGAAGAATAAAATTATTTATCGTAGAAATCATCTTATCGTAATACAAAAAAATGCACGTATGTTTATCACGAAAAATCAACATCAACCAAGAATCAAAGGTATTATGAAAATAAAACATTTGAAAAGTCAACTTATCGGAATGCTGGAGATAGCAAATCAATTGAAAAATGCAAGAACTAAAAGCATTAATGACATTAAAGATTTACAATCAGAGTTGGAACTTGCTATGGAAAAGATCAAGGTATAAAAATTAAAAAAGTTATGACTTAATTTATTTTTTTATTCAATTAATTTTAGTAATAAAAAATTTTATTTTTATGTATAATTAATTTTTTAGAAAAATTCAAAGATGAAATCAACTGATATTGATGCATTATACACAACATTAACTAACGGTGTGAATAAACAAATGGGAAATCTTCAAGATCTTGTGAAACAACAAAAAATTGCTGAGGAACAGGAACATTTACGTAAAATTCAACAAAACATAGAGTTGGAAGAGAAACGAAAGGCAGATGAGTTAGCGAAGAAGAAAGAGGAAGAAGAAAATCGCCGTAAAAAAGTTGAAATTGAAGCAAGAAGAAAAACTGAAGAAGAACAACGACGAAAGCAAGAAGAAGAAGATAAAAAAACTGCTCTTGCACTCCAAGTAATTAATTTTCACTGTTTCAATTTATCTTCTTCACACATGGTCAAATGTTGCAAATAATTAATATATTAATTTTGTTAAGGCACAATTGGAGAAAGAAGCCATGGAGGAGAGTCACTATCGTGAACTGATGGAGCAAGAACGAAGAGATCATGATTTAGCTGTTCGTTTAGCTCAAGAATCCAATGGACAAGTTGAGGATTCACCACCACCAGTACGAAAGTAAGTGCCTCTATTTTTATTTCTTATATTTCTAAATCATATTATTAACGTGTTAATAGACCAACATCCAAAGTGATTTTGTTCATAACACCAGTAAAATAAAATCATTTCACATTTTGTACAAAGAAAAAATTTAATAAAAGTTATGCCCTCATAATTTTAATTCACACTCCATAATTTTATTGTAATTGCACAGTGGCTCAGACGTGCGGGTTACTACAACAAACAACAACAGGCTCAACAGGTACCAAAACTATTTAGGGTCTATAGAACATCGAACGTCTTATTATATATAATTCACAACAATTCTAACAATTTTCTAATTTAAACAACATTTATTTCCATTTTACGTCGTAACCATATTGACAATTCCTGCATGTAAATTTTCCTTGTTTATTTTTTATTCATTATATATTTTATCATCATCTTGCACGAAAAATGTTTACCATAAATAAGAATAAAATAAAAGTCGATTCAATATAAAATAAAATCTCAAAATATTCCGGTTGATTCAACGGTAGTGCATGCTAAAAAAATAAATATAATTCATGCAAGTTCATTCACTTTATTACTAACGGTAAATTTTATTATTGTAAATGCAGATCGGAGCAAGTTCGAAATCATCAGGCAATGATGACAAACAAAAAATATGATCTTTCAAAATGGAAGTACTCGGAATTACGTGACGCAATCAACACATCATGTGACATTGAATTATTAGAGGTAATAAAATAAATTACAAGTTCCTATAGCTGCTTTTTTTTTTTTCTTTCTTCACATAATGCGCCATCATTAGTAAATAATTTATTAACATGGTAAATTTAATTTTGTGCAAAGGCATGTCGTCATGAATTTCATCGCAGACTTAAAGTTTATCACGCGTGGAAAGCACGAAATCGTCGACGAACAACAATGGATGAAAATGAGAGAGCACCACGTTCAATTATGGAAGCTGGTAAAATTAATTTTTATATTTTTCTTCTAATTAACATAATAATTACTAAAAATATATATTCACAAGATTATTTATTTTAATTTCATGCACTTGGATAGCTGCTAAATCGCCACGTAATCCATTAAAACAACAAATTGTCGAATCATCGCAGCGTTTCTTCCGTATTCCTTTTGTTCGTCCAAGTGCCAATGGGCAAACGGATAATCCAACCACTGGTGGAAAACGTGGATGGTGGTATGCACACTTTGATGGTCAATACGTAGCAAGACAGATGGAATTACATCCAGATAAACCGCCTATACTTCTTGTTGCCGGTATGTAATTTAAAATACAATTCTTCAATAGATAAAATCGCAATTACCGATTTATATTCATGTATAACATTGAATCATTATAATAATAAATAAAATATTATTATGCAGGTATTGATGACATGCAGATGTGTGAGTTGAGCTTGGATGAGACCGGTTTAACGCGGAAACGTGGCGCTGAAATTCTTGAGCATGAATTTAATCGTGAATGGGAACGTCATGGTGGAAAACCATATTTAATTCCAAGTGATCGTACGAAGTGAAATTATCTACAAATCAAATTCAATTTGTTTATAGATGAATTGCTTCTTTATATTCACAATTCTAGTTTATGCTATTGAATACATATAGCAATTGTTTACAAATCTCCATCTTGATATTTGTTGCTTTTATTTTATTTTATTTCATTACATTCCCATTTGCAATCACACAAAAAAGTATTCATTATTATTATATAAATTATATAAATGCAAATATGCTGCACTAAAAGAAAAATAATTTTTATTTGTCAAAGTATTTTATTCTCTTTTTTTTTTTTTGGTTATGTATGAATGTTCTTGGGCTAATTTAGACATTGAAGTATTCATATGAGCAAAAGTTTAGAGATCGTTGGTCAAATGATCGCGCATATAGTTACATATTATACTTTATTATTAATATAAATATTATTAATAATAAGAACAATGATGATGATGATGATAATATAATTTAGCTGTGTCTATGAGCGTGTTATATTATGTTAATCAATTTGTTATAGTGAGGTTATGATATGAGACTATTTTAAAAAAAGAATATTACATTGTAAGCATATTTCGTTGAGGAAGTTTATTAAAACTTTGAAAGAAAAATTATAATAAAATAAAGTTTCACACATTTGTACATGTATTATTAATCTTTACCATTAATTGTTTATATTTAAAATGGAATAAATGGCTCGGGGCGAGGTGGAATCCATCCACCAAAAGCTCTTTCTAATTCCGTTGCCACTGCCAAGCAAAGTCTGTCATTATTTGGCGCAGCGATAACCTAGTTAATAATAAATATTTATAAATAGCTGTAATTATCTTGAGGAAAAGTATTATTACCTGAAATCCAATTGGTAAACCTTGGCGATTTAAGCCCATTGGGACTTCAGTCGCGGGCAAACCAAGAATATTACACAATAGACAATACATTCCAGCAGCTGATTGAACAAATATTTGACCAAATCGTGGCGCGGAAGTTGGGAAAGTTGGATAGATAAATACACCATCGTCACCCAACATTTGCTATTTAGAAATAATAATTTAAAACTTCTATAATAATAGTTAATATCATAATATATATTATGTAATGTATTGAGAAAGAAATAAATTGTTTGGACATACAAGAAGTTTATTTTCAAGTAATTTTAATTTTCCTGAGTATTTCACTGCTCTAAATGGAAATATAAGTCCGTTAAATTGTTCCAAAACTGCTGTAAATATTGCTGACTTTGAATAATTAGAACATCCGAATATTGATTTCATCAACTCCCATAATGCATTAACTTTAATCTGTTTAAATAAATTATAACAAAATTATATCAAGTGTTGAACAATATTTTTTTATTTGTGTTTATTAAATTAAATACTTACCTTTGGATCTTTTGGATGAATTAAAATATTTGGCATATCTGGCATCTCAAACAATGCTAGTATTCCCATTTCACAACTTTCTGACAAGTCAGGAATAATCGCCTAAGAAAATCAAAAAATACAAAAACTATATTAAGATTTTCATAATACATACCTGTTTTGTTTTTTTTTTTTTTTGTTGTTACAATCAAGAATTTATACATCACCTTATCGACCTTTGCTCCAATCTTTTCAAAGTGTGTTGCTGCTCGTTTAATTGCATTTCTAATTTCACTGTCAACCGGTTTAATCCCAAAATTTTTTTCCACATTCTCCAAATAAAATACTTTGAGCTTTGCGAAATTTACCGGCTCATCTAAACGTAAATTTCGTTCACATCCAGAAGACATTACTTTTACCAATGCATGAAGATCCTCAGCATAACGTGCAATGGGACCAAGAACTAAGTATTTCTTAAATTCATCACACTCTACCATAGGAAAATGACCTTTAATAGGAATTATTCCTATTGATAAAGCAAAAAAAAAAATGACAAAATTAAAATTAAAATTAAAATTTCATATCGAAAAATATTAATATTACAATAACTTTGTTACCTGGTGTTGGTTTGTGTCCAAATACCCCATTAAATAATGCTGGTAATCTGATAGAACCAGCAATGTCTGATCCAATACCAAACAATGAAGCACCAGCACCTATCAAAGCACCCTAAAAAATTTTACAGATAAATTAAAACAAAAAAATATTCATCAATTTTCTTTCTTAAAATTCTGATTAGATTGTTGAACCATATTAATCATGTCCAACCTCGCCACCTGATGATCCTCCTGCTGAGTGTCTACCATCGTATGGATTGCGTGTAACACCATAAAGTGAATTGACTGTTTCAAAACCCGAACATAATTCCGGTGTATTTGTGACACACAATGGAATAGCACCAGTTGCTTTCATATTTTGAACTATCAAACTATCCTCATCGGCCTTAATTCCCTCACGTACTTTAGTACAACCAGTGTAACTCAGTCCTTGACAATATAAAATATAAATATCAATCAATATATTCAAGCCAATATATTTACATAATTTAAATTTTTATTTTATTTCAATATTAAATATTTAAAAAAATATTTGTGTAATAATACATACCTTTGAGTCCACAGCTTTCTTTTACTGTGAAGGGCACACCAAAAAAAGGCATTTGTTCTTCGAGCTGATGAATTGTGACTTCATTAAGTGTCAACATTTTATCACATTTCTTGGCGTCAATCAAGGCCGCGTCAAAACGATCTTCAACGACTGCGTTTAATAATGAATTCACTTTTTTAATACGTTCAATATATGTTTTTACAACGTGCTCACTTGAAACCTGAAAATTATATCACACATTATTATTTATTTATCTAATTAATTATTAGAGGATTTAAATATATAATTATCATTGATATATAATATTTATTAATTTTTTATTAATTTTTTTCTTACTTCACCGTGACGAATCATTTTTGCTAATTTTACAGCACTTATGTTCAACAATTCATCATTTGCTGGAGGCAATTTTGGTGGTTGTTCCCAATCACGAATCCAAAAATATGGTTTTAATATTACAATTATTATTGCTGATAACCAAGATGAAAAGCGTAGAGTCCACTCCATCCTTAAGTGAATTTTAATGTAACATTGTTAGTATCTATCTTGAATATTTAATGATGAAATTAATTAATGGAATGAATAATTTTTTTTTATGCATTATTTTACATTGAATACATTGATTTGTATGTTGATTTCTGAATATATTAATTTATTTAATAAATGCTACGTATTTTTTAGTTTAATATAATCATTTCTGACATGCTGATGATTTTAAACTTAATGTAGTATGGTTAAATGATTATACTGAACGGAAATTCGCGGTGTGCACCGCGCATTCATTGGATATATTTATTTTTTTTCGTAAATAAAACGTGACGGTAATGCGGAATGGTCCTAAATGCGTTTCCTTTTACTATGCATCGACCACACAGTCCCAAGTGCGTTTGAATAGACAATAATAAAATTAATGACAGTAATACAAAAGCGAAATTCAATTTATAAATAAAGAAATCAATGATGACATTTTTTTTTTTTATATTTACAAATATAAAATGTGAATTGTTAATTCATTATATTTTTTTCTATTACTGAAATATTTATTATATAATTCATTATTCACTGATATATATATGGGGAATAATAATTAATGATGGGAGAAATATTTAATAATTTATCAAGAAAAATTTATTAATTGATTTGTTAAATTTTAATGACTTAAAAAGGATTTTATAATAATTATTGTTGCAATATAAAACAATTATATATAAGGTGTATATTTCTTATGGTAACTTGTTTTTATGGGACTCTTGCTCACTTATACCAATGAACGTTCATGGTTTATTGAGAAAATAAATGTTTGACCCGAATACCATGAGAAAATCGTAAAAATCATTAAATAATTATTTATTTCCTATTTGCCTTTTTTTTTTTTTTTTTTTTCATTAACTTTTTTTTCGTCTTTGCGTGCAGAATAATACTTTTATAAAATTGCTAGTTTCAAGCAGAGACAAAAAAATCTAAAACAATTTTGTCATCCTTTTTTTACACAGACATTGAATATAATATTATAACATATATCGATGACGCCAGATTTAATGACAGAATATAATGATCAACGTAATAATTAAAGTTAGTTTTATCTCATGGGTCAAGATCGCACTTATCAAGGAGATAATTAATACTGAAATTAAAATTAAACTTAAACTGCAAGACGAAAAAAAAAAATAAATGAATTATTTTATTGATAATTTAATAATTATTTCTTGGTGTTTGTTATACAATTTTGAATTTACCATTAAGCTAAATGAATATAAAATACAATAAAAATAATATTTTCATTATATTTTAATTTTATTTTATCAATTTATTAATTTATTAATATATTTAATTTATTTTATTTTATTTTATTTTTATTTTATCGATTTATTAATTTATTAATATATTTATTTTATTTTATTTTATTTTTATTTTATCAATTTATTAATTTATTAACGAATATATTATATATATACATTAAACAAAATATATAATGAAAAATTTTAAATGTGGATACTTACTTGAATTAATAATTAAATGTAGAGTATAATAAAAATATAATTTATATTTAATTTTAAATAATTCCACAAGAAAAATAATTAAATAAAAACATTTCTCTAATTATTATATAAACTAGATGTGTTTTGATTTTCACAGTGGGATGATATTATACACACGTTCGTCAGCCACGAAGACTGAGCCATGAGTGTTACTGAACATTATTTAACACGAAGTTATACCTTATTCCGTTATGTGGTCTAACATGTTTGCAGAATTTATGCCTACACAGTGACCGATTTCCCTTGATTAATTTTTCACCTTCATTACATCCGATTCCACCACCACAAACATCCTAATACATATGCATAACTAAATATATATTAAGATCAAACCAAAAAACAAATTAAAAATTCAAATAAAGCTCTGACGTATCGACCCAAATGTTTATTGTCTTCACCAATTTTTTTTATTAATTCACACATATTGTTTTTTTTTTTTAATTTATCATATATAATGCTCGTATTCACAGAATATCAGAATATTAATTGAAATATATAAATATATATATACAGGTATAGAAGAATTATTTTACATTAATTAACATTTTATTTCCTCAACGTTTTATGCATTTTTGTAATTCTTAACGTTAATTATAATGAAAAATCAACAAGTATCTTTCAAGGCTGATGGTAATATCATGATTGTATTACAATGTGTTAATATGTATTGCAAAAAAATTTTTTACAGATGTTGCTTGATCTTGATGATTGATAAAAAAAAAAAAAAAATTAATATACAAATTTAAATAATTAAATGGATATAAACAAGATTGAATAAATATTAGATAATACGTATTTATAATACTCGAATGAATTCAATTTTTTTTATAAAGAGATAATGTATGAGTTATAATATATATATTCGTTTATAAATGAACTTTGATTTGTTCGTTGAATAAATAATTTAATATTTTTAAATAAATTAGCATTAAATAATGACAGGAGCTGACAATTTTCTTTTAACCCATTTTCTTCGTCTTTTTTTTTTATGGAGAAAAATTTTTGTATTATACATAAAATAGTTTTATTTGAATAAATAAAAGATATTATAATTTTTATGTCTAATATAAATAGTAATAAATTTAAACACGAACACAATTTTTAATTGGTGTCGGAAATTGTTTTTTAATAATACGTCATTAAATGCAGTTTGCAAATACACGCATCAATCGATGTAACGTAATAAAAAATAATTATCTATTTGTTCATTTAATTATTCTTATTTTTATCATTTGTTTATTATTATTATTATTTTTATTATAATAATATATGAATAATAAGTGAGATAAACAATATGTATAAAGTATAACTGCTGATCCCGTAATGAAATTATAACCCGATTATTTATATTACTTGTACAAAAATTATTTTCTAATTACAATTTTGTGTACGATTTCGTTTTTTTTTTTTTTGTGTTCTTGTATTTCTTTTTGTTTTTTATTTTTATACTACAGCATCACAACTTGACGGTTCTTGCCATCCACCAAAGACTCTTTCTATCTCACGTGCCACTGCTATTGTCAAATGATCGCAGCCTACATTACCAACAATCTAAAAAAATTGAAGAAAAATATTTTTTTTTAGATTCATTTTTTTTTAAATTTGCTTTTCTCTTTTGTTTTATGTATTGATGTAATTTTTACCTGTACTCCAATGGGTAGACCTTCGTTATTAAGCCCTAATGGACATTGTGTCACGGGTAAACCAATGGAATTAAAAATCATCATATAAGTAACATCGCAGATTTTAGAAAATATTTCATATGGAAAATGAGCTGCAGATGAAAATGTTGGGCAAATCAATACACCATTTTCGCCTAATAAATCCTATAAATTGATACAAATTTACATATATACATACATTTTTTATTATTTAATGTACTCATTTTTATTTTAGTAATAAGATAAGATGATTAAATTAAATATTTCATTACCTTGAATTGTCGTTCTATCGCATTGTTTTTTTCGTACATTAATTTTTTATAATTCTCTGGTAATGTATTTGCGAATTTTTTCAATACTCCATACATAACATTAGTAAGTATGTGCGAAGACATACCAGTAATGTATTTTAATACTTCAACAGTAACACTTTTCCATTCCTGGTCAATTTAAAAAAAAAAAAAAAACAAATAAAAAATTATACATTTCATAAAATTACATTGAAATTTCAATTACTTATAACTATTAAATATTATTATTTTATTTTCACATACACGAGGATCTGATCCTTTTTTGAATATTGTATCTACACCATCCAATTCCAATAACATCATTACACTCGCTTCAAATGCATGTTTTACATCAGGTAATTCAGCCTGAAAAAATAAAAATCAATAAACAAATGATTTATCAATTTCAAATTAAATCCACAACTTGGGAATAATTATTACTATAATTATGTTATTAATAAAAATTATTTTTAATATATACCAATAGCAATAACTATCAATAATCAATAGACTATTTGTTATTATTAAAATTATTATTAATGTTTTCGTTATTAAATACCTTTTGTACTTTTAATTTGTGTCCATTCTCAAAATGATTAACGAGTTTTCGAATTCCAGTAATTATTTCTGGATCAATACGATTCAATACATTTGAATTAAAATTTTCTACATAAAAAACTTTTATATCATTCAATCGAACCTGTAAAATTAAATATAATTATATATTTGATTCTTAATTCCTTTCAATATGTATAAATATAAATTTTATTTTATTTATTTATTTACTTCTTCGTTAAGTCGATTGTTTTCTAATCCTGGCTGAACCATAATATTTAAAAACATAGCGAGGTCTTGGGCATATCTAACCATCGGTCCAATTGTGAAAAATGTAGGCCATGCAGGATCATCACAAGTAGGCGTATGTCCATCAATTCCAATCCATCCTAAAAGTAAATTATAATCAAATAAATTAATAAAAAAAATAATTTAGAAAATTATAATATTAAAATGATTTATATATTTTTTTTTTTTCGTTACCTGGTGAAGGTTTATGACCATAAACACCACAAAATAATGCTGGGAGCCTGGCAGAACCACCAATGTCTGATGCTATACCAAGAAGTGACGCACCTGAGCCTAATAATGCTGCCTATAACCAAACAATTAATCTATCAGGCAAAGCACGTGTGCTTTAAAGTACATTCAGAGCTAGAAATTCGGGGAAGCCGATACATTGACAGGAGAAAGTAAGTAGTCTTTTTTGTCTTCTTACAACTAATTCTATTAGTATAAAATACAGTATAGAAATACAAAATATAAAAATAAATAAAATAAATAAGAAAAAAATAAAATGACCAAATTACGCAATTAACTTTCTCATTGTTTACTGGAAATAATTTATTGTTATTATTTATCATTACTCACTTTCTCATATTGCATTTTATAATTTAATTCCTTATTGTTATTACTTTATTTATTTATTTATTTATTTATTTATTTATTTATTAATTCTATTTTCTTTAAATAAATTTCTATTTTTTTGTTATTCATTGGGAATAAATTTGATAAATAAAATATAAATTTAATATTATAGATACCTCACCACCAGATGATCCACCAGGTGTTCTTCGTGTATCATAAGGATTCCATGAAGTACCAGTTACATTGTTAAATGTTTCCCAACACATACACAATTCTGGTGTGTTACTTACAAGTAATGGAATACCACCTGCTATTCTCACACGTTTTACTACATCAGCATCATCACGAGCCTTCACTGGATGTTTCAATTTTACTCCAGCATTATTACTCATTCCTGTAATTTGAAATAAGAGGAAAATAAATAAATGACTTGGACAAATATTAATTATTGAGGAATAAGAAAAATGTTTACTTCAAGTGACAAAAGTTGTATTGAGGATAATAGAAAAGCAAATAAGAATTAATTATCGATGATGCAAGTTAAGTTTGACGATGTTTCACTGATTTATATAAATTATACAATGCTTGCACAAAGCTTGTGTGCATTTAATTAGCTATAATTTACAATCAAGTGTATAAAGTAAATTCATCTGTATAATTATTAATTTAAATCGAATTAATCTTTTTTTTTTTTTTGGACTTTTAATCGAATTTAATCAACAATTAAATAATACATTAGTGGAATATCAATAAAATTGTCATTATTTAATTACACTTTTGTTGATTTGTAATCAAAATATTATTTAATATTTTAAAAAAGTTTCAAGTGATTAAAAATTATTAAGAATTTTGTTTTCGTTTTTTTTTTTTTTTTTTTTCATTAGACATTTTTTATCTTACATATTTATTGACAGGATGGCTGGACACTTGAAACTTTCCATGCGTAGAAAATGCGGAAGGAAAATTTTTTATTGTAATGGAGAACATTTTATTTATTTATTATTTTATTTTATTAAAAAAAAAATAAATAAATAAATATAATTTACCTTTTACTGCAACGCTCTCTTTAACCGTGACGGGTATACCGAACAATGGTGTATCATAAGCAAGTGCCTCCTCTGTTTTTATTCCAGATCGCACGAATCGATCAGCTTCACGTGCTTCTTCAAGTGCAGCGTCAAAACGATTTTCTACCACAGCATTAATTATTGGATTCACTTCTCTGCATCTCATTATATACGCCATAACGACTTCTTCACTTGTTATCTATTGTAAAAATTAAATAAATAAATAAATAAGTAAATGAATAAACCAAAAAAATTTTAAGTCAATCGGAAATTCATTTGTTTAAATATAAATATTAATTTTTAATTATTAATATAATTATTCTCGTTATTTACAAACTTTTGTCATTTGTTTAATAAATAAACAATAATTCTTTTCGATCTGATATTGAAAATTTGCATATACTTAATGACAAAAGCTTGTAAATAACGAGGATAATTACATCAATAATTAAAAATAAATATTAGTAAAAATTTAATTTTTTTGAATATGCAAATTTTCAATTTTGGATCGAAAAAAATTATTGTTTATTAAGCAAAATTAATAACAATATACAAAGAAACGACATTACTTTCCGATTGATCTAATACAAATATTTTATTAATTATTTTTTTTTTTATTTAATTATTTAAAATTAATTAATATTATTTTTATTTATTTTAAAAATATTGGTATTGTTAAATAATACTGTAGATATTTTTAATTTACCTCTTGTTGACGAATTTTACGTGCCATCTCAGTGGCAGGTATAAGTAATAATTTATTAACAATTGGTGGACATTTTTTGGGTGTTCTCATACGTCTCATCCAAATAAATGGCGCGATACAACAACGAATTATAAATGATAATATTCTGAGAAATGTTTTCACCGTTATGTTCAAGAGATCCTGTAAAATATACAAAAGATAATATATATAATATTAAATATTTCATCATTCGTGTACAAATTTACATTACACATTTGTTTGTCAATGCATAATAAGTATATATTTATTTAAAAAAAAAAAAAAAATTGATGTTTGGATAGTTTAAATGAATAAATAATGTTGCTTTTAAAAGCGCAATATGAAAATTTTTATTTATTTAAGCATCATTTGTTCAAAGTAAATTCATCCTATCTCCATTTAATTAAAAAAATAAAGTGCGTTTGGTCAAGGCTTCAAAATGTCATTTGAATAGCATAAATTTAATGTCTTTAAATATTTAATATTTTTTATGAACGTAACAATTATTTTTTCAATGAATTTAATTTTTACGTCATACTTGTGAATAATTAAATTATAGAATGAAAGTAAAGACAATGTGTAATGAATAATTAATTTATTAATTTATATTTATTTCCTAAATTCACTTACCGATGAAGAGAATCGTAAATCGCTATAAAGCACTGTTAAAAATGATAGTGCTAAATCCATTTTAATTATTTATATTTAATTATATTTATCTCTACGTTTATTATTAATTTTTTTTTTTTTGTATTTTCCCCAAAGACGAATGATAATAAATTGTTTAGAATTAATTGATTGTATTTTATTTAAGTTAATATTAATTCAAATTAAGTGATAGATAATTTGTTAAACAAATAATTTATGCGACCTCATTAATATTATTACAAAGCGTTTTATTGACACTTTTTTCTATTTGTTTATTTAAATATATTTACACTTTCACACGTGGATCTATAAATAACGTGATGTGAGTTAAAGATTTTTATTCAACACGTGTTTTTTTTAATAATATTTATAATAAAATAAAACTTTAATTGAAAAAAATATTTTTAATTAATGTCACAAAATATTTTAATAAATAATTAATTTATCAATAAGATATTTTTACTGTTAATTTAATTTTTATTAATTGTTATGGAGAAATAAAGAGTGTCACTAATATGTATGAAATTAATTATTATAAATTGATAAGAAATTGCAGAGATAATTATTCTTTTTATTGAGAAATTATTATGTGATAATTATAATTTTTCATTTTTTTTAAATATAACGATATTTTTTGATGGACCGATCAACTGACACTAAACTTTTATAGCATGAAGTCAAGATATTTAAGGCGTCTCACGGGTATTTATTCATACGGTTATGAACAAAGTTTCAATGGTGGGAGGACGAAGAGTATTTAGCAAACCGATGACAAGAGTTCATACATGTATGTAAAAATACGTCACGCATCAGTGCGAAAGGTAAATCACTGGCTTCTTCATGCAAAAGTTGTTATATACTATGTATAGTGAGAGTAAATAATCATAGAGTCAATGAATGCAGAATGAAAGGAAAAAGAAAAAATTATATTTAGTCGTATTCAACATTGAATAATTAAATTTATGAGAAATAAAAAATGAAATATAATTTTTTTTTTTCAACATTTGCCATTGTTAATTTATCATGGAATTATAATTTTTTATTTTATATGCAAAATAAGTCAGGATTATTTTCATTTTTTATTTATATTTATTTATATGAATTCATAATTAAAATTATATTATTGGCAATAAAATTTATATCTTGGCACAATTTTGTTTTTTTTTTATTTAATTATTTTCGATGAAGAAAAAAAATATTATGGGTGTTGAATGTTATTAGAGAAATTTATTGTTAATTAAATTTTACAACAGGAAAAGTTGTAATGTTGTTATTAATTACAAATACGTATAAACAAATATAAATATTTATTAAAACACTTTTGTCATTTACTTGAACGTTAGTATTAATTATGTTTTATTTTTATTGAATTTTGCGATCTTTTTATTTCTGAGACTTATTTAACATTTCAAATTTATATTTATATAATAATAATACACCAACAGGATAATAATAAAAATAAAAATCAATAAAGACATCTAACAATGATGTAAAGGTGAATTGGATAAAATATGTTAAACAAATTAAACAACATAACCTAAAAGAGAAAAAAAAAAGTCCAATGATCGAGTGCAATTTAAGAACTTTGAATTTACTTAAGAAAATTCTTATTATTTATTTCAAAGTCATAAACAAATAATGACATTTATTTAGACATTAACCACAACGGATTTATAATTTAGCAATAGAATTCTGCTTCTGTATTTCTGTATAATTACTATGCAAAAAGATAATTAAATAAAAAAAATCAACTTCAATATGTAACACAAAATTTCGTTATATTTTTGTGTTGTTCATTTGTCAACAATTTTGTATAAAAAATTCACTAAGATAACTCATACAGCTCTTTTATTTTTTTTTTTTCTTTCACATCTATTATTGACACATTAATATTCACGTGTCATATTGAACATTAGTGTCTTGACATTGACACAAGGAGAAACTATATATAATAATAAGTCTAAAAGATTTCCGGCATTGATGAATTGTCCACTAAAATATGTACCACAATTTGTCTCAGTTTTATTTAACAAAAATATATTCAATCATTGTTCACTTTATATATTTATTTTTGTATTTATGTATACATACATACATACATACATACATACATACATACATACATACATACATACATAAATAAATAAATAAATAAATAAATAAATAAATATATATAAATGTGAATTTGAGGTTATGTACACTGGACTTAGAGATGATCTGACATCAATAACATAAATGAAAAAAAGAAAAAGATATATTTATATTTCAAGTGATGGGATTTACGTTGACCATGAATATAAGTTCAAAAGAATTCATTATCAATATATAATTCTCTATTTACCACATGTATTATGTGACCAAGTTATTTTGTACGCAATGCATATATTATTTATATTAATGAATCATCACGTTAATGTTGTTTACTGTGAAATTATAAAGTCTGCGCACATGTTGGATAACAGTCAATGTGAAAATATGATAGTAAGCTGTTGCAATTCTAACAGTAGTTATATACTGAGCGATTAAGAAATTTAAATCACTTAATAAAATTTGAAATTTGTTTTAGAAATTAATTTTAAAATTGTCGCATTTTTATTTGAATTAAAAATTTTATTTTTTTTTTTGTATTTTTAATATGAGTGTTAACTCACCATTATTTTTAATTTCTCTTTCACTTGACGTTTTTGAATAGTGTTTGTATTGTTGTTGTGAAAATGGTGTATAATTTAATGATGAAATATCGGAATTGTAATTTGCTCTTTCACTTTTTTAACTTCCTTTCTATTTCTTCTTTTTTTCTTGTGCTTTTGTTGCTCACTTTTTAGTTATGCAGTTGCTCATTCATCTAGATCACTTCTTTTCTGTTATTCATAAAGATTTAAAATCTAATCCATCTTTTCTTCAGCACTTTTTCACAATTTTTTATCATTTTATATTTTTATTCTACTTTAAAAATTTCACATTTCATATTTTTTTTTTTACTTCACATTTATATTATTAAATATGGATGAACTGATTTTTGTATGATTTATCAAATGTTATCATTTGAATTTTGTCGAATAAAATTTTTATAATGAATAAATAAAAAAAGTATAACATTATGATAAGTAAATTTATAGTGTACAAATTTGTTGAAATAATTGAATTGAATTGAGTTAACCGAACCCAGTGAATGTATAACAACGACTGATGCCATTCATCGTGACTAAAGAAGAAAATAATTTCCATCAGGTTATTAAGTTTGAATGAGTGGGGCAATAGCTAAACAATGTCAGAAAAAAAATTTTTTCTTGGCTTCATCCCACACACATTTATACAATTATCAGATTTATAAAATTTGTAGTTGTGAATACAAAATATTTATTGATAATTTACTAGATTAAATTTGCATACAAATAAATATCTCATTTAATAATATAAATAATTATTTGTTTATGTAATTATTTAATTTATTCATAAAGAAATTTAGATATGCAATAATATTTTTCCAAAACTGAAAAACAAAACAAATGACGTGAGGTCATTTTTTCTTATTACATATTTAAGGTTGTCATTTTTTTTTCTCTCCAACTTACGAATTAATTTATTAACCAAAAAGTAAAGAAGGAAAATCATTAAATTTTACATCGATCCATTAATTTATTTGAGAAAAATACTATTTACATTGCACAGGTATTATCACTGAAATTGTTAAAGACAAATAAGCAACGTGGTGATTTTACATTTGATAATTTGAAAAAAATTAATTTACGTGTAATTTATTTTTAGGTTAAATTCATGAGTGGAAAAATATAATTATCAAGTTATATAGTCACCATAGCGTATACTTTGCACCACGTAAGCTTTATCATTTATCCTCTTCAATAACGCTTAATTTGGTATTCCAAAATTTCACAAACGCAATATTAATTTCTTTTTCTTTTCGAATAGAAAAGAAAACAAAAATTTACAATAGCAATGATAAATACAATAATTTTGACGATATAAAAATCAACTTGTTGTCTTCTAGTGATAAATTCAATGATATTATACGAAACAAGTACAGGATGTACGTAAAAAATATTTAAAATTTATATAAATGAATTATTTCATTTTGAAAATTCAACTTTTATCTCTTAACTATAATTAAATGGGCAGAAAAAAATTCTCAACTGAGTTTTTATCATTGATATAAATACAGGCAACATATTTTGTTATTTGAATGCCAGTACTATGATAAAGTTTCATGTCACGCGAATAAAAAAAAAATGTTTTACAATTATTTATAGTAGATTGAATTCAATAAGCTACGTAAATATTATATGCGAGGGCACGACGATGCTCGAATTTTAAAATAAAAATAATTATTCATTCAATAGCAGAGTACTATTAATTATGTAATTATTCATTATTTTTTTTTTTTGTTCACTCATTTTTAAGTACTGAATACAATATATAAATCGGCATGTTTATTAGTTATAATTATTTACGAGTTTATAATTTATTTTATTATTTTAAAAATCTTCGAATAAAAATATTCGAAATTATTCATTCAAGCCCACATGTGCTTTTAATTATATTATCATCAACAAGATGAAAATATTAATGTTACCATGTTAAGAGTGGTAAAAGTACACTTTTGAGAACGTGGAACTCTCAATTGAATACATAAATAAAGTATTCATTGATATTTTCACACGCAAATTTTCATCAAAAAATTCCTCGTCCGCAAAAGCTTTTTTTATATATAAAATATAACTGTTTTGTTTTTTTTTTTTTCATTTTTTACTAGATATTCAATACATTGAAAATATTATGACAATACACAATGGAGACTCGGTATTATATTATTTCTTTTTTTTTTCTTTTTCCTTTCGTGACTTTAAATATATATTTAAATATTGTGTTTAATATTTCTCCACATTGTATTTTATTTTTCGGATTTTAATCCTTTTGGTACGCATACTCGTTTTGTTCTATTCGCTAGAAGCCTAATTCAATGTATATAATTTGAAAGAAAATAAATGATAAATACATGTAAAAATTCACAATTTAACTAACGATAAAAAAAAAACTATTTAGCAAACAAGGTAAGTAATTAGCTTTAAGCTTGAAATTATAAAAGAGAATCGTCCTACCACCGCTAATATAATTTTTATTTATTTTTTTCATGGACAACGCACCATAAAAAAACATCCGGATTTAATTCGAATCTACATATAATTTTAATCGTGCGCATTTTTTGTGCATGACGTTTAAAGAATCATTCTTGCAGCTCTTTTCCGATCTATACATTATATATAACTAATATAAATTGATATTTCCGCAAACTAATCTATATAATTGCAAAATAAATTATAATTAATCAATTAATAAAAAAAAACAAAAAAAAATTGGATGAAATATAAAATGTAGTCTTTAAATATCTTTACAGATTGAATCAACTCCCTTGTCTAATGTTAAATAATCTAAAAAAAAAAATAAAAAACAAACTGCAAACAACTGCAATCAAAGTGAGAAAAAAAACACACAAATAGAAGCAATAAATTACGATAGAATATATATACTCTTTTCGATTCTAATTAACTGAGGAGTAAAGATAAATTACTATTAAAACGCGATAAAAACATAGTGTACGCGTTATATCATAGCTATATTACAAAAAAAAATGCCAACTGAATTGCTTTTACCAACGCTTTATAATATTTTTCATCTATTAAAAAAAAAAAAAAATAATAAAAATAAAAAAAAATTCCAGTATCATACGTTCAGCTTGAAAGCTAAATGCAATATTTAAATATTTGCATTCATACGAATTGTGTGATTTTAATTTGTATATGTGAACCTTTTTCATTTTTCTATTTTGTGCAATAGCAGCAGGCGTATTATATTTAACAACTTATCGCTTTTAATTGCAATAATTCGCCCGATTCACTATTTATCTAAACAGTAAATCCAAAAAAAAAAAAAAAAATATATATATCGTGTAGCCAGAGAGTAACAGCACAGGGTGACAATTCTTTGGAGGAGTAATAACGTTTTGTTCTGTTTTGTTTGCTTTTTTTTTTCCAAGAAAAAAAAAATGATTCCCAAAATAAATAATTGCTCATCGTGCATCTTTTGCAGTTAATTTTTCAATTAACTCTTGCAACGGTGCCAATTCTCGTCTCTCAATTAAATTGAATTCCTGAAAGTAATATAACATTTAAATTGATGTAAAAATGTGTAAAATTAATAGCTAAAATAAGTCATGTGATTAAAATTAAAATTAGTTATAGTGTATTTTTACCTGAACAAAAAAGATAAAGTGTTTAAACGATGTATTTAAATGAGCTTCTTCACCTAATTGTACCACCTCACTAAAATGTTGATGATATATATGCGCGTATACTCGAAATAATCGTTTCAATATTGTTTTAGCAATAGAAAGAAAATTTTTCGGAAAAGGAACACCTATAAAAAAATATTTATTAATTTTACTTAATACTCTAGTGTAAAATTTCTATAAATAATATCATCATCAATACTAATATACCAATTAGTTGTTTATTTTATCAAAGAAACTTGCCTATTTTCGAAGGAAAAAGTGTTTCATCGTCCAATTGATCTTGAACCCAAGTCATCAAATAATCAATATATTTTGGAGCTGAACATTTGATTGGTTTTTTAACTGTATGACCATCCGCCCAATGATATTCATATTTAGGTCCTGCAGACATAATTGGACAACTTTCTTCTGTACAAAATTCCGTAATAGTTCCATACAACATATTTATTTGATTGAAAAAATCCACGGCTAAAAATAAATATTTAATAATACAATATTAATTCAATAAGTCTTCTATAAATCTTGAGTGTAGTAAATCATTCATTCTTTTTCTTTTCTTTTTTTTTTTCCCCCTGATATTTACTGTTGACTGCAACCCATTCATTGAGATCCTCTCCTTCAGGCAACATAACTGCAAGACGTAAATTGCCTGAGCCAAGTGTTGCTGCAGCATGTTTCATCAAGTCATACTGATGTGTTCCCTCTGGAATATTTTTTTTTGGCTTGAATGTCTTAGAAGACCGGCTTCCACTGTTGTATGAAAAATAAATGAAACAAAAAATTAAACATATGAATAATCCAATACCATGCGAATAAAATAATTATGAATTAATTTTAATCTATCATTGTTATTTATATTCAAATATGGTTGTATATACTCTGCGGTCGAAAAACATATAATGCACTATGACAAATGACTCATAAAATCTCAGGAATAAAATTATAGTAATGACGTGATGTAAATGACAATGAGAAGGAAATATGATGTGTAAGGACGAATAAAATGGAAAATTATGATGATAATTTGTTGGTAATCTATTTTTAGAAAACTATTAGCTTTCCAGACGAAAATTAAATTATGTACATAGGTCAAGAACCTAAATTAATCAGTAAATATTAAATAAAATAGAGTATAAATAAAAAATATAGTAAAATACTTTTGTCAATCAATTGTTGATTAATATTATCAATTTTATATTGCGATGAAAATTACCAATCAATTAAGAATGAAAAAAAAATCAATAAATTTATTTTTTTCATGTTTCTTTCATTGGATATAAAGTTTGTCATCAAGGATATGGACAACAAGGAGATTGGTGAGAGGAAGCAAAAGAGTTATTGTTAGAAAGTGGATTTTCATCCAAAAAAATTATGGAAAAAAACAATATAATAATGGAAAAGTAAAAAAAAAAGAAACTTACAATAGGAAGCTCATTTTGCCTGTGTATAGTTGTCGCGTCAAACTGCGACTTCTTGTGTTTTTTGTTACTACTATGGCGGTTTAATTTTCAATGTGCCACATAAATCTGTTGTCACTACGTATCCATGAGCAGGAAAAAAAAAATTATGGACACAATAAGTGTACACTCACTGAATGAAGGAAAATTATTTATTAAAGACGTTTTGTCAACGATCCATATACTACATGTAGATGAATTTGTCGACTGCACTTGTTCCCCTCCGTTTCCCTTGTCGCTGGATTCGTTTCTACTGAATTACGTCACGTCCGGTGATTGGCTGCGGTACAAATAAAATTTCTTTTGGGTAGATTTTCATTTTATATAATTACGCATGCGTTATATATACAATTATCCCGCCTAATTTTTACTTAAATTCGTGCCAACAAATCACATTGAGTACAATTGCGATTGATAGAAAATATTCTTGTGAATGAAAAATCATCTTTATTGAGAGAAGCGACCTTAACCTCAAAATAATGTGATTATATGAATTTTGTTTATTTGATTATTTGGTGATGAGTTTTACCGGGTTAAATGTAATATTGTGTTTTGATATATGTAATAATTTGTGAATAAAGAGAGAATAAGACTAATATTTATGATAAATAATTTAATATGGAGGCAATAATAACGCGACACGCTTTTGTTTCGATTAAACCACTTTGTGATTTATTAATGAGATCGCCAAATGTTCAAAATGCAATTAATGTGGAGAAATGTATTAAAAATCTTTCTAATCAATCAGTACAAAATTTGATTGAATATATTTTATATCCTACAATTGTTCATTTGCGAACTAATATCAGGTAATAAAATGAGGTTAGGAAATTTTATGAAACTTACTTACAATAATATTATTTATTTTTTTAGTGAAAATATCAAGCTACAGTTGATAAACATAATCAAAGTCGCTGTTACCAAAATAACAATTAAAGAAATTAGAGTTTTAAATAATTTATATTTGTGCTTGATTTTTGCAATCCACGATAAACAACAGCCCAGTTTATGTAAGAATCCATGCACAATTTCAAAAATATGGTTAATTCTGTATTTTAATATTGATATTAAATTTAAAATATAACTTTTTATTTTCAGTAATTCCAATGAATGAAGAATTGAAAGAGAGTGTTGCTCAATGCTTGAAATATTTAATTATACATTCGTCAACGGACGTTATTGAATTATTTTACACTCGTGAAAATGCAGCTAAACTTAGCCAAAGCATTTATGCATGTATTTCTATTGCAAAAAATGAAAAATCACTATCATTAAGGTATCTTATTTATTTTCAATCACTTATTTAAATTCAACATTTGTGATTACATATTTAATAATTTTTACTATTCAAAATTTCAGAATTGCCGCAATCGAGGCATTGATTGTATTATCATATGTTCACGATGAAGCTGACTCCACGGATACAGTATTAAGAAATCAAATTGCGAATATAATAATGTTATTTTTACCAGGAATCGTCAAAGGTTTACAGGACATTTCCCAAGGAAGTGACGTTCAAAATCATAAAATAACATTAATAGCCACTCGTGCACTAGGTAGAATTCTGGCATTAGTAATGGAAGATTTAACGCAAGATGATGAAATTCCATGGCTTATAACACAGAAAAAACCAAAAACAAATGATATTATAACAGATCCATTAGGAATTTTATTGCGTGATGAGGATCGAAATGGTATGGAAAAGCACATTAAAACTGTAGATCGAAATCAAGCATGGTTAGATGCTGCTTCGGAAAAACTTCAAGCACCCATACGAAATTTAATTAATTTAACTAAGCATCAACATTATAAAGTTAGAAAAGAATTGAATGACGCTGTGTCATTGATACTTTCGAAATGCTCACGTAATATGAATAATAATTTTGCTGAATTAGTGGAAGTTATCATTGCTCTATCAGAGGATGATGTTGAAGATGTTAGAAAACCAGCAGAAAAATCATTAAAACAAATTAGTTGTAATGTCAGTAGAAATTATAAAATGCGATCGATTCTTGAATTACTGGAGGAACGTTTTTACAAACTACTGACAAAACTTCCTCGAATTATTCGAATGTCAGATAACGCTACACAATTATCATATTTAAATCAATTAATAGGATATTTAAGATTATTAGGAAAAGAACGATTACCACAAATAATGGCATCTGTTGCACATTTACGACGTTTACTTTTGTCGCTTGTGTATGTTGCTGAATTTGACTGTAGTGATGTGACTATTATCGAAGAGAATCAACTGAGAAGTATTGAATATTCATCGTGTACTGCTGTGCCTTCATGGAAAAAATTTAAATTCATTCGCGACAATGCAACTGAACAAAAAATGATTTCAATTTGTAAACTTCTTGGCACTTTGGGCGATTTACCAATTTTAATTGATTGCATATTCGAACTCATCACTGATATGCCACAATATCAAAAAGAATTAATTTTACTGATGAATTGGATAACAATATCGTCAAATGATGCACCCTTGTCATTGTATCAACAAGTTATTGATTATTATATAGCACCAGATTTTTGGTATTTACCAATTCAAGTGCAGGACGATGTATGTTTGCGACAAGTACAAAGTAATGTTATATTATCTTGTCTCTTGACAGAGGGTTTAGGATTAATTGCTGAAACTCTTCAAAATAATTACCAAAAATTTCTTTTAAAAACTTTATACTTAATTATTGAAAAAGCTGGTAGTGGACACGGATTGAGCAGTCTTGTGGGCTTTAATACACTTGAAAAAATTGCACAATCTCAAGGACATACAAATATCGCTGATTTAATTCGCGCTAATGTCGATTATTTTTCTTATCATGTTACAATTAAATTACGACGAATTGAAAAATATCCCGGTGTATTAAATGTCGTATCTGTTGTAATGAAATATAGTACTTTAGATTTATTACCATGTTTAAAAGAAATTGTTGAGGATGCATTGATACAATTGGGTGCTAATTTTCAACAAGCAAATGCATACTCATTGTTGAAAGTACTTTATACATTTATTCTGTGTATCAAACAAATGGCGTGTAATGAAAATAATAATCAGGATAATAATGAAACGCAACAGGAAAAAATAGATGTGAAAGAAAAAGTAATCCAAACGTTATTGGAATATTACGAAGCGAAGAAAGTTTCAGAACAAATTGATAATGATGATCTTGGTGGTACACCCGAAGATATATTTAAAGAACTGAAGGAAAAAGAGGCTAATGATGGTCCAGAGAACTATAATTTACCCGAGGAAAATGAAACGAAAGAACCACCGGCTCATGTAACAATGATTGAAAGTGTTATGAAGCGTTGTTTACATTTCTTACCGTCAAAAGATATTTCCAAGACATTATTGGCTATGCAAACACTCCAAGAGGGACTTCCCATTCTTTCATCGTGGAGTGAACAATTATTACCTATTGTTCATCAACTTTGGCATCCATTAGTTGATCGATTTCACGATTCAAATATTCTCATTATGAATCGTGCATGGCAATTACTTTACACGCTTGCAAGTTTATCAGAGGATTTTATTCGTAATCGTACATTGAAAAATGTTTCGCCTGAATTAGCTAAATTTCTCGACAGCTCCTCTAAAGAAAGTTGGAAAAAAAATTCACAGGATGCTTATAAATTTACGCAAATGTTTAAATTTCAAAAGTTGCTTTTAACACAGTTGGGATCGGTGGCAAAAAATTTGAAACTTCATGAACGTGATCTATGGAAATTAGTGACAATGACTGAACCTTATCTTAATTCTTGTCAACATCCGGAATTGCAAGAATGTTGTGTGCTTTTGTATAAAAATATAGCAGATTTTAATGGCGATATTGTATGGGTAAAATGTCTTAGTATATGGAATTCTCATGTTGAATCAATTCCAAATGATAAAACAATTGATATGAAAATTTTTAAAACAAATAATGATACTAATAACGAATATAGAAAAAATGTTTATGAAATATTATTGTATATTGATCAATTAAATAGATGCAATTAAAAAATAATCGTATGTAGATAATGTTTCGACAATGTGAATATTTGTACAGGCGGTTGCAAATTTTTATACAAATGTACTTAATACTATATATGTACATATAAAAAAAATGTATTTAATTATTTTTTTTTTAACTTTCCTGACCTAGAACAGAAAACCGAAATATATACATTACAACATTTCAATCATTCAATCACACTTACGATGATTATAATTAAAAAAAAAAAAGAAAAGAAGTTCTTAGAAACTTGAAAGATTTTAATTTAAAATACAGTAAAAAATTAATTGAAGAGAATTTTAAATATCAATTTTATTATCGCAGGAAGCCAAAAATTGGTCGTTTTGGTCCAAGTGCTTCTTCTTTTTTCAGAGCTTCCATTAACGCATCATTTAATTTGTTTCCCACTTGAGTCGCAGTCTGTAACAATAAAAATTAATTATTAATATAAAATTATTAGCTAATTTTTAAAGTTTCTCATGTTCTATACCTGTAAAATTTTAAGCAAAGTAGTTGACAAAAGGCTTCCATAATCTGTTTTGACAATCGATGTTATTTTTCCATTTGCAGTTACTGATACAACAACACTAGCAGATACACATGCTTCCTCTTCTGCAGTTGGATCCACTATACAGTTATCTCCAATCTAAGACAATAAAGTGAAAAAAAAAATATTAATATCTATCAACTATCAAAATTATTAAATGAATTATATTTCAGCTATTAATTACTTTGCACAATGTAATAAGAATCGGAAAATTTTCCACGTTTAATCTCATGCAATCAAATGGATCATCGGACACTTGAATATCTGCTTCACCACCATCTAATGTGGCAGCAGTTATTTTCGGAATTTCCGTACTGAATAGAGCAGCTTTAACTGCCGCGCCAATAGCGTCAAATAAATTTCCACCACATTGAAGAACCTGTTTATAAATAAATTTGAATAAATAACAATTTCGTTGTTATAATATCTAATTTTATTGTAGTAAATATTAATTAAATACTTACCAAAACGTCAACGTACATTTTCCAACATTTTTTCTCTTTTAAAATACTCAGAATTTTCAAGTCAAAAGCATTTGAAGATTGATAAGCATTTGTTAAAATATTGCTGATCTCTGTACCTAATTCATTACCACCTTTGCCTTCAAACTCTGGTGCTGCATTTGCAGAACTGCAATAAATAAAAATAATAAATCAAACAAATTTATTAAATTGATCGCTCAGAAAGTATCTGAAATTGATTTTTATTATTTATTCATTTAATTTATAATTAAAAATTGCAAACAAATATTCTGAAATATCAATGAAATGTTTATAGTATATTAAATTATATGTCAGTAATAATTAAATAGCTATTTAGGTCACTTACAAGTCAACAAAAAATTCTAGTTTTCCTTCGTCGGGACTATTTGGAAAAGGTGAATCAACTTCTACTTTAACACTCACAAGAACATCAGAATTGCCAATTCTTAATCGAGTGGATCCATTTGTTTGTGGCATTAATTTTGTTTCAACTTCAATTGAACGATATTCACATTGTCGACGTCCATCAGTTCTAAAGTTTGCCTGTATCAATTTAAACAAAACAAAACTTGCAGTAAATGACCACATGTATATATAAAAAAAAGCAAAAATGTATATTTAAAATTATTATTTAAACTTTCTTACGTCAACACCATGAAGAATAAATGTTTTTTCTGCTAAACTGAGTGGATTTTCAGCCATGATTATCAATAGAACTTAGAAGTCATTCAAAAAAATATTTATTTAATATCATAACCTATCTTTTTTTTTTTGTGCCTCTGGTTTAGAGGTTATATTTGTGTGCCTTCCACCTAACCTATGGCGATTTCAGCACTCATAACCTATCATATATTTTAGGTTATATTTTTTCTCACAAATTGGAGTTTTGTATTGTTACGACCTGGAACACGCGAACTATGGAGAGAGGCGCTTACCTTGATGTTAAATTCTCATTTGTAGTTGCCGCCTCTGCTCCTAGATTGGTTGAGGACCAATCACTACGATGTTCCGGAGTATCACCACATCAATACTTTTATATATTACTATCCTTAAACGAAAGGTGGCGATACATGACTATAACTAATGTTAATCGATACTTGAGAGCTATGGAGGGTAGAGGTAAGGAGAACTGTCTCATATGGGAGGAAAGCTGAAAAAGTGTCCAGCCGCAAGCAGTAAATA
>JAQQBS010001422.1:2988603-3000809 GCA_030347275.1 Microctonus aethiopoides | reverse complement strand
AGAGGAAGCAGGTGTATGTTGCATAGGTTTCCGTTATATATCCACAACCCTTACATGACAGATCACATATCCTTCCCTCAATAATATAAACACAAGGTATTGTATAAAAATATCACAGTAAAAAAAAAGAAATAATCAAAACAGACTCAGAAACGAATCAAAGAAATAAAATAAAAAAAAAATAGATAAAAATATTGAATAAAAAAATAATACAGAATTGAATAATAAATGTTGGGATAATACACGGGATTGTTAAGAGGGTAGTAACACGAAATAAATATATTATCACGATGTAATATAAAATTCATTGATGATTGTGTTTTTTTTTTTTTATGAATTTATTTTTCTTTTTCGTTAGGGAAAAAATAAATATTGTAATTGAGTACAAAAAGAGGGTGAAGATTTTTATTGATAATCGTGTAACATTTGATGTGAGCAAATGAAAAATATAATAAATAAAAAAAGTATACAAGTGCGAGTGATGAAGAGAAATAAAAAAAATATATTTATATTTATTTATTTATATGAAAAAATTTCAGGAAAGAAAAATAAGAAATTATCAAGGGAAGAAAGGGCGGACTTTGATTTGAAACACATTGTGGGCTTATCAGAGCGATAAATCCTTCGGGGAGCATCTGTGTTCCATGCTGAGCACGTGAATTAAGCACGAGGGGCGATGGGTATATCTAGGGGAAAAAAAATACAATGTATAAATAAAATAAAATAAAAAATAGTTGAAAGACAAGAAAAGAAAAATCTACATAAATATACAAATGCAAATAAATCGATTTATTTAAGGGCTAATCTTATTTATCTAGTTGGAGTTATCTTCCATCAAGATTAATCTTCCATCAAGGATAGAATAAATTATAGAATAAAATATTAATAATTAAATGAAAAGAAAATGAAAAAAAAAAAAAAAAAAAAAAAAAAAAAAAAAAAAAAAATTAGTAATTTGAAGGAAAAAATAATACGCAAGAAAAATATTAGTTCGTATAAGTAAAAAGTATTCTTTCTAGTGAAGAAATAATGTGAAAAGCCACAGAGAAAAATATGTATTTTCTTTTTATTTTTATATATACACACTCACACACATGCGCATTTATATGCAAGCAGCTGTCTACAATTTTTCCTCTGCACTCTATAGATAATGTCAGTGTGTATATGTAGGTGCATATACGAATATTTTTCTCTTTACGTGCAAAGTTGGAAAGCGCGAGTGAACAAAGAAAAATGAAGAACGAAAAAAAAAAAAAAAAAAAAAAAAAAAAAAAAAAAAAAAAAAAAAAAAAAAAAAAAAAAAAAAAAAAAAAAAAAAATCATGGTGGATAAATGAGAGAACGAATAAGCACATGGCAGTTAGGTCTATTCATGTGGATGTCTCGAAAATAAAGGGTGAAAAAAATAAAATAGAAAACCAGAGAGAAGAAAATTTGTAGGTGAAATTACCAAAGAGAAATAAAAAGGGAAGAGGAAAGAGGTGAAACAAAAGATGAGAAAAAAAATAAATAAAAAAGAGTTTAAAATGAAGTTGACGTTGAAACGTTTGTACACGCGGTTTGGTGAGTGTCTTTGTGCTGAAAATTGTCCAAGGGGTGATGTTTTGTATCTTAAAGGGCCACTAAACTACTTTCAACAAAAATAAATAAACAAAGTTCGTTGTGTGTTTGAATATTTAAAATATAAAAAAAAAATAAAATAATTATCGTTGGGAATTTTATTTTGTTTTAAATATATGGGGCATTCCATGCCAACTCATCTTACCAATGAACTTTGCATCTCTGATTGTGCTGAAACTTGAGCATTTTTTTCTACCCATCGAAATAGGGTGAGGGGATTTTTTTCAAATTTTTTTTCGAGCCGTTCAAAAGATAAATTTTTGAAATTTTTGGGGTTTTTAATGTTCAAATGGCCATAACTTGGCCACGAATTGTCCGATTTGAGTCTTTTTTTTTTCAAAATTTTTGTTTTTTAATGAACTTTCTGGAAAATTTATGCAAAAAATTATCAATGATGAATTTGATTTTTTTTTTTAATTTTAAAGTTAAAATGTGGATTTTGAGACTGTTTGTATCTTTCGATTTTTCTCAAAAAATTCTCAAAAATACTACTCCCTAAAATACAAATTTTAGGCCTAGTCTCGTAATGGGATAACGATGGGTTATAATTTTTTTTGAATTTTTGAAATTAATTATTTTCGTTTTTTGAGTTTTATACTAGTTGTGTATTATTAACGTCTTTATCAGATAAAATTTGTGATCTCGAATGCTTTTTTCCATATATACAATAAATAAAATACTCTATAAATTAAAAAAAAAATAATAAAATCAAAAAAAAACGAAAATAATTAATTTAAAAAATTCAAAAAAAGTTATAACCCATCATTATCCCATTACGAGACTAGGCTCAAAATTTGTATTTTAGGGAGTAGTATTTTTGAGAATTTTTCAAGAAAAATCGAAAGATACAAACAGTCTCAAAATCCACATTTTAACTTTAAAATTAAAAAAAAAAAATCAAATTCATCATTGATAATTTTTTGCATGAATTTTCCAGAAAGTTCATTAAAAAACAAAAATTTTGAAAAAAAAAGACTCAAATCGGACAATTCGTGGCCAAGTTATGGCCATTTGAACATTAAAAACCCCAAAAATTTTCAAAAATTTATCTTTTGAACGGCTCGATAAAAAAAATTTGAAAAAAATCACCTCACCCTATTTCGATGGGTAGAAAAAAATGCCCAAGTTTCAGCACAATCAGAGATGCAAAGTTCATTAGTAAGATGAGTTGGCATGGAATGCCCCATATATAAATTTTCTCATTTGTTTTTGATACATTTCATTTCGTGACCTACATGTGTAATATTATTTATATCATGATTGTCATTAAATATTTTAAATATAGGGTGATGGCATTGCAAGTCATAAATTCGACTCGTATGACGTTGAATAATCAATGACATACATATGTACAATGTGACATTTTTTATCGGATATATTTATGGTGTAAAAGAGGCGAATGAGGTGAATAACAAAAAAAAAAATAAAAAAAATTGATGGAAAAAAAAATTGGAAAGAAAAAAAAATAACTACGAAGATAAAAATATAAAAATAGTCATCTTATTATATTTCTTTTTTTGTATAGGATTATGATGAGACTGCGTGGAGATAAAAGCTCTCTTGCTCTCCTATCTTCCTATACCCATTTCCTTCCTACTTCCTGGACTTCGCTTGTTCGAGAAAGCGACTTCGTCATCTCGTTATGGTTTTGCTTCCCCAGCAATACAAATGACCGTAATATTGCTTCTGGAAAATACGATTAGCTTCGTCTTTCACCGAGAAATAATAACGAACGACTCAAGTACACATACAAACGGAAGATTGAGTACATAAATATATATATATATACATTATGTTTGAAATATAATCAAACGAGAATAATAAATTGAGAATATATTAAGGCGGAATAGATACAAAGAAAAAATAATTTGTGGTTAATAATTTTACCAGAATTGTCGAAGATTTTTTTTTTTTTTGTCATTCTCAGAATATATTTAAATGTTTATAATTAATTAATGTGTTATTTTAATCAACACATTTATAGATGAGAATCGAAAATTTTATTTAAATATTCTTTGAAAATTTTATTTAAATATTAAAAAAGCAAAAATGTATTGTGAATTTTTCTCTTATATAGTCGGCGTTATTTTTACTTGACAGTGTTTCGTAAATTTGCAACGGGATTAGTTAATTACACAGTGGTACGTACCAACACGACGGTCTACCCACAAACATATATATATATTTGTGATAAAATTAAAATTTTCGTCAACTGGCTTTTCATATGCAAGAGTGACGCCGACGTAATTTAAATTTTCTCCAGACAACTTTTATTTAAATTATATCTCGAAAAAATTTTTATTTATACACGAAATATAAAATGTCTTAAAGATAACTAGAAAATATAATTTCTACAAATTTGCAAAGACAATTTAAATGTATAGAATATGTATAATAAATATAAATAATATGCTGATGTAGTGTAAGATAAAAATATAATTAATTTATGTTTGAAAAATTGCTGCTAACTCCTGAATTTTCGGTGAATCTTCATAACTAAAATTCGCAACGGTTAATTGCTGTCTGTCAGCTTATGACTATAATCTAGTTAAGCCAGAGGAAAGTGCGCTAGTAAGAGGAAAAAAAAGAAAAAAAGAAAAATATATATAAAAAAAAATAAATAAAAAACACAAAGTTTTTTTTTTCATTTATTCATTTATTTATTTATTTATTTATTTTTCATCTTCATCACAACTTTTTATAGGCAAAAGCAGTATATATTACAAATTAAAAAATAACAAACCTGGAAATATCATCAATAATATACGTACAAAAATATATACATAGAAAATAAAAATTTTATATAATTGAAAAATATATATTTACCAACAAAAACATGTATAAAATATTTTATTCATGACTAAATCAATATGAATCAATGTCAACTATAACATACACCCAAACATATTTCTACTAAAGAAAAAAAAAAATAAATATTTATACAGAAGTATTAAAAAAAAAAAAAATTAATTTCTATAATAAACAAAAAAAATTTTATTGCCAAGAGAAAAAAATTTATAAATAAAATAATACAATTATTTCCTTATTGAAAATTTAATCATGCGAATTATTTAAATACTTTCCACTCAACCATAAAAATATATACAGAATTCGAATACATAGAGAATATGTGCTCATTTTCGAGCATTTATATACCTAAAGGATATTTGGACGCCGCAATTTTACGGTTCACAGCGTATTAGAAGGGGTGAATCTGAATCTCGTCACGATTCTCGATCGCAAGAGTGTAGCAATGTTATAATAATATACATAAAATTTATTCACAAAATAAATTCGCAATTTAAACTGATCAATTATGACAATAATTGTATAATAAAATACAATATTATAAGTATTATAAATATAAATATATATTTATAAATTATTGATTATATGTTTGACGAGGAAATTAATTAGCTGTACATTCTAGAATGTATTCGATTGGCCGATGGGAGAGTTATAAGAGAAAAGGAGAGATAGAGAGAGGGTTGTGCGGTGAATAAGCGAGGGTGTTTACGACCACAAACTCAATTACACTTAATGCCAACATGTTTCTATATGTACGATAATTCTTTGAGCATCTAAATTGGTCTATTAAAGGGCGGTAAATTCCATTCTATCAAATTTATACTTGGGTAGATGTGTATTTATTTATTCGTTTAAATTACAGGTGAAGGATATTGTTGTTATAAATTAATAATTTATAAACGGATTTTTATTTTAAATCAAAGTATTTTAAATCAAAGTTATTGTTTTTTTTTATTTATTTATATTTATTTATTTATATTTAAATCGAACGATATTGTTACAAATTAATAATTTATAAACGGATTTTTATTTTAAATCAAAGTTATTGTTTTTTTTTATTTATTTATATTTAATTTAATAATCAATCTGAAATTAAAATCAAAATTAAAAATAAATTTAATAATAAATATTTTTAATATTTTTATATTTATTTATTTATATTTATATCAAAGGATATTGTTACAAATTAACAATTTATAAACGGATTTTTATTTTAAATCAAAGTTATTATTTTTATTTATTTATTTATATTTAATTTAATAAAAAATCTGAAATTAAAATTAAAATTAAAAATAAATTTAATTATAAATATTTTTAATATTTTTATATTTATTTATTTATATTTATATCAGAGGATATTGTTACAAATTAACAATTTATAAACGAATTTTTATTTCAAATCAAACTTAAATGACGTCTACGTGGTTTAACTTTGAAAAGTTTAATGAATTTTATATCAATGTTAATACTACGTATATTTATGTTTGGGAATAATATTTAATGCATAAGTAGAGAAAGTAAAATTTTTATTTGTTACGTTATATACGGTGATAGTGATTGTAGGGCAATATTAAAGCGCGATATATTTGTCTGATATATGTTTGCATCACATTCAATCACGAAATATTTATTATCGATGTGTATATTATATTATTTAATTATGTAGTCTTTTTGTGTTTCCTTCAAATTTTGTTTACATAATAATCAATATCTGAATATGAAATTTCGAATAAAAAAATTAAATATTCAATTAAATTGTATAACAAATAATTGAATGAAAATTAAAATGTGTTACCACATTGTATATAAAGATTGTTTTTGTTTACCGCACGATACATTGTTTCTGAAATTGCCTGATGGTTGGATGCATGTTTGTGAAATGTTCGGCCTAATGGTTTATTCGTGGTGTACACATATATATAAATATCAATGTATATATGTGAGTGTGGTATGAAAACGGGAAATTGCAAATTTGCAACGTGAGTGAAATTGAGTACGTGAGAACGTGGATTTGATCATCATGAACATTTAAACATATTGGATTAAAGCACAGTTAAAATTGTGAATGTGTGAAACGTGTGTTATTTGTCGTTGATAAATAATAATTTGATAAATAAACATACATCAGTGGAATTTTATTATAATAATTCAGTAGAGAACACATTTGAACAATTTAATTTATGTGTATGAATAAAATCTTTATGTATTATCCGATGAATAACTCAAAGTAATATTTGTTTTAAATTAATTTATTAATTTTCAGAGTGTATTTTTTATCTTCGTAAATAATTCTAGTATGAATTAAAAAATTTCTGTACTTCGTACTTTAATGTATTTATTATTTTAGGGAAAATTATATTGAATTATTTCGACTAATTTTATTATAAAAGATAACACGAAGATAGAAATAATTTTCCTTTTTTTTTATTTGTTTAAATATGTTAAAATTATGTGTTTTAAAATTAAATAATGTCTTTTACTTTTATGTGTATATAAATTTTTTTTTTTTCGTGTTCAAATACGAAGCGCCACACACCATATTTTCCTCATCTGACATTGTAATTAATTCAGCACCAGATGTATGCGACATAGAGAGAGACAGGAGGCAGACATGGTTAGTACGTGAGGCTATTTAAAATAAAAAATTTCGTCTCCTCTCAAGTCAACTCTCTACGACTGTATAAATAAAATAAAATTATCTTTTATTTTTTTATTGTCTCACCTATTCGCGAATAAAAATCATTATTCAAAAATAAATTTTCATATCTAATAATAAAACGACGTTAAAATTAATTTTAAAAGAAAATCACGATTTATTTAATCATTAATTAATTTCAACTAATTAATTTTACAAGTTAAATTATTTACTAATTTTCAAGTGGATAATTTTCTTACAAATAAAAATATCCTGTTATAAAATAGATAATTAATGAGCAATAAAAAATTTACATTAATTTTTTTTTACTGAACATTTTTTTTTTTCTTTCATTTTTATCATTACAACAATTGTAATTGTGAGCGTATACGCTACGATTCTGATAAAATGTCCTCTAAAGTTTTATCATCGTGCAATGGTGAGTGTCCTAGTGTTGGATCACTCTCTAAAAATTCTCGTAATTCTGATTCGAGATCAGGAACACCTGACACAGATTCATTGGCTGACAAAAGCGATGTAGTTTGACTGTGAGTTAAACCACTAATTTGAATTTGCATTGATGATTGTGACGAATTAACCATACTTATCGCTGTATTATTTGTTTGACCACTGGGACTAATCATGTTCGATTGAATTGGTGGCGTTGAGCTTTGAAGTAAATTCGTTGTTGGTGCAACTGAACTTGACGCCGTTTGCGAACGTAATGAATTATCAGCAACAATTGTTGGATTATGTACAATTGGATCAACATCCATTGGCTCAACTCCACCGCTAACTGGAGCAATTCCCATTGCACGACGTAAACCATCAACTGGTGCAATCGCTGAGGGCGGAAGTTTTTTCGCTATTTCCGTTAATTTATCCGTTATTTTTTCAGCTAAATTCACCTCAGTATCCGACGCCTTTGGGACATTTGATAAATGTGTGGGCGGCGGCGCTGAAAGTCGATCGTGTTGAGCTTGTCGAAGACGACCAAGCATTTGTGATGTGTCGTCCAAGCGATTTTGTAATAATGCTCGCTCTTCACTCAGTTTAAGATCCTCCTCTGTGAAAATAAAAGAGAATATAAATTTTTACACAATAATTAAATCGATTTTGTTTCAATATTGAAATTGTAGGTGAAAAAAAAAAAAATAAATTATTTCACTCACCCAAGTCATCTAAGAAATTGACATCGATTCCTAATTCTGACAATGTTTTCAATTGATCTACGTCAACTTTAATTTTATCCATTTCTAAATTTTTATTATTTAAATCCTGAATAGGTTTTTCTAATAAATGTTTGATTTTTTCCTCCTCCTCTTTGAGTCGTCGCTTTTCGTCCAATAATTTTTTCGTTTTTCTATGATCACCACTGGTTAAAATATCCAATAAATCATCAACCATTGTTAATGTATAATCACAATCTTTAGCAAAATCAAGAATTGATTCGGCATATTGTACTGCCGTTTCATCGCCATAAGTTTGATAAACTAAATCAGTTTCTTCTTTAGTTAAATTTGCAAATGTTGAATCATAACTTGGTGCATAAGAACCAAACGCGCCATAATACAATGATTTAACTGGTTTTGACATATTTCTACGGTCTTCACGAAATCCCGCAAGTACACCAGTACCATGGCTTAATTTTCCAATTAATTGACCCAACGACACTGGTCGTTGATTTGTACCAGGTATAACTCCATCCCCGTGAACAATAATTTGTAAACTTGTTGTTCCATCTTTTTTTTGTCGTAAAAATCCCATTTTAGAATTAAATCGTTTCAATGATAATTTATCTGATGCAGCCTTAGCTGCACTTCGTGCTTGCTTTAAAATTTCTTCAGGTGTCAAATCATCTGGCACAGCTTCGAATTTCCCAAGATTTGCCAATCGCATTTTTCTCTGATTTTCTTTTCGCAATTCCTCCGCCTCCTCATTACGTTCTTCTTGCTCGCGTTCCTTTTCAATTTGCTCCTCAGTCACAAGAACGTCTGGATTATTTGGATCTTCAACACCCAATTCAAATCCAAGCTCATCGCGCGTAATATCATGCATATAAGTTAAAACTGGTCTCAATTGACGTAATTTATCTGGCGTTACCATTTTCAATCCAACATGAAGTAATTTTTTAGCTGCTTTAAAATAAATTGTCTCTGGATGATTATAAACCATTGCATTATCACACATTAATTTAAAATCATCAGTAAATTCATTGATATTTTGATAATTATTATCATCAATTTTCTGTTTTATTGTACTAAAATCCATCGGATTTGTTATTATTTGCGAATAACCCGGCGCAATATTTTCAGTTACTGGCCATGCAAAAAACTGTTGTGGATCACGTTTTTCCATTGCACGAAGTAAATGTTCAAGTAATCGTTGTAATGGCGTGCGTTCGGCAATTTTTTTCAACACACATGTACGCGGCTCACGATGAGGTGATAATGCATTTGTATTTAATGATGCACTGATTCTCGATTCAATATTTGATGGCAATTTTGGAGTTGTCAATTGATGATTTGGTATTTTTTTCGGTAATTCATGTAAACTTTCATCTGCATCACCAACAGACTCTTGACTCGATTCTTCACGACGTCGTTTTTTATCTTTATGATGATGCTTGTGTCGTTTATCCTTTTTCTTTTTCTTCTTCTTCATTTTTTTATGTACACTCAAATACCTATCATATTCCGTTTCACTTTGCGTTACAGAATAATTAATGCCTAATTGTTGATATTGTTGTGACAACATTGCTGATTGATTCGGCGATTCGCCACCGTATTCTGGTGTACCACTATTACCACCAACTTTCAATATTAATTTTAATGTTGGTGGTTTATCACCACTAGTTGAATATTGTCCCTCTGAAAAATAAAAAATGACAACAATTAATGGAAAAATAAACTAAAAAAGTTTATAATTATACATAAATTAATTTTAATAACTTGATTTTTTTTTTTTTTTTTTTGCTTTTGATCTTATTTAATTTTAACGACTCACTATCTATGAAGCAAACATTATAATGCATTAATCTAATAGAAAAGGGAAGTTGTTACATGCAATTAATAGATAATTTTCTACTAAATAATTTACAGAGAGACAAAGAGAGCAATGAACTATCGAGCATGAATGAAATTGTTATAGAAATTGGAATTCAGGACCATCAGGTAAATAATAAATGACAAGTAGAATGGATTAATGAATGATATATATATATATACATATGTATGAGAGTGTAATGGAGTAAATAACAGATCGAATGAACATGAACAAAAACCAAAAAAAAAAAAAAAAATGTTTTATATTTTTTGCTGGCTTTTTTATTTAGCCCGAGTTGATGACTTTGTCTTCACTTTCAACGAACTGGAAGCGAGTTGGATGTAGATTAGAAATTCTTTCATACATATTCCAATCTATTACATAATTATACAACAGCCAGTTGAACAATATTATTAAAAAAAATTAATAAATAAAATATTTAATAATTTTTTATAATTCTGAAAAGCTCAGAGATATAATTATAAAAATATCAATAAATTTCGCACTTCAATTTATAATAAAACATATCAAACAAATATATTTATTGTATTTTATACAGAAATAAAAAGACCAAAAAAAAAATTGGTTTGTGGGGTTTAAAAAAATTTGGCAAGTGTATGTTTATGTGTGTGTGTGTGTGTTTGTGTAGGGGGGTTGAGGGTGGGTGGAAGGACATGAGAATAACTCCCGAAGCACAGCCTAGCTTCTCTCGTGCAACTAGTCCGAGTCGGCAGTTACTCCTAACTTACTTCCACTGCGATATACCTCTTGCTATGGAACCTTCTCTCTATATTTTTCCAATCCACCATTTATACTTCTACTCCAATCTCACTCTCAGTTTGTCCGGGGTGAAAACGTAGTCAATATTCCTGTACACCATTAAACTATGAATATAAGAAAGAATTCAAATAAAAATAATGATGGACACATGAAATTAATTTTTATATATTAAATTAAATGTATCACAAATTATCGATATTAATTATTTTATAAAATATATTTTTGATGATTTTACCCATCATTTATTTTATTTGATTTCTTATGTAGTGAATATGCAAATTACCATAGTCATGAAATATAACAAAATAAAATAATGTTTAATTAATTTATATTATTTACAGATCTGTACAGTTAAATTAAAGTTGGCTTTATTTTGTTTATTTGTTTACAAAATTTTAATGCAATAAGGAGAAAGTTTTATTATTGTAAATTATCAATAGATTTTTTTTTTTTTTTATTTAGAATCATTATCACAGATTAATGAATTAATCGACTGTGAATTGTAATTAAAAAAAATTTATATATTTCGGGTTACAAGTAAAATATTCGCAATTCACGGAAATGTAATTGGATGATAATGATTTATTTATTTATTTATTTTTTTTTTTTTTTTAATGATGATGAATTTTATGATTGTGATTTATGATATTGAATGAAAGGTAGAATATTTTTTTTTGATAGCTCATCCATGATGAAATTTGCATTTTTAATGCAATGATGATATTTACCATGCGTTAGAATTTTTTTTTGAAAGTCAACATTTGATTTTTTTTTCTCTTCAAACAAATATAAATTCAAGTAAATGATTGAAACTTTTAGCAATATTTATAAATGCATTCTTTTTTATTTTATCAAATATTCACAGCACTGATATTTTATAGATGATAAATAATAAAAATTACACAATAAAATTAAAAAATTAAAATTTTTAACAGAGTCGTAAGCAAGAGAAAAAAAAATTCCCGGTATAGTTTGGGAATGAAAATAAAGTTATACATGTATAAAATAATTACAAATAAAATAATTATTACCTTCTTGGCGTTCACGTTTGTGTTTTTTATGCTTTCTTGAGTTCATTATTTGAGGTTGGGGCCACAGTTTGATGATTTTTATTAATACAACACGTTAAATAAACACAAATTGATCGTGTGATATCACGACGCTTTTTTTTTTAAGACAACAATACCAATCTACCGCGTACAAAAGTCGTTTTAGCGGCCATTGAATGTCATATGCTCTCAATATGGAGGGTAGAGGTAAGGAGAACTGTCTCTATGTATCAAAAAGTGTCCGTTAAAATGTGCAAAAGAAGGGTGGCG
>JAQQBS010001422.1:2965734-2980928 GCA_030347275.1 Microctonus aethiopoides | reverse complement strand
CTTCAGGTTTTATAAAAGTTTTTTTTTTGTTCTGGAGTTTAGCTAGAGATTTATTTGTTCTTTTTTTTTCTTAGTTGCATTTCTGGGCGTACGTCCTCAGGTCTGACTATAACTCAGCGTTACTACTGGTATATACTCGGTATGTTCCTTGTCTCAATTTATTTATATATTTATTTATTTATCTTTTTTTTTTTTTTTTGGTATCGCTGTCAGTTTTATTCAGCAAATAAAATTATCATTCTATTTTTCATGATTATTACTGCACTTGAATACCACTTGTGAAGCTTATGTGAACGTTAATAATTTAGGGATGATAATTATTTTTTTGTCGATTATAAAATTATCTGCATGGGTATTTTTTTTTTGTTCTCTTTCGCAATTAATAAACTCAGTACACATTTTATAATTTATATAAATGCTTATCGTCTACTTTATATAACAAACACCATTTGATTATTATTCGGTGAAACTACCCACTACATCCCCAAGTAATTTTCTCATTAAACGGTTCAACTTCCTAGGAAATTACGTCATTTTATTCGATAGTAAAACTTGAATAATAAAAAAAAAAAATGAAATAAAAAAAATAAAGGAAATTATTATTTTTTTCTTTTTTTATTATTTTATTTTTTTTATTTCTCTTTATTTTCATTACACATTAGCGCCTTTTTCTTGCACTTGATTAATCTCGGAGAAATGAAATTCCACAAGTGAAACTTATCGTTGAGAACTTGCTTGTAAATCTCCTGAGAAATAGAGAATGAAAATTGCACAATTTAGTTGAGCACAAAATGAAAAAATAAAAAAAATTCCTTAACTAAATTTTACATTGAAATTATTCACCGACGACATTGAATTACTATCGTAAGACTTAATTTTTAAAATAATGCATTCATTCACATTGGAATATTACATTGAACAATAGAAAATTTTTAATAATAATATTTATCGATTGAAGTTGAAAAATTAATTTGTCATTGCTGTCATTTAACGTCAATTATTATCACTTACCCTTCGAATGTCATTAAATGACCAGAGCTTTTTATTAATGTTTGTCACGCTTTGGTCATTTCGTGCACCAATACCATTTATCATTAAAAATACACACGCACAACAAAAAGCAATACGTCATGATTAAATATTTAAATGTCATATAATCTTTAACATTAATTTCATTTCAAATATCTTAATATCTCATTGTTATTGTCATTATTAATAATAAATTAATACACAATCACAAGGCAATTAATGAATAATTCAATAGTTTCATGACATTGTAGTTGAATAATTTATTTAATTAAAAAACATGTTGAATTTAATTTATTTTTATTTTTCTGGTTATGAATTTCATGAAATAAAAATTATAGTTAATTATTAATAAATACATTTACTTGTTCACTTTATCATACCCATTACGTAATTTGCATATGTATATATGCAGGTAATTACTTATTCAACCACTGCAGTATGTAGCTATAGAGAAAATGCAAACTAAAAAAAAATAAAATGTTATACTTTGAAGTTAAAAGTCAGTTTTTAAATAATAAATAAATGTGGGAATTTTTATTTTTCTGAAGCTTTTTTCTTCTATTGTTTTCCTCTGACACGTTATATATAACCTTTTTGACTTTTCGAAAGAAGATAAACACAATTTATTCATTCATTCACTTACATTTTTCTTTTTTCTGTTTGAGATGAAATTTTTTTGCTCGTCACTTGACACAATGACTAAACTCAATTTGTCGTTTCTAAAGGGTCAACATGAGAAAAAAATGTCACATTGTTGTATGCAATTTGTGTATGGAGACCCTATATTTCCACCCTTAGAACCTCTGAAAACTATTTTATGATGAGGAAAAATATATATATATATAAACCGTATGTTTATAAGAAATATTCGCATTCTTTAAATTGTAATCTTGAAAAAAATATTTATCATTCTTTTCCACCCCATTTTCATGCAATTCATCCTTGAAATTACTTTTATTGTTAGGTATTATTATCATTACTTCTTCTTTGTCTACTTTTTTTTTTTTATTTCACTTCATTCACGACCTACGTAAAGATGCAAATAGATAAAATTGATTCAGATAATTATAAACATACCGAATAATATTCCAAGTTGAATCGCAAATAAAAATTATTTATTTAATAAAGATTTGCATATCCCACATTCACCTAACAAAATAAATTCTTTTAATCTGTCCCGATTGTAAAACACCCTAAAATCAATTAGCAGACAGCAAAAAAAAAAACTATATTAATTCTCTAATTAAAATTAAAATCTTTTTGATTTGATTTTTATATTTTAATTTTTTTTTATTTTATTCTGAAAACAACGCTCTTGGAAAATTAATGAAGAATGATGGACTACGATTGTCAGGGATTACGTGTGTAAATAATTGCAAACAAATACACAGCTATATATATATATATATGATCTTGTTTACCCCCGGTAACGAGGTTTTGTTAGGGGGATTGATGCGCATCCTGAGATTTCTCATCAGGGTGTATAGACACACGATAACGAGAAGTGAATTTATAGATCAACAGAAAAAAAAATGCAATCGAAACAATAAAATTATAACAAATAAAAAATAAAATTAAAAAAAAAATTTTTTTTTTTTATTTTGTATTTAATATTAAAATTAACCATGATTTATTATCAACAATTTTTTTTTTTTTTTTGGGCATTTGTTGATGAAGCATGAAGGAAGGAAATTAACAATAGCACAATGAAACTATTAGTTTGCGCCTATCTTGACTCCAGAAGTTTCCAGAATGCATTTTCATGGGAAAACAATTTAATTTTGTTATACGTAGAAGATTCCTGCCGACAAATTTCCGAAGGATAGTATGCATACACGGCCATGAACCTATTCGGAACTTTTATCCACCCTATGAAATTAAATTCGAAAACAATAAGCAGAAAATTTTTCATAAAAAAAAAAAAAAAAAATAAAAAATATATAAGAGGATGGAATTATTGTATAGGGGAAGTTCAATTATGAAAAAAAGGATCGTGTCTAGAGAATATATATCCAACGCCACACATATATAGACATTTATACTCACACAGTTTATTTTACGTGAGATTGATGCTCTATTAGCTTCCCTCATTTACCCAGGAACTTTTACTTTTCCCAATATCTTCATTAGATATTTTTCTTTTTTCTTTACTTTTCTGCCATTGATCACACTTCCCTAAAAGTAAATAACCTCAAGCTTTATTTATTCTGTCTATTGTACCTGAATAAAATTTATTCATCAATTACTCAAAACACATAATATACATATTAGGGTGATTCATTTTTAGGCGATATTTTTTTTTGTTTGTGAATATTGAAAATCTGATAATTTATACAAAAAAATAAATATTCACGTTTGAAAAAAAAATCAGAGTTAATTAGATGCTTAGCGAATTCAAAAATTCGAATTTTCATATAAATAACACGAGAAAATTTTTTTTTCGACTTCAACTTGGTTTTTTGGAAATCAAATTTTTTTTTTTTTATGCTATTAGATTGTTGATTCAGCATTATAGAGTTTATTGTAAGATAATAAATAATGTCAAATCAATAAATTCCAGTTTGAAAAAAAAATTTCCAAAAAAAATTTTCCAAAAAAAATTTTTGATTATCGAAAAATCGAGTTAAAGTCAAAAAAAAAATTTTCTCGTGTTATTTATATGGGAAGTCGAATTTTTGAATTAGCTAAGCCTCTAATTAACTCTGAATTTTTTTTTAAACTGAAATATTTTTTTTTTGTATAAATTATTAGATTTTGAGTGTTCAAAAACAAAAAAAAATATCGCTTAAAAATGAAACACCCTAATATATTTACATATTCTATACTCATTATCCAATAATAGATAACAAAATAGCTATTTCATTACACAAACACTAAGTGACTTTATAACAATTGCAATATGGCTCATTCGAACGGATTACATTAAAACAAAAGAAAACTTGCGAATAAACCAAAGAGAAAGAGAGCAGCAAGGTAAAATGGATCTGATGAGAAACTGACAGAGTAATATGGCAAAATGAAAATGCTTTATATACTCGCTGTGTTTCCATCGTGTATCAGACGCTATACACATTGAGAAAGATATATTGCAGCGAAAGCATAAGCGTTAAGCTCTAGTCATATACATATATAACCACTGTTATTCGCAAAAGTAGAAGTGGAAGATGGTAAGACGTTAGAGAGTAGCCAACAACAAGAGCACAAGAGAGGATAAGGAGCATCGAGGGTGGATAGGATGTATACGTGCTTTTGAATGGAGTTTGGGGCTGAGCAAATGCCCGATTAGAAGTCCTCCCACGCGGTACCATATACTGACAACGCGTACGATGGGAATGACGAGGTAGCGCAGAGGGAGCTTTTGGTGAAAGCTGCGTGTTGAAGGGTAAAATAAAGGAAGGGAAATTAAACCATTCTCTCTATCCACCGCACCATGCGCCCTTTGTGCTCTTGTTCCAAAGCGACTTAACGCAAGTCACAGACTCGTTGGCTATAGCCTCTCCTTCTGTTGCAATATCAAATTCAAAAGTCACAAATGACGTCAATATATCTTGTGTTTCATTTTTATTTTTGTTTTTGAACACTGAAAATCTGATAATTTATACAAAAATATAAATATTCACGTTTGGAAAAAAATTCAGAGTTAATTAGAGGCTTAGCGAATTCAAAAATTCGATTTTTCATATAAATAACACGAGAAAATTTTTTTTTCGACTTCAACTTGGTTTTTTTGGAAATCAAAATTTTTTTTTTTTATGCTATTACATTGTTCATTTAGCATTGTAGGGTTTATTATGAGATAATAGTTAATGTTAAATCAATAAATTCCAGTTTAAAAAAAAAAATTTCGAAAAAAAATTTTCCAAAAAAAATTTTTGATTTTCGAAAAATCGAGTTAAAGTCGAAAAAAAAATTTTCTCGTGTTATTTATATGGGAAATCGAATTTTTGAATTCGCTAAACCTCTAATTAACGTTGAATTTTTTTTTTTCAAACGAAAATATTTTTTTTTTGTATAAATTATCAGATTTTCAGTGTTCACAAATAAAAAAAATATCGCCTAAAAATGAAACACCCTTATATATATATATTATTTATGATACAGGGGAGATTTATGTTTGTAGGATGGTATAAAAAATTTTGTTTCCGAAAATTAAAGTGGTTTTTACTGCTGGATATTTATTTTTTTCATTTTCTGAGTAATATTCTTTTCTCAGTTTTCAAGATGCAATAATGCATTTTATCGTTTTATATAACGCGCGTTAAATTTTATATATACGTCACAGACACGCAAGTCATTGTCGATTGGCATCGCACACTTTCAAAAGCAAATGGATCATCTACATAAAATTCCCATTCTCATTTATTTACACTAGATGGTAATTCTTCTATTCCGTTTACTTCATTCTTTTTATTTTTTATTTTATTCCTTTATTCTCTCTTACTCATCCGCCAGTTTGTTTCAGCTTTTCCTTTGGCTTTCATTGCAGTCATACAATCTTCATTCATTCCTTTCTCCTTTCAACATTTCACAATGCTCACGTTGATTCTATTTTTGTCTTGAACAACTCGCAGTCTCATTCGTTTCATTCGATCGAATTTCACACACAAACAGAAATAAAAGCTCGGCCAATTTCTCCACATCATACATAAACATTTTCGTGTTACATTGGTATTAAAATTATTAGTAAATACCCAAGGAAAATATCTTTATTTATCCTTATTACATTTAATATTTTTACTTGCAAAAAAAATAATTTAATTCCATCATTTTATTTCTATTCATAAATTTTTTTCTTCTACTTATTTTTATTCTTCAATCTCATTATGTCAATAATTCTTCAACTACATTATATTACTGATATTATCGCATAGATTAAATTTTCCAGTTTCGTTACTAACAAATAATAAATTCAGGAAATCAAACTTTACTCAAGTTCTTCACTTTTCATTTCAAAAAACTCTCGACCTTTTTTCCTTATATACGAGTAAATAAATGCATATATATTATGTAACGTACGCTTTGCTGGTTCATCTGAAATATATATACACTGTAGTAGAAGTAAAATAGAAACCACAATCCTCCTGATACATGCAAGAAGATAATAAATATGTGTGTCTGTATAAGTTTACATGCACGAGCTCCATCAGAAACATTTCTCTCGCAAGCACAATGAAAGCACACCGTTGTGCTTAGGTATCTGGCCACTTCACCTTCAGTTTGCTCGCAATATTATTATCTCGTTGATTATCTGTGTTCATGTCGACGTAACATTAGAGTTTTATAAACTAACTGTAAAATCAAAGAAATAATAAAATATAAAAAAAGAAAATCATTTCCATAAAAAAGTTTTTTAATATATTTTCTAATTGTATAAAAAATTATTTCCTTATTGATAAAATTGTATTATTATATTATTGATTTTATTTCAATTATTTATTCAATTTTATTTAATTAATTCTCAATAAATATTGCAATATCGTATAATTTATGTGAATATATTTTTCTGAATTAAAGTTTCGTGAAATTATTAGTGCATCGGTGAAAATCTTGTGGAAACAAAGAATAAAAAAAGGCTCTATGAATTCTAAAAGGAAGAAAATGAAGGGAACTTTGAAGAAAGATTCGACTGAATGAAAATCGAGCGAATGTGATAGAGATGAAACATTAAGAGGAATTAATATCATCCAATAGACCATTGTATTTACATTACTGGAACGTTTATTGGTATACCGTATATAGTCTACCGAAACTACTGCCAATAATCTTCGTGGCTTTCGACATTACATACCAATTTCAATGCGTTCCATGAATGGTTTCAGGGATGCACAAGACCATTGGTCATACTATCATCGCATTGATTGCACATATCGATTAAAAATAATCACCTAAAATGAACGTTTAATCAAGTTAAAACCCAAATTAATAATACAAATTGATAATATTAATAATAAAAAAAAAATAACTAATTAATTTTTATATAAATAAAAATATTTTATTTTTGATAATAAAAATAAATACAAAATTTATATGATGGGTTATTAATTAAATAGTGGCAAATATCTCTATGTCTAGGTGGTATCTTTTGTTATATGGCTTGTGTGTGTGACCGCAATCAAGGATTTTGCAATAAGAATATTATAAAGACGCGACAAAACGTGATATGAACACAAATTTTATATATTATTAAATTTATTTGCGATGATATCTATGTTTTATATTAGGTAGAAGTAGGATAAATAGATAGTGAAGGAGTCTAGGGTAGTACGTGGAGAATTGGAGAATTGAAAGTGACTTGCACAAGCTCATATATCTCTCATATCACAAATTGCTTCCGCATCTAAAAGCAATCCAATTGGAATTTGAAAATTTGTGACATTGGTGAAATTTACTCAAAGAAATTATTATTGAAAAATATTATATGGGGAAATAAATATTTTATACATATGTAGGTATGTATTATGGATATAGAGATTGGAAAATAATAATAAATATAAATGTTGGTATGTATACTGCAATGAGAAAATAATTTACAACCACAAGTTTCATGATGTATATGGAGAATTGGGTGAATAAGCCCTAGAGCGCCTGGTTTGCCTTCACCACCGCAACCAGCAGCATGAAATGGATCCTTCCAGGTAAGTAGGTCGGTCTGAGGTCGGAGATCAGGAGGAAAAAGTAGTGGAAGAATAGAGAAAAAAAAATATAGCTAAGAAAAAGAACAAATGCGGAAAAACAAAAATAAAATATAGAAAAAAAAATCGTGGGCGGTTATTGAAGTTGAACGTAAAAAAACTAAAAGAGATTATAATCATCATTATTTTCTGTATGTAAGTATGTAATATTGTATCATATGATCGAGAATAAAAATAGAAAAAGACAATTAGAATCTCGGGAAATATATTTTTTTTTTAATTTAAAAAGTGAAACAAGAGAGGAAAAAATATAATAGAGCTTATTTTATTTTCGTAACTTTTTTTTTATATTATTATCTACTTGAAGGTAGGTATATATACACACTCGTTCACATAACAACATTATAACTGTAAAATTCTTCATAAAACTAAAATCACGAGGAAGAATGCACTAGAAAAAAAAATGCATCGTGGATAGATTGAAAAGACTTGCGTTGAATTTCTTCTTTAGGATTCTTTTAGTATGGACTGGCTTCAAAGTAGAGACCAAGGATCACAATTCACTGTGAATTGACGCTCCCTTTTATCCCATCATCCCTCTATTCGCGTATAAATTTATATATTTAGTCTGCACATAGACTTTGCATGAAACGTTTGCCTATATTTACTTTACAGGTAAGTCGATGTGCTACTAAACATGTGTATATATGTATGTACATATCAATAAAGTATCCATGAAAATATATTTACTATTCGCAGGTACCTCCCATTCTTATACATAACATATTTCTTATTTATTTATGCGATATTCATGAAAGGTGGAAAATAAATATACAGTATGTGAACAGGTAGAAAATAAAAGGAAGAAACTATGAACTCGTAAAATATATTCATATAAATTTATATAAATATTCCTCTTGAAAGTGCATGTTTATACAAGTGGATACTTGTTAAGAAATAAATTGTTTAAAACATTGACAAATTGTTCAATCATGAAAATTGACGTTGGGAAAATTGTGAATTCATGAAAGAGCCAGTTTTGAAAAAAGAGATGAATAATATAAAAGAAAATAAATAATTTAAAAAATTTGTATAATAAGTAATTGTTTATTCATTTATGTAAGTGATGTTAAAAAACATTTTTCAAAATTATCGGTATTTTTGGACTTCTAAGCATTTATAAAAATAATTAAATTCGGCTCTTTCATAACACATAGGCATTGAAAAAGCCACCCAATGTTTTGAAAGAGCCAAGTTTTTATTACAGGACTGAAATTTTAGATTAACAAAGATATTATTTACTAATAATGTTAAGATATAATTTTATATCTTATATAATTATAAAACGTTTTATATAACGCAAATTCTGGATAAAATATTCACTTAAATCTAAGAAATTCTCATGAAATTAGCCGTTTGAGATCAATCATTGCAATCTGTCTAGGTACGATCTTTTTAAGAACTCATATAATTTTATTTGATGTATCTGAGTCTGTATCATTATTTATTTTAGATTTCTTAGTAAGAGCTTTTTTGAAGGGACCATATAAAGCTAGCTTTTTCATCACACTGCAGCCCGGCTCTTTCAAAACATATTCTCCCAAGAAACATAACCCCGAAAATTAGTATGAAATTAAAGATTTGCCTACAAAATATATATGGTATTAGAAGGCCTAATATATCTATAAAATTATTGTATAATCATATTACTATTAGTTTTGTCCTTATAGATATCAAAAAACAAATAAAATGAACTCAAAAACTTACTATTTGACGATAAACAAATGATCAATTAAAAAAGATTTTATTTAATAGTAGGATATTAAATTAGTTCATACAAATATTCATTTCTAAAGAGACATATTATCTCACGACTAACTTACAACTATAAAAATTCCATAATGTAAATCAATATGGAATATGCAAATTAATTTGCACGAGTTTCAGGAGAAAATGGTACTGATGAATATTTAAAAATGAACCAAACTCACATTCACCCTCTATTTTTTTCACTTTTACATAACTGAATAGAATTTTCGTCCTTTGTCTATATATCTACGGATGCAGAACTAATATATTTCTATATTAAACTTATTGAAACTGTCCACGGATAGAATTTCACCATAACTCTAGTGCATGTAACAAGTGCAAACTTCTAATGAGCTTCATGTACCGTCATCATATTGAAACTAAATTCCATATGAGAATTAGAGTCAAATTCAAACCTGTGAGTTTATAGTTAATACATTTTGATTTAAATAAACGCAGATAATACTATGGTAAATATATCAAATAATTAATTATGACAATCAAATATTGGAGAGTTAACATATCAAAATACTTATTCAATTTTGAACAATAGATTAAATAAATGGACATAAATTATATTTAAATGCAAATTATCTAAATTAATTTGCTGAACATTCAATAAAATAATTTTATAATTTTTTCTCAGTGTTTGCTTCGCTTTTATAAAATAGCATCCATGCAGATATTATTTATATCCAATCTTAGATTGCATTCCATTATAACATTTTCGTAAAGCTAAAAAAAAAAATACTCACGTGTCAAATATTTTTTTTTCTTTATTTTATTTACTATAAAAAAAATTATTCATAACTTATGTTAAATGAATTTCATTATTATTTCAAAGCAATATGAATTATGCTGTCTAAATAAAACTAAGCAATGTAACTACAATTATCGAAGTGTTTTATTACTATAATAATAAAGTGATTATTATTTATTTAATAACAAAAAATTCAAAATTTCATACATTGAACTTTGGGTTTAAATATCTTTAAAATGGCTGCCTCTATGAAAAAAGTGTAAGAGACCTTTTTTGTAGAGCGTTCGATTCCCTACAAGAATATGCTATGAACTTATTTTTATGAAGCGCAAACTCCGAGCTACAAAAATCCAAAGAAAAAAAAAATTTTTTTTCCTAATATGCAAATATATAAACCTGTTTAATTGTATGGATATTAATTAGATTTTAGTTTAAAACTTTTTCGCCACATTAACAGTCACAACTGCCAGTATCTATTGATATTGCCCAATCTATAAACAGAATAATATTATATAGAAGCATGCAACTTATTGTTCCATGTTAAATTGCGAATCCATGAATAATCGTTTGCTATACACCATTACCGCAATATTCCTGTTGCCTCGAGATAGTAATGTATACACTCATGACACATACACATATACGATGTATTGCATGATGTAGATATTTGTGGAAATGAAATGGAACAATGATCAATTAATTGAGCTGGTGATTCATTCGATAAAGGTTAACCAAGCTTAATAATCCGTTAAATTTTCAAGTGTGCGAAGGATCATTAAGTGCAAGTCAAGTTCATAGTATATATGTACGTATGAATGTATGTATGTGTATTCACTCTGTAGCAGAGAGTTATACATACGGAATTATCCCAGTAGACTTAAATGTATACGTTTATTAGCGAGTGTGTTGGCTGAGATATTACGTCGTTTAATCTACGGTTGCACGAGGGACCAACTGAAATGTATATAAATATATATTTGAATTTAGTATATAAAGTACTTTTTAATTATTATATATGTAATATCACAAATGAACATTTGTGATGTAAAACTTTTGGATTAGATTCGTTTTATTTATTTTTCTTATCGTGATTGTTTGTTGAAATCATTGACAAACGATACAGGGAATTATGATTGAATATTGAGAGTATTAAAATGTGGATTTGTAGAGGAGGATGAAGTAAAAATGACTGGTTATATTAATATTTCAATATGGGATACTGAATATTATTTATGATTGTTGAGTAGATTTTTTTTTTAACTTTGCTAATTTATTTTTTTAAGGTAGTTTAAGTTAAAAATTTGTACTTGCTATATTTAGCAAGGCGAAGTGATATATTTTTTAATATTTCTCACTTTAGTTTGCTCTGTTTCACAATTAAAATTTCGAATAAGTTAATTCATTTTTTTTAAGCTAATTTTAGTCAAAAATTAGTACTTGCTATATTTAGCAAGGCGAAGTGACATATTTCTTAATATTTCTCACTTTAGCTCGCTCTGTTTTACAGTTAAAATTTCGAATAAGCTAATTTATGTTTTTTTTTTGCTAATTTTAGTCAAAAATTAGTACTTGCTATATTTAGCAAGGCGAAGTAATATATTTTTTAATATTTCTCACTTTAGCTTGCTTTATTTCGCAATTAAAATTTCGAATTTGCTAATTTATGTTTTTTTTTTGCTAATTTAAGTTAAAAATCATTACTTGCTGTATTTAGCAAGACGAATTGATATATTTTTTAATACTTCTCACTTTAGCTTGCTCTGTTTTACAATTAAAATTTTGAATAAGTTAATTTATTTTTTTTAAGCTAATTTTAGTCAAAAATTAGTACTTGCTATATTTAGCAAGGCGAAGTGATATATTATTCAACATTTCCCACTTTAGCTGGCTCTGTTTTAGAATAAAAATTTCAAATTCAATCAAACCAACCGAATATCTTAAAATCATTAAAACAATTTTTCATCTTATATTTTAATTTCAATTATTATTTTTTTATTCATATAAAACTTTATTCCTATACATATATTATAAAGATTTCTATCAGTTTCAGGAAAGACACACAACGATCAAATCATTGAATTTAAAAATGGATTTTAGTTATATTTTAGCCAAGTCATTTTTCTTGATTAATATTTCCCTATCTACAATAATATCTTTACATGGTCATTTTATATAGTTTTTTATTTCCTCTTGAAATAAAAAAGCTTAATACAACATGAAGTGGATGTGAAATGTCCACACTATTGACATATTGACAGAACATATTGCCACCAAAGTCGAACTAAGGTGTTGAATAGAACCTTCAAGTTTTTCCATGAGGAAAATTCAAGACACGAATTCCTTTTGGCACTAAAGATACACGTCAATATATACACACATATATATATTTATCCACGTGTCTGACTATCTACAATATACATAGATAGATATATTCATACACAATTGCTATTCCGACTATCTTTCCTTTACATTATTAGTTTTACATTTGAATGTGCTTCATCTCTTTAAACATTCACTGGAATATATTCTACTTCAACTTCTTTTCATTCCATCGCTATTTTGTAAATCCATTCGCTCTTCCATGTCCATAGCATTGTTTCCCGACGAAATAAAAAAAGGTTGAAAATAAAATAAAAATATAAAAAAGTAAACAAAAATAAAAAAGAAAAGCAATAATCGATATAAAATAGCTGTTGGATCGATATTAACTTTAGAATACAGTGTGTTGAGAATTTTTATCGAGAGTATACATGAAAGTAAAAATATAGACAAGGGGAACAGGGACAAATGAAAGAGGAAGAAGCATTGGTTAAACGTAGTTCTACTCATTTTTACCTCTTGAAAAGCACGTGCCCCCATTTATTTTACACTTTCCTGTCACAGCTTCTCATTTTCTATAGTTTCCCCCTGCTTTTCTTCCTCATTTTCTTTGTGTTTTTTTTTTCTTCATTACTATATATGCCAACCACATTTATACAAAAGATTTATTGTATCAAATGTCGTTTACAGACGCATTATATAAACGATTCATTAAATTAAAATGTTTATATAACAAAGTAAAATAAGGATAATAAAAATTGTTTGAATAATTAATTTGCTATTAATATTATTTTTATAAATGTTATATTATTTATTTGAAGTAGAGTTTTATATAATATTAATTTTATATGGAATCACATTTCATTTTGTCAGCTTCTTCAATTTAATATCACTTAATAACGAAAATTTCCACGTCAATTGACACCATCCGTTTTCTTTCACTTCTCTTATTTTAGTTCTCCATCTCCAATCACACTTTCATCCATCTTACAATTGATACGCGTATCAAATGTAGGCCCAAGTCTCGAGACGACACTTTTCTCGAAGGCATTGGCTGATCCTTAATGAATTTAATAAATCACGGAAATTTTCCTCACTCTATCTTCATCTTTATCCCATTTTTTTTTCTTGTCACACACTCATTACTCTCTTTATTCCCCCCGTTTATTTTTACTTACTATAATAATTTAGTATATATCCAACGCAAAAATATATATTCGCAAATTATGCTGACGCATTTTCTCTTGGCCAACGATAAATTTTTTCTTTCTCATTTTTTATTCGGCATTTTTTACCGCCCACATTGCTATTTGGGCTTTAGTCATTGAAATATAATTTAGACTAACCAGAAAATCCATTAGCCGAGTATGTAACTGAATAGTTAATATTGCCGCAAAGATATAAAGTGAAGAAAAAAAAATTTTTTAATTCACTTTTTATTATTTAAATCATTGAATTATTTTATTTAATTAATTTTAGCTAAAAAATAGTGGGATTATTTGTTAGTTTTAATGGTTTTATAGGTGTATGAAGGTTTATTATCTTGCATATCAATATTATAGGCAATTCTCAGTGATGTGAATGTCAAACCATTGATCCAATTCCAAAGAGTAAGCCTCAATCATTTATCAAACGTTAACTACATATTCACCGATAGTCTAACATTTGTGTGACTTTGTAATATAGTACGTGTAACCATATAGATTGTATATGTATATTAGAGTGTTTTATTTTTCGACGATAGTTTTTTTGAAAAAAAATTTATGAAAAATTTATGAAAAAAAAAAATATTCTCGTTTGAAAAAAAATTCTAAGTTAAATAAAAGACATTAATTATTATCTTACAATAAACTTTATAAAGCTCCTTCATTGTTGATTAAGCATTATAACGTTTGTAGTAAGATATAAATTAATGTTAGATCAATAAATTCCAGTTTGAGGAAAATTTGTTGTCAATTATAATCAACTTTCACCTTTTCAGCTCTACAACTCGAAAACTGTTGGTCGCAGAGCATTTGTGGTAGGAAACTTTTTTGTAGCAAATTTAATGCCCTATAAAAGCTGTAAATTCAATTTTTCCAAAAAAAATTTTGGATTACCGAAAAATCGAGTTGAAGTCGAAAAAAACAATTTTCTCGTGTTATTCATATGGGAAATCGAATTTTTGAATGAGGAAAGCCTCTATTTAACTTGGAATTTTTTTTCAAACGGGAATATTTTTGTTTTTTCATAAATTATCAGATTTTCCTTGTGCACGGCGAACAAAAAAAATATCGCCTAAAGATGAAACACCCTAATATATATATAGAATATTCGCTGCACGTGAGATTGTATATTTTCTTCAATGAATCTCCGATGGAACGTGTCGAAAAGACTGTCAGGTCACATGCACATCACGATGTTATAAAAATCTCATCAAACAAAAATATACAATGAAAAATCACGGGAAATCAATAATATTTTAAATTTTTATCAATATTGATTATTTTATTTTTAAAATAAAATTCTACACTATGAAAGACTGTACGTGTGTGCCAAATTTTAACAAATCTCCATGTGCATCATTGATCATGGAACAAACTGAATTACTAAAAAAATTTCCCTCATTTTTTTCCAATCATTTTTTTTTTTTTTTTTTTTTTTTT
>JAQQBS010001422.1:2862547-2959177 GCA_030347275.1 Microctonus aethiopoides | reverse complement strand
AAGATACCTTTTTTGTAGAGCGTTCAATTTCCTATAAAAATATGTATTGATCATTTGAATCCGTCCATTGGTTTGTAACCTACAAAATTCTAATCATAAAAACAAAATTTTTCTATATTATTTAAATAAGAAGTAGAAATTCACGATGAGAGACCTCTTAATATTAATATTAAGAGCTCCGGTTTTAACAGAAATTTTTTCACACCTCCCTAAAGGTATTCCAGTAGACCTTTTGAAAAAAAAGAAAATATTCAATTTATTTGAATCAGTCTAATGTATAACTTGATATACACACTACATTAACCGAGTATTCAATTTTTCATATCAATATGAAATTGGAAGTGACAAATGACCTAAATGTTGACTTTTTGCTTTATATTTATATTGATATGTATGTATTGAATATAACCTCTCGATTCTATACGTAAAATTTTTCAACTATTTTTAACTTCATGAATTTTTTACTATCAAAAACTCGGGAACGCGTCTGAACTCAACTTGACGTTAATAACTCTTGCAAAATTAACGACCAGAAAATAGTCACGTTCCACCATCATCATCTCTTCATGTTTCATTTTCTCCCGTATATACTGTTTAACAAAAAAAGTTTTAAAATATATTAATATTTAATAAATACGATACTAAGTAGTGTCTTTAATCATCTTTAAGTTGTATCTTACCCGATGAATTTATCAGTTTGAAATTTTTCATATAATAAAAATTTCTCTAAAATATATTTCAAACACAGCGTTTCATAAAATTAATTATCATGAAATATGATATTCCTAAGTCACAAATTTACTCATGTTTCATTCACCTGTCAATGTTATCAAAGGTATATTACAATATATTTATGTATTATAATAAAGAGAATATATATTTTCAATGAGCAATAGACAATGTAAGGAAATACACGATCCAACATGTTTCTAATATATACTACTAGCAACATCGATCGGTTCCTTCAACCAACCCACATTGTATATTCACTCAACGTATAATCAACCATATATACTGTTGACATACAAAATATTACATATTTTTGATTGAATAAATTATATCTAAACAATTGTAAATTTGAGAAAATTATAAATTTAAATTTATTACCAATAATTCTTCAATTTTATATCTAATTATTTTATTAATAATAGTTGGGAAATGTATTTTATGTATCATGTGAATATTTGTTGACGTGAATTATACCTTGACATATATCATACAAAATGTCCTGCATGTGTCCAATGTCATTAAAGGATAACGTATTATATTGCGGTTGCTGCACTAGTTGGCTGACATGACTTGAGTTTGTATATCATCATTTCACGTCTCAAATGCATTTATGAACTTGTTTAAATATAATATTTCCTGGTATATCTCTTTCAATTATCGTTAAATAAATAAAGAGAAAAAAAAATAAAGAAAAGTCTATTATGGTATAAAATACTTCGCCTTGCGTGTTAGTCTTATAAATTTTTTTTTTTTGATGAAAAAGAACTCGAGAAAAACGAATTTCTTGACAAAAGTTTTTTTTTTCCATGATCATTTTACCACAGTCGTTTGGTTATACTACCAGGGAGTTTCTTCCCTTTTTCTCTCTATATGTCATGGTTAGATGTACACTGAGAACATAGAGAAATGATGATCATGGCTCTATCGACGGCGTCTCCAAGTCTCGAAACACAAATCCCATGTGAAAGAGAATAAGTGTAAAAACAAAAAAAAAAATATGTGACAAAGTTACACGACAGTTTCTATTGAAATTGATGAATCAATTTATCAATTTTTTCTTCCCACAATACAACAATAATATTACATTATTTATACTATAAATATAAATTTTGTACATCACAAAATATTATTAAATAATCGTAGATTATTTTCTTGCATATTTTAGTTTAAAATTATAAAAAAGATAAATTTAATTTTATCATTCATTTATTTATTTATTTATTTATTTATTTATTTATGTCTCAAGGATAACTATAATATTGATAAAGTTCTCTTTATATAATGTAAATAATACTCATACGACGACATTTCTCAATTTTGATAAAATACTTGGAGACAAATCAATCTCGATGTAGACATTTCTATTTTGTTATATTACAACCACATCGACACATTTATATACCTTGGTACCCAACCGAGTATCAATAATGTGTCAAGATAGTGTATATTCTATGGATACATCTTACCCACTGTCGTAGAAACTTCTCAAATTGCTATGTACACATGATAAAAATATATAGTTTAGTTATACTCTACAACTCATAGCTTTAAAATATTCATCATACTCTCAATAAATTTAAATTCCCATCAACTTTTACATACAAACATAAACAAAAGCACTCACATAAATAAAATAAAAATAAAACAATTTACAAATTTATAATATTTACTATTTTCAATTAATACTTCAAATAATAATATTAAAAATAAAAAATAATAACTGTAATCTTATACTTTAATTAATTAATTAATTAATTTACGTTTGGTAGTGAAATAAATTTTTTTTTTTAATTTCTCTCTGAATAATTATTCAGTGATGATGATGATAGAGTAAAACGACACTAGAGATTCGTTCAGTATCCTTTTTAAATCTCAGATTAACGCTCATGACCAAACTCATATACCTATGTTTGCGTTTATTTATAGTAAAATATTTTTTTTAATAACTATCAAAGTAAAAAATACTCTTTAGCATATTTATAATAACGTTGCCCTGTATGTATAAAATGAAAATTAATTAAAATCAAACCACTATATATTTTCCATCCTTTATTTTCATTAAACAAATATCATAAAAATACTTTATCAATTTATTTTTTATAATTATTCTCATAGAAAGAAGTCGGAAATATTCAAATTATATCACTGTGAGAATATGCATATGTTGCTACTCAAGGATCCACTTCAACTTGATGTTGCCTCACTGAAAATGGCACGTACGACAGGCCATTTGCAATGACGTCATCATCACCACCTGTCTCCCAACAATATTCACATTCACCATAGTACCATACTCTGTCTATCAATCCTAAAATCCATTCAATTTAAAGCATATTACAAATAAATTCAAATAATTCTTGAAATAACGACACTCTAGTTTAAATCCTCTCAACTAATGGTTAACCATTTTGCTAGTAGAATATTGACCAGTTCATGAATAATAAAGATCCAAAGGACTGAATATATATTATGTATAAAATGTCCTTTGCATTTACAATAAAGTCGTCGTCACCCACTGTAATATATACTCTTTAAATAGGTGGTAAAAATATTCATGTCCTTCATACAGGGCAAAGGGAAAAAAAAAATTATATACGTATATATTTTATATAAACTAGGCCAAACGAATTGAATAGAACCTTTTACTTTACTTCTCTCCCTTCATTTAGATATAATACCAATGTATATAATATGTAACTGCAGTCTACAATTTTTATTTTATTCATAACTTGAAGTTATTATCACTGTGGCCACAGTGATAGCAATTGTCGTTCAAGTCTCAGAAATTTATATCTACTGCAGATATTCATTTCTCATGAATACATAAATGCAAATAATGAGCTTTTTATTGTTAGAATTCTTTGTGAATATTCTTTTAAACTACTGGTCTATTAAAATAGGTGACGATTGTAACACGTTGAATATTATATTTTAGGTTTTAATAAAATTTTAGTGTAGTTAAATTGCAATGAGTACATTTTACAAAGTGGATGTGTATGTAGTAAGAGTTTGTTATGGGCTTTGAGCACCACTCAACAGGTAGCCCGAGGCATTGGCACTAACACAAATTCACAAGTGTATATGCTGATGCTATTTAGAACTGATGATTGGTTAACAGGTCACTGAGTGATGTACAAAAAGTCATGGGGAGATTGATATTTTCATGAGTGATTAAAGAGTTCAATAGAATATAAATATCAATGTTTGATTTTTATAAATAAATTTGATGATTAAATATATTGTTTTATTTAGAGGATTTGTTTATTGAGGTTCAGTAATTCAAATTATTTGTTTATAATTTGAAATGAATGTATTGGAGAATTTAGGCGATGGAATTTTTTCGTGGTATTGAATGAGAAATTTTGCAATTTGATAATGATGGAATGTTTATTTTTAATTATTAAATAAACTTTGCTGATGTGGATGAGTGTGTGTAATATTGTAAGTTCTATCGGTGGATATAGCTGATGATGATGATGCTGATGAGAATGTTTTGGAATTTTGTTCGTTTTGATATTTATTCATTGTTGTAATTGACTTTTGTGACATTTTTTTCCAATCATTTTCCATATTTCTTTCTGTTGAATATAATTTTTTCAATTTCATCATCTCACATGACCATTTGTCCACTTGGGGTGTGTCACCAACTGGGTGAAGTATTTGCATTCTTGTAGACAAGTCTGCATTCATTGTAATTGTATTATTCAATGTTGAATCTTGTAAATTAAATTTAGATTTCAAAGAATGTTTTCCATTGCAAAAAGATTTTTTCCATTTATCTATTATATGACAGGACTTTGTGGTGGAATTTTCTTTCATTACAATTGGATTGTCTTGGTTTTTCTGCTGTTTGTTATCAAGAGAAAGCACTTGTGACCCAACAAATGGATGAATATTAACGTCATTTTGTTTTTCTTTTAATTGTTTCAATAATAACGCAGAAGTTTTAACTTTTGATTGTTCTAAATTGCCATATGAAATTGTTGGAGACATCGATATAATCAGGTCATTCCGGCTATAATTGATATTATTCTGAGAATTTTTCCTCAAAACTTTCGCAACTCGTTCAACCAAGTTCTCAACGTAATTCACCATAGCCACATCATTCATTGATTCTTTTGCTTTCTCTGCAACGAATTCAAGTGCTTCCAAGGCTTCAACCAAACGTTCAAGCTCAATAAGCGCTTGACCATTAAGAAGTTTTCCGTAGCACATCCATTTGATTGAATGCGCGACTTCACTCGATTGAATACAACGTTTCGACATTTTCAATGCCTTTGAATAGTTGGACATTTCAAAATAGCATCGACCAATCTCATGAAATAACCATGCTTTCAATATTGGCCTATTCACAATGTTTAAGAGCCGTTCCCATGCCACAGCAGCAGCATTCAAGTGTCCAAATGTCAAATGAACTTTACCAAGTACAGCAATAGATCGTGATATCAATTTTTCATCCTTAGATTGTTTTGCAGCCTGAATCATTTGTGTAACTTCACTTATTGCTCGATCATGTCGCTTTAATGATAAATGTGACAATGCCATATAACGATGAGCTGCGACACGATAAAAATACTCATCATCTTTATAAGCTCGAATAATAATTGAAAATTCATTTCCAATATTTAATGTTGTTTTCCAATCACCAGCAATAAATGATCTCTTCATTTCACCCAATTTCATCGCTGCCACATCAGTCAATTGTCTCAATATAATATTTGATTTTTTCATTTGGGTCATGGTGCTCTTTTTTGGATGAATATTACCAGAAATATCCCCACGAGAATCAATGTACCTGACGAAGGTGATTTATATTTGTCCACACGTTCGTTTTGTCTATTTTATATATTTTTTTTTCTTCAATTCAATAATAAATAATTTTTTTTATATTTTATATATGATATAATATTAAATATGAGATAATACATACTGAAGAATTTTTTTTATATCTTCATAAGGATCCTCTGAATTATGGAATATATGTTGGGCTTGACGAGTTGCCTTTTCCGGACATAAAGTAGACATAAGCGAAATGGAATTTTTTGCTTCGTGCATGAGCTCACGTAAAGCCCCCCGGGGATTAGCTGCTGAGTGTATAACTGCAGAAGTGTGACGTGCTGCAATGTTGTGACTGATGTCCCTTGGATAAATTGTAGCCGCACGATGATATAGGATCAAAGCCGATTCGTAATCTCCTCTGGATGTTGAAGTAATCAAGAAATATATTTATTAATATATATTATATACATTCGTAGGAAAATTCAATGATACTCTCATTCAATTTCATATTGAGTGAAACTTTATATAATATCCAAGAATATATTTTATTTCATTTACTTGAGCTGTAATGAGTTCGCTCGTTGATGTAGTATTTGAGCCAACTGACGTCTCCCTAAATGTTTATGTTGGTTCGTTAATATTTCAATGGTCTCTAATACACGACGCTGCTCGAATAAGTCATCTTCTTCATCAACTTTAGTCGTGTCATTCAAGAGATTGACGCTTGATAAACTACGAGCACTTGTGCTCAACGACATCGTGAAAAATATCGTGTATAAGTGACATTGTGCGTTTTTTCAACGCAATTCATTTGTTAATATTACAAAATTAATATATATGATGAATAAATACAGTTTGAAAAATATGAAAATCGTTGATTCAGAGGTTTAAAGAGGGCAAGGGTCAAAGATACCAAAAAAAAGTATATTTTTGTGATTTTTTTTACAGAGTACCTTATTTATTTATATTTTTTAATTTATTGTTTATTATAAAGCATTATCTTTGGAATATTCTCCCAGATTTTTATTAAAAAATATTGGAAATTTAGCAAGTGGTAGGAACTGAGTCATTTAAAAGAAAGTTCCATTTTAGATTAAAAAACCAAGAAGATTCCTTTAGTGCATAAGTTTATTGAGGAAATTGAATGAAGGAATCAAGAAAATATTAATTTTTGAATATTTAGTGAAGGTGTAATCAAAAAATTCCGATTTAACTTTTGACTTTTTGCCAAAAATTTATCTTTTTGTTAATTCAAAAATAAGTTGTAATTGAATAAAAAAATCCTTCGTTTAATTACGCAATGAACTTAAGTACTAAAGCCAAAAAAAAAAAAAACCAAAAAAATCTTTTTGGTTTTTTTTGACTAAATTTTCAATATTTTTTTATGAAAATCTAGCAAAATATTCTTAAAATATTGCTCAATAATATACAATAAGTTTAAAAATATATATAAATAAGATACTCTGTAAAAAAAAAATCTATTTGAAAAAGAGTATTTTTGACCCTCGTCCCCCCTTAAAATAAAAATGTCAGATTATTGGATAATCATAAATGTATATAGTTATATCCAATTTGGATTATATTTATTTTGAAATTTATATATAGATATCCATTGGTCGAACGAACGTGAATGTAAAATTTATTGATAATCCTCAAAATCCATCCAACCGAGTATTTCCCTCGATGGGGTGCGCTTTCGTATTAAATCAAATTTTGCCTCATTCGTCGAATTACTGTTACGTAGACTCTGCTGAATTGTATTTCTCTTGCATGGCATATCAAATTGATAATCAATCGGCTTACATCCTGGCATCAACGACAATCTCCGTTTGGCCGGCACAAAATTCATTCGTTGTATCAAAAGATCCATTTCTCGTTTCAATTCATTTGGCATTAAATCCATTATAAGACGTTCACGTGCGGCAATACCACTAAGTCCAACAATTCTATCTAGATCAATGTCATCAATAAGCTTTACTATTCTCTTATAAAAATCAACAAGATAATCAATTCCAATTTTTTTCGCTCCTAAATATGCTAATAATGCAACATCGTGTGCTTCATTTTTTAAACGTTGCTTAACTTCAATTCTAATTAACATATGATTGGCATTCAATACCCAACGATCATCGTTTGCTTCTAAACTTGCATCTCGTGATTTTTTAGCGTAAAAACGCGCCGCATCGATACGTCCCATGTCAACTTGAAGCTTGGCAAATTCATGATTGAGCCATGCAAGCTCTAGTGGCTGTGACGCAAGCGCCAGACGTTTACGAAACTTTTCAAGTGCCTTCTTCCTAGTTGGAAGTGCACATGGCACCCAACCCAAGTCGCTGTCACGCGGAAATGTCATCGCATCTCTCCAACCGATATGATGTTTTAGATGATGTATTCGTGTAGGTTCATCGGGAATTTTTGTCACGTCCCGCGGATCCAAATATGCACGTCCAACCATTTTATACACTTCATTCAAGCACTTTTGCTTCATCGGAAACATCCGTTCCGAATATGAATCAAATTTGTTCTTTACTCTGTCAACATACCTTTAAGATTAATTAATATAAAATTAAACTTTAATTAATATTCATAAATATTCAATTAATAAAATTAAAACTCAACTTATTTATATTCATTCACTATATTTACATGAAAAAACTCGGATAATCTTTAGCCATTCGTGCTTCATGTAAACGCATTAATAATGAATTTGCCTCGACAATTATATTATATTTACGTAATTTTTTTTCTCGTATGTTTGCACGTTTTAATGCTGCTGGTATCTCTCGATGTCCAAAGTGATACACATAAAGTGGCTTTCTAATACGATGAACTTCTGTAGATTCAATTGACCTCATCAAGAACTCTTGTGCGAGATCAATTAGCTTTTTGCTGCTCTTTTTATTAGCAGATTCAACAGCAGGATTTTTTAAAAACTTTTCAATAAAAAATGTATCAATTGCTAATGTTTCTAAATATTTTTCTATTAACATATTACGAAATTTTTTCATTCGATGCTCGCGTTGATAATTCAAATCATTAACACGAAACTTTGAATGATCCTCATCAATGTCTGCAAAATAAATATAAATTAATTTCATTAACAGAATTCAAATTGAAAAATTTTATAATTAATTTTATGAATTAAATACCTTCAAACTCATCACCATCTGCAGATAACTTGGCTATCAATGATTTACGTTGCGCCTCCAACTTCTTCATCCATGGCAACAATGCAACTAACACATCTGGCAGAGTATTATAACCAATACAATTCTCAACAGTCTCGTTAGCTCGGTGAATAGCATTCTCAAATGGATAACGACATTGCCGTTCGCCACGGTGGGCGTGCACCAAGCTGTTACCAAATTCACCAGTGTTATATAGTGTCTCTACCCTCATCCATTTGGCAAATATATTAGCAGGATCTTTTGTAATACAAAACAACAATATCAAATATAAATTCATTAACTTCTTCATCGTGATATTGATGATAAAACAACATAATTATAATTGTTACTAGAATTTTATTATAAAGTTTCGATTTAAAAACAGGCGAGAAAAACTTTTAATAATCATACCAATCTCAAGACATCTTGATGAAATCTTGACTGCTTCATTGTATCTTGTGAAATTAATCAGAGTTTCACAGAGGCCAAATAGAATTTTCAAGTCCTCGTGTTCACTCTCTTGCAATGATTGTTTGAATGTATCAATTGCTGATTGAAAACGTTGGATTCTGTTAAAATAACGACCCCATTGGCAATGAAGCTGTGAAAGAGGTTGCATTGCCTTCACATCTTTTCGTTCCAGCATTATTATTTTTTTTTTTATCTTTTAATTAAAAATACAATCAATGTAAACGTCTTATAACCTAATTCTTTAACAATTGATTTTTACTATGAACGTGAATATACTTTGAATCATTTATTCTATAATATATTTGATAATTTCAAAGTCCTGTCGCTTTTTTATAATTTTGTCTATTCATACTTTTTTTTTAATTTTCTTTATTATTAAAATTTAAATTTTAATTCACGTCGACATTTTCATTCTCTCTGAAGTGAGTAATTTAACAACAAACCTACTTCAAAACAATTTAATATTAATAATCGTCAGTGTCAAATGCCATTCTCAAACTTTACAGACGAAATATTAATAGAGTTTAAATAAATAAATCATCAGAGACAATTGTATTTGTCAGTTGATGATGAATTAATAGCGAAACAATAATCAATAAAAATATATAAACATTTATGTCAACATTCTCATTCTCTTCACCAATATTCAACTACACAATTGTAATTTCTTTTGTTGTATTGTTCGTAGGTGTGTACGTGACAGGACTAGAACACAAAGCAGAAAAGGAAAACAAGTCTAAACGGTTTGAGAAAATTCAAGGAAGTCAAGAAAATTGCTGAGAAACTTAACGAGAAGGGGTAATTTACCCCTCGTGATGCGGTGATGGCATTGTTATACAGATTCACACAGCTGCCGGATCGCGGTGGTACACGAGTCTTTTCATTTGTCGTGACGAGAAGTGTCGTTCGTGATCCCGAGAGAGATGTTACGAGTAAAGAACTCGTTTGTGGCTTTCAACGCTGGGCAGTTGCCTTTTCACGTGGTGATAAAGTTCGTGATACACTTACCTATAATATTAGGGTGTTTTAAAAAATAAGCAACATTTTTTTTTTTCTGGGAACCAGGCTTCAAAGTTTCGTTTAGGATAAAGAATAAGTCCGTAAAAATATGAGCTCTTAATATTGATATTAAGATAGTGCGCATCACACTTTTCTATTTTTCATAAGAAATAACACGAGAAAATTTTTTTTTTTATCGTTCGAATTTTGTAGCTTACGAACCAATGGATAGATTCAAATGATCAATACATGTTTTTATAGGAAATTGAACGCTCTACAAAAAAGGTATCTTACAATTTTTTCATAACTTTTACTGTTTAGAAGATATCGGAGATTAAAGTTTGAAAAATTTAACAAAAATTTTTTTGTTACTTCTAAATTTTACAACTCGTAGATAAATAAATATTAAAAAATTCGCAATACATATTTTTATAGGAAATTGAACGCTCTACAAAAAAGGTCTCTTGTGATTAATCGATTACTCTAACCATTTAGAAGATATTCGCATTTGAATCCCAATGCGTACTGATTTTAATAGTTTTTTGATAAATATTTTGAATTTATCCATTCAAGACATGAATGCAAATATCTTCTAAATGGTCAGAGTAATCGATTAACCACAAGAGACCTTTTTTGTAGAGCGTTCAATTTCCTATAAAACTACGTATTGATCATTTAAATCCGTTCATTGGTTCGTAAGCTACAAAATTCTATCGACAAAAACAAAAATTGTCCCATGTTATTTCTCATAGAAAATAAAAAACTTCGATGCGCACTATCTTAATATTAATATTAAGAGCTCATATTTTTACGGACTTATCCTTAAACCTAAACGAAACCTTCAAGCCTGGTTCCGAGAAAAAAAAATATGTTACTTTTTTTTTAAAACACCCTAATATAATATAAAACAAATAAAAAATAATAAATTCACATGAATGATCTTTTTTTATTCTAACTAATTAGGTACTTGGAGTTTATCTGGTGTGGCGTGGGGCAGCACCGGGTCTTCGTGTCTACGTCGATTTTACCTTCACTCTACTAAATCGTGAACATTTTTCAGTAAACGAAGGCTTCTCTGGTAAACGAGTTAAATTCACATACGATGCACCAGCTCAAGGCAGCAGAAATTACATACCTGTATCAGATTTATACAGTAGAAATTTTGCTGATCCTAATGGTGAATTTCAATTGGAATTATCAATGGCAAATGTTAGAACAGTATACACAGCAGAAGTACGAATGCCAACTGGTGTATTTAATGCAGGACAACCAAAATCAAATAAATTGGAAACAGGTTATTTTACATTTGGTGGATTCGATTGGAATTTAGCAATATATCCATACGGTAATAAAGAGGGTGAAGTACGTCAGGAGGGACGACTATCTATCTATTTAGTAAGATTAACAGGTTTTGATCATCGATGTCGAGTGCGTTACAGTATTGCGTTGGGTGAAGGTGAACGACGTATTGATTCTGGACAAATTGAAGATTTATCAGATGCTGAGGGTCGTGGATTTGGTTGGCATCCACGTGTTCGTTATTCTGACATTGCGCATAAAGGTAATTTACGTATGTCATTAGAAATGGTGGAGGCAAGAACAATATCAGAAGTTGCTGTTCAGGCTTTAGGTCCAACAATATTACCAGCTGCCCCTTGTTACGATCGTGATAAACAGGCATGGGCTATTAGAGCTGATCTTCATTCAGATACAGTTCGATTACATTTGGTTTACAAAGATATTCATAATGTACCGAGAAATCATTTGAGGTATATTAGTTGGTCGGCATTTTTAATGCGAAGCGATGAACCAGATTCTGAAACAATTTTATTGCCTGGCGCACCATTTAGTCGTTATTATGCACAAGAGCAAGCTGATGAAGGAATTATTATGGAGACAAGTTTGGGGGTTAATGAAGTTAATGATGATAGTTGTGCATTTTTAACTGACAAAGGACAATTGAGAATTCGATTAGAATGGAATGAATGTCATTTATTATTTCAGGCAACATATCATAAATATGATGATGTTTGTCGTGTGCATAATCAACAAATGAGACGGGAAATAGCAGCATTACAAGCGGAAAATTATAGTTTAGAGCGACAATTGTTTAGTTATCAAAAGAGTTTGGCGTATGCACAAGCGCAACATCAACAGGAACAAACTGGTGGATCAACAGCGCCTGGTGGTGGACAACAACAGCATTCTGGTCATGCGGGTCCTTTAGAAAGATCAGCGTCAACTGATACAGAATACGCCTGACAACATTATGACCAATTGGGTATAACAAAACGCACCAGTCAATTCACAATTATACAAGAGAATGATCATCGTTTACATCAAAATTTAGTTATGATTATGGATCGACGTTTGAGTAATGTACAACAGGCACAAATGCGATTTGATACAGAGGCAAGACGATCACAAGATAGTGGAACAATGCGAATACAATTGGAAGATAAGAACAATCGTGGTGTGGTTAAACATCAACCGAAATCACGTTCAAGTGCTGATGGATCAGCTGATAATAGTTCTAGAGGATTTCCACGGTCATTTTCGGGTTATCCTACAGATTCACATTGGTATGATCAATCCAATGAAAAGCGTCGTAGAGCAACATTGTGGGAAGCATTAGCTGGTCTTGTTTGTTCACTTGGTGCACTTGCCTCTCGTGCTGCAAAAATGGCAGCACGCCGCAATGATATACTTTGAGAATTTATGATGATAGTTTACGATATAATTCAGTATATTGTCAATTTCTATTTATTGGCGTTACCCAATTTCATAAAAAGAAAAAAAATATATATTATTATGAGGGAAAACAACAAATGCAATCTTGGATAATTTTTTCTCAATGATAAAAATTACATTAATTTAATCAATTATTTATTATTAAAAATTGTCATTTGAATAATTAAATCGTGGAACAAATGATTATGAGAATAAAATTTTGAAAAGATAAATTCAACAAGAATAAAACAAAAGTTGATGCATTAAATGTCGAGCAGAAAGTTTTTCAGCATTTATATGCCACTGTGTAAATTTATTTTTTTTTTAATATTATTTAATTGATTTTATTTCATTTTGTTTTTGTTTCATATCCAATGATTCATTGTGAATTCAAAAGAAAAATTACATTTGTATAGAGACAATATGCGAATGATTAACTGTCACAGCTTTCGTGACATAATTTACTTTATTCAACCCAGCTACCATTCGTACTTTACCCCTCAAACTCACTATATCTCTCTGTACTATTTCCCACCCTCTCTCTATTTCTCTCTATCCAACATCTATGCAGATTAACGATTTGCAAGAACGACCGTTTAGTTCAACTGCACGTGAGTGTATATAATCCATCCATAGAATACACAAATGCACCAACAATGATTTTTTTTTTTTAATCTTCATTTGATTCTCTCCATTTCACTATTAATATTTTTGTCTCTCTCTCTCTTTCTCTCTATTGCATTTTACATCGTTGGAAATTGGAAACGATTTACATGATGAAAATTGACAGAAAACTTTCTGCTGCTGTATCGTTTTTATAATAATTCCATCGACATTTGTTGTACTAGATTATTTATTTATTTATTTTTTATTTTAATATTTCATATTTTTTTTTTTTCTATACGTTCTACTTTATCCTCTTTTTTGCCTTTCATTCCAGTGCTCTTTGTCTATTAATCCATCATTGAAATCTCATCAACAAACTCGTATATCAATACACAATCACAAAAATAATATCATTCACGATGAAATTTTATTTTCAAATTTATATTTTCATCATCGCCACTTTCACTCGGGATTGAAATGCGCTTTAGGCATACAACAATACATACATAATACATATATATATATATATATATATATATATTGATGATAGGTAGATTATTGTATGCATATATTTAGTCGAAAGATACACAAAAAAAAACGAACACTTGATGCCGTTCATTTAATCTCTGATATTAAATAGAAAAATTCTGTGTATACTTTGTACATATCTGTACCAAATAATTCAAAACAAATACATATATATATATATTGATTATGAACATATATAATTACTTACATGTAATGTATAGGCATCAAACAAGTTTTCCTGATCGTCAGACAATTGGACGTTGCTTGATGACAACTAATTTAATTGATAATTTATAATAAATAATTTATCAACGTTGAAATCAGCTCCAAACATTTTCAATTAATATTTGTTATTGATTTTATCGTGTACGATATTAATTGAGATTGAAAAACATTGCAACATGAGGAATCCAACGCGTCCATCTAAGATAACAAATAAATAAATAATTAAAAAAAGCAATCAGTACCTATCATAATTATAAATAAATAAATATATAATAAATATAAAGATGATATTAAAAAAACTTTTACCAAATATCAGCGATATACAAATTACAAATTAACACATGTATTTACATAAATAAAATTCACGATAATTTATAATTATTTATACATTTTAGTAAACACTACTTGTGTATTATTATTGTAAAAATCAAATTTATTACATACAAAATTATATCATATTCACGTGCACACAAACAAAAAAATATCACGCAATTTCATTGCGATATAAGAGAAAAATAATTATTAAATGAATAAAAAAATAAAAAATATTTAGTAAAAAAAAAAAAGGAAAAAATTGCAACATTATATATTGTGCTCCCCGACGTTAATTACTATCTCTTTTATTAAAATAAAAATGATATAAAACTAATTAAAATATGAGAAAAAAATAAATAAAAAAAAAAAAGGAAATTAATATTAGGATTAAATATTAGCTGATAAATGGAGAACGATGAAGTATAAAAAAACATAACAGGAACAAATACTGTTCTTATAAACGTCTATAGCACGATTTCTTAATTATTAATTCTTAATAATTTCTTAATTATTAATTAAAAAAAAAACACACACACACACATCATGAACCGTGTAAAGTAAAAATAAATGTATAATTAATAGCAAACGAGAAAGTCGTTTGCAGTCTGACAATCGTACTGACATCTTCACATTTTAGAAAAAATTTAATAATGATATATAACGAGCGGCACTTGATAGAAAAAAATAACAAAATTGATAAACAAAAAAATAAAAAATAAAAAAAAAAAGTGCGAATAAAAACGCACAATAAAAAAACATTTTTACATTACACCTAAATTAAAATCTCACTCTCTCTGTTTCGCCCGTACATACTTTCATTACTTTTATAAATAAATTCTAATTATTTAGTCCTTTCTTGTATCTTATCAGCATGTAAAACTCAAACATAATTTAAACTACAGTTTAATTCAGTGACTAGAAATATGCGGGCATAAATCAGTCAAGAGATTTCATTGCACACCATTCATAACTTAACATTTATATAAAATATATATATCTACATACATATATACATATAATTACATGAAGATTTATTCACGAAATGGAAGCTAACACTGATTACAACAACTTTTTATCAAAAGTTTCTACTGCACTAGAGTAAAAAAAAAAAAATGATTGAGTATTTTGCTCAATTTATCTCATATTTTTTTTTTAAACAAATAAAATTGTATCGAGACAATTTGTGAATTATTTGTTTTTGAATGGTAATATTTATAAAGTTATTATTTTGCAATAAACATCCCTTTATTTATCATTTCATTTAATTTTCTAGTTTTAATTTCTATTTATTTCTTTTTCTTTACTTTAATATCACTCGATTTCACTCTCGACTTTGGTTTAACCATTCGTCCGATAATTAATTCCCATCCTCTGTGGAAATATATTTTTACACCCAAGAGCAAACGGGGTGGAACGAGGGAGAGAGACATCAGTATAGAGAGGCGCGAAAACTATTTTTCCATTATCAACTTTGGGGTACTTAAAAAAAAAAAAAAAGAAAAATTAAATTGGATGAGAGAGGAAGGATGAGGAAACAATTTTCTTTTATCGATCCACTTGAATTTCAATAGTTGTTCATTTATCCGTGATTTTTGCATCTAATTAACACACAGACACAGATATATATCTCCTATTGAATTATATTCAATGTAATAACAGCTGAAAAAAAATAATTAATGAGATAAAAAAGAAATTCATTTTTTTTACATATTTTTTTGAATGAAAAATACTTATTAAATAATCCGCTCTATAAATTCTTTTATTGTAACAATCACATAGATATTTATTTATCCTCCTCTCTCTTTATCTCATCAATATTCAAAAATAATTGCAATATAAACGGAATTATAAATTGCAAAGAAACAAAACAAATAATTATATCAAATAAATGTCAGATTGCGCTTATTGTCAATTAAATAAATGATTAATTAAGTCTTTTGAGTACTTACTAATACTACTATTGCTAATACTTGTTTATAACACAGGGTATATAAATGTAATTTTAGTTTCATCATGGAAAATATACATGCAGTAAAAGCATATGCCAAGTAATGTATAAACTTTGTACAAGCAAACACACAAAAGAAAAAGAGAAATAATATTTAAAATAAATTCTATCTCGTTAGCAAAAATAGACAAAGTTCAGCCCAACAATCATTATAATTATCCACAATAGACCAAGTAAATAGTAACAAAACACAAATGCAAATAGTGCTTAATAATTATAATTAATTAATTTTCTAATATAAATTATAAATTTTGAACTACATAATTAATTTATCAAATATATTATATTACATTAATTATTATATTCAATTTCACTGATTGATAAATGTTTATTATTTGTCAATTAGTTTATTTAAATATCTATATTGTGTGTTATATTTATTATATTTAAGAGAAAAAATATTTCGTAGTGTTTGAACGATAATTATTTTACAATTCTTCTATTACATAAAAATTTATTTATTGTTTTTGTTATCTCTTATTCGCTAATAGTCTTGACAGAATAACAATGCATATTTCTTGTGCAATTAATCTTCATTTCTATTCGAACATCGTAAATCTATGTACACTAATCATCTTTATCAGTGCCACTCAAATAAAATGAAAAGAAAATAAATAAAAAAATCAATATTATAATAATATTTTTAAAGACAGGAAAAAATAAAATAAATTATTATATTGTATGTGTTTACGTCTACACATTCAATTGTGAGATAACATAATGAACTGATTACAAGTCAAATATATATATAAATAATAATCTATGAATAAAAAAATGATGAATGTGAATAGAAAAATTAAAAAAAAAAGCGAATAATAAATAGAGATACTAATATTATTTTTTTTTTTCCTTTTTTTTCTTTGTTATTAGTAATGCAGATAAACAAAAGATATATAAAATTATAAATATATGAATAATAATAGAGAAATAGAAATTATATTCTCTGATTTATTATTATTATTATTATTTGTATGTGCTAATTACTTCAGACTCTGCAATTAATCGTATTATTGCTGTATTTCTCATTTTCACATGCGAATTTTCAATAAAATGAATAAAAGTATATGCATATACAAAGAACACGATAAAATAAAGAAAAAAATTACAATAAAAATCAATCACATCACTCAAAAAAAATTTTTTTGAGATAAACACATACCTATACATGTATATTTACTATAAATGGTGTAACTATTGAACCATCTGTGAGTCTGCCTCGTCTTTTATAAAGTTCTTGCTATATTCACGAAGTGTTTGAGTATATTTTTTTTCCATTATCCATATTTTATTTCTCTAATTATACATCCTTTATCCATATTTCCTTTTATATATGAATAAAGTTTCATTACGACAACATAACCTCGAATATGGAAAGTCGTTATTTTTGCTAAATTAACGTTCAGTTCATTCCAGCACATTATTAAATATGAATAGCATTTATAATCGTCGATTGAGCTTTTTAATAAGACATTACTTATAGCTATCAAATGAAATTTGGATTTATGTATATATTTTTTTTTTAATATAGAGTGCGCATGCGTAGTATGAATTTAAATAAATCCGCGCGAAATTGATCCCCACATGGAAAGCTAATTATATTTCCAACGACGACCCAGTTTTATTTCAGTACAAATATACCGACTGCCGGCTGTGTTGCCTCTTGTTCTTTTCAAATATATAAAGTGTATTTGTATTTGATTAAATAATTAATAGTAAGTTAATTCTATACTCATCAGCTCAGTTTACGATAAGTATTTATTTAAATATGAGATAAACAGAATAGAGTATTAACGAAATTTTAATATGATTTTATAATATTTTCACTCAACAATTTCATTCGGTGATTCAAATCTTAACATATATTTTATTACATAGCAATTCATTATCTTTAATTGTGGATGATATGAAACATTCCACAACTTTATTTTATCATGCATTATCATTGTTAACAGTGAAAAACAAAAAAATATCTTGCGCAATACTTATCAATCTAAAAGTCTCTTAAGACCATATGGTTTGGAGGTTAGGTTTACTATTCGACAAATTATATTTATTTTAAAACAAAATATCAATCTGTAATAAAATAATCTTGATAATGTCTTTATATTAAATAAAGAAAGAGCAATAATTGTAATTTTAATCATTATTTATCAAGTATAAACATAATTATTATTCAATCAATATCATGTGTAACATGATCACAAGAAGATTGAGTAATCGCAAATTGTTAGTCGATGTACTGGCAATTATGTTTGGTATTGCTACATGGATTGGTATTAATGGTATTTATGTACAATTGCCATTGTTAATAAATTCAGCACCTGAAAAATGGAATTTACCAGTTCATATGGTAATGTTAGTGCAAATTGCTAATTTAGGACCAATTCTCTATACAATATATGCAAAGTAAGTTTCAATTTTAATAAATAGTAAAAAAAAAATTTTCATAAACTGAAATTAATTCAACTAAATATTTCATAATTTGTTTTAGATATTTTTCATGGACACGTGATACTTACATAATCTATGGGTTGCTTGGATGTGCGACAATAGCCATTTATTTAATGGCAATTTCTTATAAATACACATCATATATTTTCGGTGCTGAACATTCAACAGCACTTCTAGCTCTGATGTTTTTAACTGCTGTAGTTGGATGCACCAGCTCGGTATTATTTACTCCATACATGAGAAATTATCGTGAAATTTATTTAGTATCTTATCTGGTTGGTGAAGGTCTCAGTGGATTTATTCCAAGTGCAGTTACATTAATTCAAGGCGTAGGCGGTAATCCAAGATGTAAAAATATTACAAAACCTGGTGATACAACAATTAAATGGGAGCCATTTCCTCCTGAACCAAGATTTTCAACGGAAACATTTTTTCTCTTTCTCGGAACGTTATTACTAATGGGTTTCATATCATTTATTGGATTGAATAAACTTCCAGTTGCACGGGGCGAACGTGTTAAACCACCTGGATGTACAGAAACATTACCAACTGATATCAATGCACCACCAAGCTACAAAACAAACGCTGGTTGGGCAATGACAAGACAAATGTACTTATATTTATTGACAATGATTGGTATAATTGGCTTTCTGGGTCACAGTGCATTACCAAGCATACAACCTTTTTCATGTATGCCATATGGCAATGTTGCTTATCATGTAACTTTAACATTAGGGGCAATGGCTACTCCATTAACAATGTGCCTAGGATTTATTCAAAAAACACCAAAGTCTGTGAATTTTCTAAGTTTACTTACTGGATTTATTGTATTACTTTCGGGCGTAGTTTTATATTTAGCATTGCAATCACCTACGCCACCATTTCGTGGCACATGGTATGGTGTATTGTTTGTTGTTTGTTTATGGATTTTATTGAATGGTTTAATAGGATTTGTTAAAATGGGAATAACTACAATATTTAGGCCAGATCCTGGTCGTGGTCTTTATTATGCTGGTGTTTCAACCCAAGTAGGATCATTAGTTGGTGCAATAATGACATTTATTTTACTTAAACAACCAGGATTATTTAATGAATATACTTGTGATGATTTGATGGGAAAATATTAAATAAATTTAAGTTTATATGATATTAATCAATTGAATGGCTGGATGAAGTCACGAAAAATATATACTTAACAAGCAATAATTTATTTATTGTGACTATAAAATGATATGTGTGAAATTGATATGAGAATCGAATATGAGAAGAAATATGCGTGATAGATCTGTTTCATAATGTTGAATAAAGGTCAATTAAATTCTCTTCGTTATAAATTCTCCTTGTGGCAGAATATTCGTAGAAATTACCATCATTTATTAACAGTTGTGAATATTTTGTTTTTTATTTTCAATGTTATATTTAATTTGTACAAATTTCATTTGATAATTGTCATGAACAATATGTCGACGTTTTATGCACGAATTATGTATTTATATTTGTATCCTTTGACAGTATTTTATTTGAATGGTAAATATGGCATATGGTACATAGATTTCAATTTATAAATAGTAAAATTCAATTGTTAATATTTAACAGAAAAAAAAAAAAGCTTTAGATAAATATTATATGATGATAGAAAGAGAATTTATAAATAAAATTTATAATGTTATATAAATAAATATTTGATATTTTTAATTAAATTATTTTAATATAACATTTATTAAAATATTAATTTGATATCAATGATTCATTGGATAGTAAATTAATAACATTAATAATAAAAAAATTCGATATCAAAAACTTGAATTCAAAGTTTCCATTTTTCACCACACATGTCGCCACATTCTTAAACAGCAGCAACTATAGCAATAATCGCTATAATCCGTCTCGTTAACAAACAATTAGCCTTTATTAAATCTAAATGAATATTTATTATAATAAATAATTGACAAACAAACAACATCATAAAACCTAACCTATATTATTTAAATTTTGTATGTCAATAACTAACGATGGGTCATCGACAATAGTTCAAATTTATGTCAATTGTATGTATTAAATTCATACAATTAAGTGATAGAACATTAGCTTGAACACACCTCTGTTCTCACACTCACTCAATACATATATAGAAATATCCAACGAAATATATTTTAAAATATACTAAATTCAGTTCATCATTTACAAATTCTGATCTCCAAAGTACCAAATTTTTTAGGTTAACACGCGGTATTTCACATCAGAATAAATGCAACAATAAAATAAATAATAAAAATAATAATAATGGCAATTACAAATATACTCACAGGATTTTCAAGGTATGCTGAACAATAAAATATGATTATTCATTCCAAATGTTTCATAAATTAAAAATATTTCAGATTATCTTTAAATACCATTCGGCAATCCGTAGTTCGAGGAATATCAACAACCAATAATAATGGTCCATTGTGCTTTAGAGCAACAAATATATTATTGTACGTACAGATTAATTATTTTAATTCTGATAAATGAACAAATGAAAACTATAATAATCTACATGATTTATTTAGCGGTGAACCACTGAAGAAAAAAAAGAGAATAGATCCAGCAGTTATACGTCATAGAATAGAACGAAAGCGAAGGAAACTAGAAAAGCAAATTCGCCGACTGGAAAAAGTGGCTCGACAGTTCAAACCCATTGAAGAAATGGAAATTCCAGTCAAATTGATTGATGAAAAAGCGTAAGCAATATTATTATTGTTAATATCAATAATAAATTCACATAAATCATGATAATTTATTTAATTGACAGAACAAGAACCCGACCAAGTATTAAACTAACTGAAGATATATTAGAAGAACGAGCATTATTGCAAAAAAAATGGACTCTATATAAACAACGTCAACATATGAATGATATGCAGATAATAGAAAACATGCTTTCAGCCCAAAGTAATGCTTTAAATGAACTCCGAAATGAATCAGAAGAATTATATCAAGCGGCAGTTCAAGTTGATACTTTATCAATATTGCCACACTGTTCCAATGAACCTGCAGCAATAGTTGATACTCCACCAATTAAGAATTATACTAGTCCCGATGGAAATTATACAAATATTACCATGAAGTTTGAAGGGGAAAGAATATTTGAATAATTTTAATACATCTTTGATAAATTAATGAATAAAACGTCAATCAATATAGTAATAGTTAACAGCACATGGTTTTATTAAAAAGATTCTTCAATATTATTAAACCAACAGATTTTCCTTCACCCTTGTTTTTTTTTCCCCCATCCATTCGATTCAAAGTCATTAATATGCTAACAAGTATTATATGTCAATCTGTGCAAGCAGCGAGCCGTCAAATTCAAGAAGATAGAAAGTGTCTACATGTACATCAAACATCAAGTATTTTTAATTTTCTTGGACATCTCTATCAGCAATGATCAACTATAAAATAACCCGGCTGTACAAAATTTTTAGTCACTTGTCTGCCAACACACATCAGAACTACACCATGGGACAAACCATAGAACTATTCACTCTCATAATGCTGATGATAACTCTACCTATGTAAGTAAAAAATTGTAATAAAATACAATCGATTTATTATTTTTTTATTTATAAATAAACAAATCATCATGACAAAACTAAAGATGCCTCCATTGTCATCCAACCATACGAGTCCGTGAATCTGAACGACGAACTGAATGTCGTGGCTGTACAAATCAGTGTGATAAATGTGAATATGGAGTCACAATTTCACCTGGATGTGGCGTTTTGGAATGTAGAAAGGTACAATGATATTAAATTCAAATTAATTTACACAATATATTTATTAAATTTAATTAAAATGTATTATATCATTTTATTATCATGATTCAGGGCCCAGATGAGCATTGTGGTGATCATAATAAGGGAGTTTGCGGTGATGGTATGATATGTTTGTGCGAACGCTGCATTGGATGTAGCATTGATACTCTCGAATGCTCGGATCCAAATCTTGATCATCCATGTCTACCAGCGCCACTTCATCATGGTGATAATCATGATTCACGCTATATGGATTCCAATCATAACAATCGGTTTTTACTTTAATTGAACTTTGCTGCTGATATGATAAACCATAATAATATATTTCTGCCGTATTAATCAAGACATGTCAAACCACAACTTCTACACTTGTATAATATATAACCTATATCCATATAATAATACATTCAACTATATTTCTTGCTTTATGAATAACCAGAATAATTATAGATCATTATCCTTTTTGCTATCTGTGTTCTTTTCTTCATCTATTATTATTGATTCAATAACTTTCTCTGTGCTTGCTAATAATAATGATGACGACGAGGATGATGAATCAGCTCCTTTTGATATAGAAAATGAATTATTACTGTCTAATTCTATTGTTACAAGTTTAGTAGTTTCTACTGCTGATTCTATTGTTGCATCTGACTGCGTTTCACTGTCATTGGATATCTCAATTAATTGTGGCTTTGACAATGTCTCAGTTACTTCATAGAGTTGTGTTTGCTGTATATCCGATGGTGTATCTATAATCTCTTCAATAATCATTCCACTTTTTAATGGCGATGTTGATAATTCCAATCTCGTATTCTGATTATCATCTTGAACTAACATCATTTCATTGTTTGATAATAAAATGAAATGATCGATAGCAACATTGGAAATATTTTTGTTCATTCCAAAATGAAATATTGGAAGGCGTGAAAGATATTTCATATTATCACTGTGTAATTTACCATGTTTAATTAAATTCTCCGTGTTGTCATTCTCTACAGAAGGTGCAATGATAGAGACTTCAGAACAATTAATTTTATCAACAATGTTTATGATTGTTGGTGGATTTGTTTTTTTTATCAAATTGCATTCGTTATTTATCGCAGGTGTATGATAATCATGTAATGGCAAAACTATCCAGTCATGAAATTCACCAGTATGCTGTAAACCGTTACTTTTCATCACAGCATGATATTCTTCATCTTCCGTTGACAATGTTGTAGTACGATGAGTTATTGCATTTTCACGACAAAGTCGCTTTCCCACGTGCTGTCCACGGAAATCTTCGGATTTTTCCACCTCGATCTAAAAATAAAATCAAGCAATAAAACATACGCATATTCGTATACATAATAAAATAATTAAATTTGATATACAAAAAAATAAATCTTACTTGTATATCTTCATTATTATCAGCTCGCACCACCGCATCAGTCGCATTCGAATCATTTTCATCAAGAGTTGGCTTCAAGTGTTGTCGTCGTCGTCGTACAAGAAAACCTCGAATACCTCCAGAAAATAATCATTTCATTTATATAAAAGACATTTAATTTAGGAAATCATCATTCCATCACGATTCCTACATATTTACCCGCTTGAATTTTATTAACAGCAGCAATTAAATTTGTTTGATCCATTTCATCCGTTTCAAAGCCATTTTCATCATTACTCACTACTTCCATTTCCTCCCAATGCTTAGTAGTACCAATTGATGATTTGCTTTCTCGAGGCCATGTTAAATTACCAGAATTCACCCTTCGTGTTGTGCATCGGCTTTCAGATCGTGAAATATCACCAATTGGCGTGTCGATTTCGCCTTGATTAGATTCAATACCACAATCATTTTCAACCATTTTTTTCAATGGTTCAAGTTCAACATTTTGAAATGAATATTCATCAGTTCCCGATACTATTGCATCGTTTTGATTATTGTGATAACTTGACGTTGGTGTTTCAACAATAGAATTAGTATTATCGTCATATTGTTCATCCTCAGTCATTTTAAATGAAGAAACAGTTATATCTTGAAGCGAATCGAGATTTAATTCTGGGATAAAAGGTCGCATTGGTTCATCTAATGACAAACTAATTCCATCTGTAAGAGTCGTTTCTTTTGCTTCATTTGAAGACTCGCACATTTGGGTAGATACGCTACCATCATTTCCAGTACCAGAATGTTCAATATTTGTTGTAGAACCTACAATCAATCCGTCTGTAACACTTGTTTCCTTTACCGATGAGCTAACTTCAGATTCATCTCGTTGTTCCATATTTGGGTCAATTTGAGATTCAGATTCCATTAATTTTTCGCTTTCAACATTATCCTTTTCGTTTACACAAAAATATTCTTCAATTGGATCCTCCTCCTCATTTATACAATCAAGATCTGCGTGTTGATGTAACTTTACCACCTGATCCATCATTGACGATATTGACGATAGATCATCAACCAACGACTCCATAACATTCTCTAATGGCCCTGAGGATTTTTTTGTTGCTGTTGATGCTGTGTCATCTACCATTTCACCAAACAAATTAAGTGATGGATCTTGTTTATCATTGTCATCAATTATTGGTGTAATATTTGTTGTCATTGTGTCAATCCGATCATAATTGGAAGACACTTCTGCTGATTTTATAGTAATTTCACACGGATTGACATTTAATTCAGCAATACTTTTAGGTGATTGAATATTATCATCATTTTTTATTTCTTTTGTAGATTCATGTGAATCGCCATTAGTAATATAATTATTAACACGTTCTGATCCGTTTTCAGTGGGTAAAGATAATAAAGGTAGTGTTAAATCTTGTTCAATCTTTACAGCCCGTTCTAATGTTGGCGCCGTTTTAATTGTAGAATTAATCATAACAGGTGGTAGAGCCAATATTTGGGAAATGTTTTTATTATTACCAACGCTTCCATTATTTTGTGCAATGCTATTGATAGGCAATGATGGCGAACACACTGCTGGAAGAGTTGATGGAATGTTAATATTATTTTTATTACAATTCTTCGTTGCATTTGCACCATCCGAGTGAGAAGTACTTATGAAATTAGTTGAAATATCCACGAGTAAATCGTGTGTCTCACTAAGCATTATTTGTAATTTTTCTGTAACAAATCGCTTATCATACTGTGCAGCCGAATCAGCGGAATGTGGTCGATGAGATCCGTCTTTTTTTGGAGGAAAACATGATGAAATGTCCTGGAGAAGATTGCGAGTTTCATTAAGTCTTGCCTCAAAATTATCATTCGAAATAGTACTGGTTTTTTTCAATATTTCCAATTTTTTATTCAAAACTGGACGAGTAGTATTGTCAATTACATCTTGAACCTCATTTACATAATTCAATTCTTGTAATTCATTGAGACTCTTAGCGGTAGCAAATTTATTTACTACACGCTTTTTAATTTTATCAATGTTTGAATTAATCATAATTTTATTACTCAATTCTGGAATTACACTTTTTTTTGATTCTGTTTTGAAGTCTGTTCCTATCTGAATTCCTCTTGTAATTTTAGGACAAATTGTTTTATCAACATTAGCAATGATGGATTTTTGTTTATCATGTTGTCGATAGAGCGCCATCATAGAACCTTCTCTCATCATGCTTTTATCATATTGCTTCGTTACTTTCACAACCCGATCACGTGACCATTCATTCTCATCGGGGCATTCAAACATCATTTTAATCTTTCCGCAATGATTTTTATCATAATGACAATACTCACGTTGGCGTAATAAATTTTCAAAATGTTGAGCAGCAAACATGTAAATATCTTTGGGACGTTGTCGAATAACTTCCCTGGTAAGACTTTCAACAGCTGCCGCAAGTCCTTGTGGAACTCTTGGCGTAACGAAAAAACCACGAACATTTTCATCTGATATAACAACATTTTCTGTTAACATCGTCATTTTCATAGATAAATAAAAAATTATTATTGACGTATATTCAACACATGCTTTTTGATCGTTTATACCCACTAATTCAGATTTTGATCGTAATATAAATAAATAAATTATAGAGTTTGGGTCAACGAGGACAGTTACAAAGTCCAACTGACATTCACCAATCACCAGAATGAAGCATTCAGTTGCGTGCAAAGCAAGGAGACGATCAATATGCTTCTTCATCGATTTATCCAGGCTCCATGGCCACCACCTAGTTACACAACATCAACAAACAGTTACAAATATGTATATAATACATATATGAAATCACCCAAATAATAATTTATCTGTTTATGCAGCAAATAATAAAACAAAATTATAAAATATCTGCAATTATTATATTTAATTATTTATCGTGGCATGGTTACAATGATTTTCCATCGAATCGGGAATTGTTAATTTATTTGCTGAATATCCAGACAAGAATTCAAGTTCCAGTGGATGAAGTTGTTTTGCTGGAATTACCAAAGAGTGAAGAGGCGGTCCCAAGTCAATTGTAGTCATCTCTGTTAATGTAGAAACAATTATACGTTGATCATCTGATCCAACACGAGCCAAGCCCACAGCTAAACTTTGTTCTGTCAAGGCTTTAAATTAATGAATATATTAATTTTAATTACTTATTGAATATTCATATAATATATAAAATAAAAATTATAATGAATATTATGAAAAATATATTATTTACCAATATTTTTATTTGATTCTCGATGATTTTCAATTATACGAATCAACTGATTGGCAGCTTCAGCAACGCTCATGAATTTAGGTGGCATGTATTCTTTTTTTTTCTTCGTTAAACTTTCGAAAGTTGGTTCCTTTACTTTTATATCTAATAAACATAATGTATGGAGACCTCTTTCGAAATTAGCAGAAATTTTATCATAAAAACTATCCGGCTGCCAATTATTTGTCCAAAATGGTATTGATACAACTTCACCAAATGAATAAAGCTGAAGTCCACAACAACCTACAGCATTTATTATTGATGCATTATGAATTATTTGAACTCGAACTCCCATTTCACGAGCACGTAAAACAATATCTGTGTGTGTTGTTGCTCCAAAAGGATCACCTATCACCAAAAAAGCAACATCTTTTTTGCTGGCATTTAATAAAATATCTTTGGCACTATTTTCAACAAATTCACGGTCAGCAACAATAATAGGCCGACCATAAAATTCTTCCTGAAAATAACAAAATCAACATCAATTGATTAATTTATTCAATAATATTTTATATTTACTATCATTTTATATTACATTATTATTTACATACCAAAATATCTGTCCCAACAGATAACATTGATGTATAACCTTCAAGATATACATATTCACATTTTTTTATTATTTCTAACCCCTTTACCGTAACATCAGTAGCATCACCAAGACCAAGACCAATTAAATAGAGCATTGTGAACAATTATTATCAACAATCAATATAAATACAAATTAAAAGTTTGCGAAAGTGTAACATAACCTCCAAACTGAATCTCTAATCATGTGTATACCATACACGAGTTAGTAGCTTTAGTTATTACTAACAAAAAGATGGCATTCTACTCGCTACCAGCTGATAAATTACAAAATATGTTATATTCTCAGATATATTTGGATGCATATATAACTTTCCAAAACATTGTCCGATTTCAAGGTCGATTGAACAAAGCCGAGGTCTTTACAATGTGTATATAATTAAAGGGTGTGCATAAAATCAATTACCCAGTTATAAACCTACAATTTTATTTATTTAAAATCAATAACGACAAGAATACTATATATTAAAATATAATTACAGGATATTTATTCATGATGTCTGCATTTATGCTGACTAAGATGAGCATTTTAAAAGCAAAACATTTTGAAAGACCTTGAAGATATATAGTAATTGCAGTTCCCTTTGATTACTGATAATGTTGGCCTTCATTTTTTCATATTTCATTGCCATATCAAATCACCATCATAACCTCATCGAAAATAAAAAAAAAATTGAATGAAACGAATCGAAATGAATTGTATTAAAAAAAAAAACAATTTAATATACACAATAACAAAGGATTGAAATGTCTGAAATTGTACTTAATGTACATGTCAACGGCCTGCACAGTTATAGAGTACATACATGCATGAGTATTTATGTACATACATATGCGTGTATGAATGTTAATGTATAAAGATTGTACATATATGCATCTATCATTTTAAATTGCGTTTCATTCGGCAGCATGAAAAGTCTTGTTTCATGCATTTAGTTTCACACTTTACAAATATTCATTACAATCATTCAAACGTTATCAGACTTGCAAAAATTCTGATAATATATTTCACAGATTATTTGTCGATAAATTTATTCTTCAATAAAAAACTGTAAAGTGTATATTGAAGTACAGTTGTTACTAGTTCAAGGTAAGCAAAGCATCAGTAAAAATTTAATTTAGCTATTGGCATATTTTATATCAAGAGTTTTCTATGTTGCAGGCACAAATTTCATCTATAATTCTATAAAATGTGTTCATTATTCATCTTTATGCTCTACAAGATTTACATATTCGAGAATTTTTTAAATACATATACAATATGAACATGTAAATGTGATGATAATAAATAGAGAACCACATGGAAGCAATTAAGTCAATAGAAAGTGTATCAAATAATGGTTATCATGATGATCACGGCTTGCAATTGTTGCCACAAAGTGAAAAAAATTTTGCAGCGGCTCATTTGAATGAAGATGATACAACGACAACTGAAAAAATTCAAGAAATCCGCGATTGGATTGTGAGTAATGATAAATTACATGCACGTACGGGTAAGTAAATATTATATTCCACTGCATGCCACGAATGCATAATAAATAAAATTTATATATGTATGTATAAATAAATAGTAGAAAAAAAAAATAATATTATGCTTATACATTATATTTGATGAAATGATTTCATCACTTTATGCATTATGGATTTTTCTATATTATAAATTTGTATTACACAGATAATTTTACGATATTGCGATTTTTACGATGTTGTAAATTTAACCTGGATAAAACTAAAAAAAAAATTTACAACTATTATGCACAAAGAATAGAATCGCCAGATTGGTTTTCTGATAGACGTCCATTCTCACCAGAATTACAAGAAATATTCAATCTTGGGTATGTAATAATATATAATACATGTAATTACAAATGACTTTATCCTTGAATTATAAATTATATTAATGATATCAAATTCAAATACGTATATTTTATTCAATATAATAATATTTATGATGATTTTATTATAGGTATTTTTTACCATTAAGAGAATTAGATGCTGAAGGCAGAATGATTATCATTTTGCGAGTAACTATTCATAATCCTCGTAAACATCAGTTTGCTCATTTAATTAAGGTATATATAAATATAATTTAACAGTCAATAATAAGCTTGAAAATATATTTCAATTATTAATAGCAATGAATGGCAATTAATTTATTTACTTCAACATTAATAGCCATTAATTTGTTTCTATCACTATTAATACAGCTATTAAATGTTTATTTAATAATTATAAATATTTATAATTATTAATGATGATGAAGAGAAAGTTTTATATTATTTATTGCAAATGAATTATAATAATTAAATAGTATATTTGTAGTATAATAAATTTTTTATTATTTTGCAGGGTGGAAAAATGATTTTAGATATCGCTACGAAAAATAATGTTATGGTTTCATTACATGGTGTTGTTGTTATCATGGATATGACAGGTGTGAGTCTCAGGCATGCACTTCAATTAACTCCAAATGTAATACAGCGACTTGTGCATTCGTGGCAAGAATGTTATCCACTTAGAATTCAATCATTTAATGTTGTAAATGCTCCAATTCATATAAATACTGTTCTCAGTATATTTAAACAATTTATGAAACCTAAATTGCGAGAAAAAATAACAATTCACTCGGAAACAATTAATAATTTCTTTGTTACTCATTATCCAAAGTCGTGTCATTTATTACCGGTTGAGTTTGGCGGTACAACTGGCACTTTGCAAAATTTAAAAGGTATATTATAAATTTTATATTAATAACATGTAAAAATGTTTTTATAATTTAATTGTGTGTATGTCATGGAATATTTATTTTTTACTCAATTATTTATTTATTACCCATATTTTATTTTATTTCAGAATATTGGAAAAATGAAGTTGAAAATAATTCTGCGTGGTACATTGAGGAAGAGAAATATCGGGTGATTTTGTAACAATTTAATTTAATCTCGTAGTAAATATCTGTATATTTATAAAAATTATAATTACGAAATTTTCATTGACTAATAAAAGATAGTTATAATTTTTGTAAACTATATGTGTTTCGAAATATAAAAAAGAAAACAAATATCAACCACACTGTATATATATGAACGTATAATGTTATTATACTGTATACAACTTAAATAAATTTTATCCATCTATAAATATACGTCTATGATTTGTTTAATGGGTAAAATATACAAATAGATGTCCAATATATAACACAATTCACCCTCTGCCATAGTTTTAGGGGGTGATTTCGTATATTTCCATCATTAAATTGAAACTTTAACAAGTATAATATATATAATACTCACATCATTATTCATTCATGATCACGTGATTTGATCAAACATTGAATTTAATTCATCATGATCATTAATCACATTAATAACACATAACCTATAACATAATACATATTATTTTATATATAGTGTTAAAATATTTTTGCTGATGATGTAATATAGATTGTGTATCAATCATCACAATTTTTTTACATAAAAAAATGTACATAGAGAGAATCCGTTGGATATAAAACAAAAGAAAAACAAAAAAGAAAGCACGTATTATTATACATCTTCAAGGCCAAGTATTGTACATTATACTACAGTAAAATTTTTTTTTATACAAGAGGAATTTGTTTATAATAATAAACACGCCATCATTAGATGAATATAACCGAACAAAATATACTTGGCCAGTGGATAATATAATATAATATAATATAATATAATATAATATAATAACATATTAAAATAAAAAAAAAAATCAACCGCGTTTGAATTTAAGAACCACCATACTGATTGTAAGAAATACGACAATCCAAACAATTGTTGAGATAAATCCATCATAAACATCAGGTTCTGAGATCGACCATCCCCTCGTCAACATTGATCTCAACGACGTGGTAGCCATCGTTAATGGTAAACCATGGGAAATGACACGCAAGACCGTTGGCATCCCTTCAACTGGCCATATCACACCTACAATAATAATATATAATATAAAAAAAATTTTTTTATTGGTATAATAATGTATACATCATATACATTATGTATATTTACTTACCGCTGAGCAATAATGTAGGGTAAAAGCTACCTAGCGCCAATTGAATGGCATTTCTTTCGAGTTCACATATTGCCGAAATTACAAATCCTGTAAACAAATAATTATAATAAAACTAGCTGACCTGGCAAACGTTGTTTTGACGTATAAATTATTTCTAGTGAATATTTATTGGCAGTTAAATTATTATAAAAAAAATATAAAAATATTTGGTAGTTAAAAAAAAAAAAAAAAAAGGAATTATTACAGTACTAATATCGCTATTGAAAAATGGGGGTTGGTAGTAGAAGGGTGAAAATTAAGGGTTATATGTATTTTTAATGCCAAATTATAAAATAATAAAAATAAAAAATTTTGTCCAAAAAATAAAAAAATAAATTTTCTTGGGGTGGGCCACCCTTATCACTTAGGGGTATAAAAAATAGTTTACGACCTATTCTCAGACTTACTGAATATATACAAAAAATTTCATAAAAATCTGTGACACGAGAATTTTATATATATAAATTGTAAAATGAATTTTGACAATTGGTAATGATTTAATTTAGTGATAAAATAAATAATTGTGTGAACATACCGAAACACATGCCACAAAGACCTTGAAGAATAGTCAGGATAATCACCCAGCCAATGTCTCCATTGCACTCAACACCAAATACAAGAATCATAAATATAAGTACGAGCGCAGTTTGGCCACACATAACCACAAATTGTGTAACAACATGGGAAAAAAGAATTTCACCAGGCGAAACACCGGCAACCCAACTTCTATCCAATAAACCTTCCATTCGTTCAATTATCAAAGCGGAAGAAGTAAGTGCCACTGCCAAGAAAAATACGATTCTGAAATAGATATAAATAATATCAAATTAATAATGTATTATACTAATATAATATAATTAAATGTATTATTATTTAATATATTTAATATAATTAATAATTACGTTAGAATAACTCCAGGAGCAACAAAGTCCGTGAAACTTGGATCATTGGATCCATAAATAGGATCTAAAAATTGAATTGGGACGTCAGCTAACTTGGTATTCTCATCACATTTAGCAAGTAAATCCTTTGCAAAATCACGATATGAATACTGTAAATTTCGTGCTAACATCAAACCAATTTGTTGATCTGAAATAAACCATTACGAATAAATAAACATTTTATTTACACATAACAAAATAATTAAAATAAATTTATTACAACATCAACACTCACTTGACATGTCCAGCCAAACACGAATTTCACTTTGATCAAGTGTTTCTTCATCAGCCTCACGACCAAGTGCCATTCGAGCCAGAAGAGCGTCTGTGAAATTTTCAGTAAAATACAATGTTCCCCACGCATTACCTCTTTTAACAGCTTCTATAGCCAAGTCCGGTGTCTCATAATATTCCTAACGAATCCCAACAAAAAAATATATTTAAAAACAATTATAAATTATTAACAATACATTTTATGTATGTATATTAACATGAAAAATTATACCTTAATCATTGTGTCATTGTTGAGAAAATTCAAGTAACGACAACTAAGATTTGTAAAAGAACAATTGTGTGCTACTGGACAAAATTTAGTTTCCCAATTCATCTCATGGTTAACTATAGCTAACTTGAGTCCTGTTGGATCACGTCCAATGGCAAGACAGAAGAGAATAACTTGCATCACTGGTAAAGCAAAGATGAACAGCATAACACTAGAATAAATTATCATATTCATTATTACATTTATTGTATTTACTATTGTCTGTTAAATAATAAACATGTATTAATTATCATATATACATACCCTACATTTCTCCACATACGCAAAAAATTTTTTTGTAATAATGCTTTTATTTTTCCTGTGCTGGTGAAATTTAAGCAATCTGCAAGACTACAATCGTTCCATACCTCAGTCGTATTACTTTTACCAGTGACAGCACCCGGTAATGGTTTTCCATTCAGCTTGTGACATAAAAAATATATTTATATTCATTGTCTATTAAATCTTTTTGTCCATACAATAAATTGAAAAATAATATTTACATATTATTGTAAATAATATTCAAATTAACTCACGTCATAATGGCTGCCAACGCCATTCGTTGTATCATGAATAAGAACTTCTTTACTTTGATGAAAATTCAGTCCAACAACACCAGACTCTTCAGTAACATAAACTGGCTCATCCTTTTTCCCCCAGTTTAATGAAGCCTGAATAGAAATATTATTTTACAATATTTATTAGAATATAATTTAAAAAATTTATTATTTATAAAAACTTGAGAATAAAAATAAAACTCTCACCAAACTAATATTATTTGATATATTCAATTCAGTTGCTGGTTGAATACTTTGTCCCTGTTTTTTTGATAACTTCAAAAAAACATCTTCTAATGATGGACAATTGTACATTGTTAAAAGAGCTCTGGGTGATTCTTCAGCGAGCAATCTTCCACTTCTCATAAGGCCAATCTATAAACACATTAAATAAATATTTCAGTATAAATATCTACATAAAAATTAATAAACAAACAAAAAAAATTAATTACCGTATGTGCTTGTCGCGCCTCTTCAATGTAATGAGTTGTAATGATGACTGTTTTATTTCCATCTTTCGTTATTTGTACTAAATGATTCCAAATACTGTGAATAAATTATAATTGAATAAAAAAATTTTTTTAGGTTATAAAATCAAATAAAAATAATGAGAGCTTCCTTCCCAATTTCCCAGTGAAATTCACTACGTCATTCATGAGGTCAACATGCATTGGAATTTTTTAATTGATCATTTGTGGCAATTTATTATCATCAATATTATTAATATAATGTTCATTCAATCTAGCTAATGACAACTGGCCAGTTTCAATTGTATATATCTAAATATAATATCAATTCATGTTTTATTTATGACAACGAGTTGCCTTCAACGGCTGCCGTTTTTTTTTTACTCATCCTCAACAACTTCCTTGCACTTTGATCTATAAGAGCTGTATAATCTCATGGCTAAAATCTCTGATGCTCATGACGCGGTTCGTTTGTGAATATTAATATGCATAATGTACAAATATATTGTCGTAAAAAACGCACCTTTGACGGAGCAAGGGATCGACACCCACGGTCGGTTCGTCTAGAATCAAAAGTTCAGGATCATGCATAAGTGCCACGGCGAAGGACACTCGCCTCTGTTGACCACCACTGTAATTATATAAATTAAATAAATTAATAAATGATATCAATAATTTTACATTCACAATATATTTTTTTTTTTCTATTTATAAAAATTATAAATATTCATGTCATATTTTTTCTTAGTCTCAAAATAAAAAATATTTATTCACCTGAGATTTTTTACAAGTCGATTTTGCGATGGGAGATCCAAGAATTGTAACAAAAAACGTAATCTCTCAACAATTTCAGGAGTATCCATACCAAATATCCATCCAAAATACATCATTGTTTCACGAATTGTAAATTCACCATAGAGAGCTATTTCTTGTGGCATATATCCAACTCTTTTTCCAGGCACACCAGAACCTTTTGTACCAGGTTTTCCACCTAGCACCCATATTTCGCCTGAATTAAGACGTCGTCGTCCAACAATACATGAAAGCAAAGTAGTTTTCCCACAACCACTAGCTCCAAGAAGTCCATATCTAAAAAAAAAAAATCATCAGGAATTTTATAATAAATTACATCACTGTTTTCCTTGTTTTTATTCTGCATTTTTTTTATCTAAAACAGTACATATAAAAATAAATATACTTATCCAGACATTCTTATACTTACAAAAAGTATTTCATACATATTTAAATAATTACTAAACAATTATATAATTAATTAAAATTTTTACTTACATTGATCCTTTAGCGACAGTCATATTCAAATTTTGTAATACATGATTTGGATTTTTGCTACTGCCATAATTTTTAAAAGCATGTCGAACACTGACTGCTTGTTGACGATTCCACGCAGGATTATTTAATCCTGGTGTTGACAAAACCGTATTTGATGTTACGATGTTATTTTCCATATTTAATTCTGTATTTTGCATATTTCCTACAGTTGAATTTTCCAACTCACCGCACGGCGTATTATCCCTATAAATTAAATTAAAATATTTATTATTGATATAAATTTTTTAATAAATTCAAACATTTATTTACTGGTCAATAGTACAAGTAGGTATATAACTGTATCAATTATTTAATCATTCAGTCAGTTCTTTATTAATGTATACCAGTCACAATTGCAGGTTGAAAAGAAACCAAATCAATGGTGGTGATTTCGGTGGCTAAAATTACGCAACGCTACATGACTTTCTTTTTGTCGACGTTCAACAGTTTCATCGTTGGGAAACGACGACTTTGCTATACAGTCTGTCATAATAAGAAACACAAGTTGTATATAAAAGAAAGAAAAAAATAAAAAAGGGAAATGTATGCATATACACACATGAATATACAAAGTCATGTTCTTCGACATCAATTTCAATTTAATTCATATGACAGTGTGTTGAGCGTAAAGAATAATATATATTTACACATTTAAATGTGCATATACAAGTTTTTTTTTATATACGTAAGCGGAATACAACCGTATTTATATGAAAAGAAGTTAAAAAAAAAATTTTTGATGCCGTTCGTGATAAAAACAAACAGATTAAAGACATTTGTTTTGATTTTTATTTACTTTGTGTTTATTAAATATATAAATAGTAGAGAATAAATTTTAAAATGTATCGTCGGTTTCCAGTGAATTTTTTTTTTTTTTCATGCGATGGTGAATAGAATTTGATTCGAATTACTCATTCAATTTTTTTTTTTTAATGTATATGCGAATGTTAAGGAAGATATCCATGACAAATGTCCTTTTGGGTGAATATTTTTATGATTATATGAGGATGAATATTTAATTATAATTTTTAGACACGTCAGTGGGCAAATTTAAAATCGAGAATATTTTGTTGAGTTCAAGGTCGACATTGAAAATTGACTTTTATATAAGTTTAGAGTATTTTACTGTATGCTATTTCAGTAACTGAGTTTATTGTTACTTGTATGTTTATGAATTTCGAAGAAACAGATTTTTGAATTTTACATTACAAATTAATACTTCATCCTGTATGAATATTTCTTTACATATTATATATAAAAGAAAATCTTGATAATATAGACACAAGATCCTTGTTAAAAAATGTATTTATTCAATTTGAAAAGAGAAAAAATAATACATGCAAAGAAATAAACTAATAAATAAATATAATTTCAAGGTTATGTTCGTTTTAGCGATGAAAAATATTTATACAGGATTTATATACAGGGGTTAAAATTGATTTATGTATAACATAATATTTAAATAAAAATACATGTGTCAGCAAAAGAGCTCATCTAGATTGCACAATGGTTTGACATATTAATGGTGAATATACGTGATATACGTAACAATACTTGGTATTCGAAAACTGAATTCCAATATGATTATGCGTCAGTTGCGCAAGATTGAATTCTTCATCCTGGTGGTGAATATATAGACTTGTTGTAAAACGTGTGTGCATAGAAAAATCGTCATTTGAACTGACGTACTGAAAATTTCTGGGCCATGGCCATCAACTTGTTTGTAATTTGTCTTTATTTTTTTGGTTTAATTTTAGCTAGAAATTTTATGGGCAATAATATCGATTAATCAGCCATTAAAAAAAAAAGTGTCAAATATCAGCAAATTAATTTTGCTAATAAATATTTTTGTATTAAAATTAAGATTGAATTCTTCCCATATCTTTCGTGAGATAAAAACGCTCGTGTGAAGAGAAAAAATAAAGAATAAACATTGTACAAATACATTATAGTTTACTGTGTAACTTTGTGAGAATAATTATTATTGAAAGTAAAATATAAATCAACTGTTTACGACTGAACTACAATATAAAAAATAAAAAGAAGGACTTGTCTACATTATATATTTATATAAATATTTCTTTTTCTCTCATTTTTTCGTCTTCCATATATATATAAATTAATTTTTTTCCATTTAATAAATACAAAATTTCTCTTGTCGCTTTCAATAATTCATGCAAAATAATTATATTTTTTTATCCAATAACAATGAATAATCAAAATGTAAATGTATAATTTAATGTCACTGCCATTGATAAATTTCAACTTGCATTTTCAACTGCTACACAATTAGAAAGTAGATATACAAGTAACCCAAGCCCTCTCTATATATTTTCTATTACCGCATCATTTTTCAGATTACTCTCAATATTTGGAATGCTTACAAACATTTTTGAGTTTTATTTAATTTCAATATCTAAATATAGATATTACACATTATTATATTACAATTACGATAGCGACTCCTTTCTTTCTTTCTTCCCTTCCCTCAATTTACACATATATACATGATAAAAATAAATAATTAATTCATTCATTTCTACACCAACAATAATTTTAATTAAATTAAATATCCTCCAATATATTCCACATAATAATTGCGATACAATTTCTACAATCACACATGTACAGTATGTACTCAAGTACATATTTTTATACATATATATATACATATATATTACTTGATGGCAAGTGCGCACGGCCATTTTCCCTTTGATGTACATCGAATATTTTTATCTAAATTAATTTTAATTTATTTTATTAATGTATTTAAATTCAAAAAATATTTTTTACTGTTATTTTTTATTTTCTCTATTATTTCCAATTGTTTCTTCATTCATTATTGCATTATTTATTGTATAATATTTATAAATACACTATACACCGTTGATAATAAATATATAACTGAAGTAATGTGTAAAAAAATAGAAAATAAATAATTAAGCTTTGAGAAAATTGATGATTAATTATCTTATTTTATATCTAACGGTTAAATATCTAAATGAATATTATTCTAAAAGAAACAAAGATACATCAATGGTGTATATTAAAAGTAGATACCTTGTACGGTGAGATTTTTTTTACAATTTGAAGCTCTTTCAGCATGAAACAATGCGCGTTCCTCATTAATAAAATAATAATTTTTAAGATACACTTATTGATTTTCACTGTAGTAAATAAAATATTAATTGAAATATCACTGAGAACACATAATTTTAAATCCAACTAAACGAAATATATGGGAAAGTGACAGGTGTAAATGAAGAAAGGTATAATATGTTGAATGCGCGTATAGTACACTCAATCTTCTTCTTCTTCTTCTTTTTATTTTATATTTTTCTTCTTCCTCTTTTTCTTCTAATGGCAGATAACTGGTTGTTGGACACACTACGACTACAACTTTCGAGTCTTGCCGCAAGACTGATCGGCCTGTAAATCGTTTTATGAGTCTCAACACTACCTGCTTGTGCCCAGCAGTGCTTGACAGCGCGCGATGGTCGCGCTCAGTCGTGCTGTCATGCGCTCAAAAACCACCTCCACTTTATTTTCAACTGCCTGCGAATTGTTTTGTCCCTCACTATATTATATATTTTTATATTTAATTCAATCATTATATTATGTTATTACTCGCTTGGAATATTATTTTTTCCCTACCTCAATATTCATATATATTTTAAAATCAAAGTCCTACTTCGTTTCAAATATCTCCAATTATAATTTTTCCATTTTAATATTCATATTTCCTTATACCTAAACTTTACATTTTATCTTCTTTATATTATTCAACGCACTTAATTCCCCATGAAAATTCAGATATATATAAAATAACATAGATGCGTTAATTTAATAAATTAATTTTAACCAAAGCACTCTTCATTTTATTCCCATTCGTTATTGTAATTTTATTTACTTATTTTTTTTTTTTTCCCATAATTATTTATTCATTTTTTTTTTCTTTATGCTTCTTTTATTTGTAAATGCGTTTGTCTTGCAGACAAGTATATTTATGAAAGTGAAAGTGCGTCATTCTGGGATTCGCACACAAATTTAAGCAGCGAAATAATATAAAAGTTTTGAATAATTGTAAAATATATTTACGCACGATTTTTATTTATTTAATAATAATAGATGTATCATATGTATATACACCTATTATTATATATTTTTATTCCTTATGTACATATCCACCTTGTCTATATATACATATGTATAATGGAACAAGACAGTCTCTTCTATCTCTTTGAAATATAGAGAAAAGAATATATTGCAACAGCCTCGGACTCTATACCCTGGGTAATGTACCAACTTATACATATACGTTTGTGTGTTTACATTAGTATAAATCATAGATTGGAAGAAAAAAAAAATCATGCATGATGTGTTATACGAGGCTACATACAACGATATTTCAATCAATTATCGTGGTATTTTTTATCGGTTTTTCAGGCCCACATCACAAAAGATCTTGTGTATATTTACAAGAACGCTTTAACATAATTACTTTTTTTTTGTTTTATCTAAAATTCTTGTTCAGACAGTGAATAAATAAATATATATGATTACAGAGTTCAAAAAGGTGAAGGAAAAGTGCAGTTTTATATTGTATATTAAGATCATTAAAAGTGATTTCAACGATGATAGTTATATATTCTCAACACCTGTCTGTGTCAATAATGACACAGCATCACAAATATATTTCATTTATAAAATTAATATTGAAATAATATTATTTTATTATAAAATAAATTTATATAAAATATTTATCATTTTATATTTTTTATTTACTTTAATAAATGTATATGAAAATAATAATTAACTATTTTCCGTTAACTTATTGATGAACTTGCTGCGTAGAGAACACTTATATAATATACTTTTGGTAGGTATAAATTAACATTCTTGATATTTGAACCTGTATTAGTCATTATGGTCATTATATGGCACAGTGATTAAGAATTTTTTTTTTATTCTATTTCTCGATATATAAGTATTTATTTACTATTTATTTATCTATTGGTCATACCATGTATGTATATATATTCCTAGACATATATATACGTTAATAAAAGTTAGCAATATTGTACAGAAGACAGTGCGTACGTGAGTAACTTTATCATTAAAACAACAACACAATAATAAAATCGTTCTGTTGAAATTGATGTATATTTCAATCATTGTCCATGAATAATAATGATAAAAAAAAGTCTTTTTTATTTATTTCTCATTGTCATATTCAAGAAAATAAAAACACCCGAAGATGTATAATAAAAAAAAAAAATCTAACGTATATTAATAATTATCAAATATATATTTTTTTTTTAAATTATATTCTGTCAGAATTATCATTGAAACAAAAATAGAGATTTATTTAACATGCCAAATTTTTCTATGGCCACAATAAATATATACTTATACAATATTATATAAAATAAATATATTTTATTAATGGAAGATGTGACCTCGAAAACACTCCAAACTCCAAGCTGGATATATTATTTATGCTATACTATTTATCTTTGTTGATGGAATTTTTGCTCAAAGGCGATATAATGATGGGCATCACCGTGTAACACTGGTCAAAACGACGGTCGTCACTTTCTCCATTTTATTGCATAACACGTAGCAATACACGCGACTAATGACGTAATGAGAGGACTGATTAACTAATACAAATACAAATGTATTTATTGAAAAAAGAAATAAATAAATAAATAAATAAATAAGTACATGACAGTGTAATAATTTATTTACATGAAAGAATGAACCTCGCCCTTGGATATATATTTATTTATATCTATGTAAGATATTTTATATAAATAATAAAAAGAAGAAGAATTGTATAGCAATATTAATTAAATGTTTATTTGTTTAGATGGTGAAATAATATTAATTGATGGATAAAATAATTTTTTTATACTTGTATTATAGTAGAGAATAAATTATATTATGCTTGAATTAATTAAAATATTATTTATTATGTCGAGAATTGATAATCAATTTACGTTTTATTATTTCGTAATGATAATTATTTTATTATATAATTATATTACTGGGTTTATAATTTTATACAGTTGGTATTTGGATGTTAAATGGATGTTAATCAGAGTAATTGTTTATATGATTAATTTTTATGAATTGAAAAAATTATTAATTATTAATTTTAATTTAAAATTATAAATAATAAAGTTTTTTTTTTATTATAAAATTAATTTTCTGTTGTTAATAATCACACATTTTTTTTTTATTTGTCAATTATATTTGTTTATTATTTTTTATTAAATTAAATTAAAATTCTTGAGCTTTTAAAAAATTTCCCATGGATTTGTCATGAATATATTAAGAAAAAAAATCTATTTGAATTATTTGTTTGATAATTATGTGATGCTAATGAATGATACTAGGGTAAAAAAATTATTGGATATATTATATTGAATTTATTTTGAAAAAATTTTTAAATTAAATCAATATTTATTTTTGAGTTTATTTGTTTAGTAAACAAAAAAAATTTTATTTATTTATTTAATATCAGCAATGATATGAATAATTAAATAAAGATTTATATTATGAAATAAGAAAGTAATTAAATTTGATATTATATTTGTTTATATAAATATAAAAAAATTTATTTATTATTTTTTAAATTTAAAATCGAATTTTAAAATTTTTAATTCAATCGGAAATGTCTGTCTATTTGTTTCTTGTGATTTGATCTATTATTATTTACATCATGTCACACATTGCATGATATCATTAGTATAATTTGTTTATCAACAGTTGTTGTCTATAATAATCCGTTGGGATTTCATCAAAGACATTTATAGATAAATATATATTACAATTTTGTATTATAACTTGAAAGCAAAAATGTCACTGTACTCTCAGATTAAATAATGAAATTTTTTTTTTTATTATAAAATTAATTCTCTAATTAATAAATTTTTTTTTTCATTACAAAATTAATTCTCTATTATTAATTACAACCACAAATTTTTTTTATCTATCAATTATACTTCTACCAAATAATGAATTCAAAATTCTTTTATCTCTAAAAAAATTTCTCATGGATTTGTTACAATTATACCAAAAAAAAAAATTATTTTTATTTTGTAAAATAATATTTTTCATGTAGCCAAGAATAATTTTTTTTCTCTACCTTCTTTTCTACATTAATTGGAAAACAAGTATTCATATAACAAAATTGCACAATCCTCATTTGTTTATACCTATAATTGTATGCAAACACATGTACATATCACAGAGAGTTGTGTTATGAATTAATGCATTAAATTCTGTATAATTAATATTCTCATTGAGTATTTCTCCTTCCAATAAACTATACATTTGAATAAATATGAATCAGAAGATTAAAAATATTCATCTACATTAAATTTAATATAACACAAAAAATATTACAATAAGAAAAAAATATTAAACAAGTGAATTAAATTCATCCAAATAAATTTTTAATTGAATTAAAAAAATTCTAATTTAATTCAACTGAACCAATTTAAAATAAATTGTACATTAAATTTATTTTTATTGTTTCAAATATACTGAGCACAATTTTATCTTGTCTAAACTGCAAATGAACATGAAACAAAATTGACAATTGGTTTATTAATTAATATAAAAATTATTTTTCAATGAATAATTATTGTTTTCAATCACTTAAAAAAATTTAATTTTCATTTATCATTTGTATAAATGAATTGTTAATAAAATTAATAGCAAACGTGACTTTGTTGGGAATTTATAAACCTGTGAGAGATGCATCTCTACGTATATTTAATATAAAAGACAGGTTATGTCGGCCCTGACGCCTTTCACTGCAAACGAATATCCCCGCTACAAAGAAAATATTCAGTGGCGCAGAACTGGTCAAATACTGGCATAAGTACCAGCTCGATTGACTTTCACATAGTCCACGACTCTGAACATCAAGTAACTGCAATGTATTTAAAGTACATGTACACTTAAATTGTTGATCGCAAGAATTTTTATCTGTATCAACTTACGTTCTTACATGAATCTGTTCTCATTTTTTAATACACATGTGTTTTGAATGAGGTGAATTGAGTAAGATCTACGTACTTAAGTATCTCACAAAGAATGTATTAAACACATGTACAAGTACACATTGTAGAATAAAAAAAAAACTTAAGTAAATAAATAAATATTAATAGATAAATAATTATTTAATATAAATTTAAATGTCAGAAAATTAAATAGAAAAAATAATTCGTTATTATAATTTAATTCTTTCACGTTCCTTTTATGCGCTGTTGACGTATTGAACTTATTATCACTTTATTGTATTAATAGCACATATTTTGAATACACAAAGACGAAAAATTATTGTTATAATTAATTGGAAATTAATTTTTTTAATTAATAAAGAAAATAATTTACTTACCCTGAAAGCGTGCTACTCCAGCTAAACATTTTCCGTATCCTTTCTGCTTGTGGGTCATTTTTTCTCAAACTCGACATATTTAAAACAGTACTTTATCCTTTAATATCTTTAGTTTTTATATATTTATTTAAATACCACGTAAATATTAATTGCAATAATTAAATATTTAATTTTTTATATTTACTTTTATATTTCTTTAAATAAAAACTTTTGATTCCAGCTCAATATTTATAAATATCAATTTGTATTTGTTGTTTAAGTGCATTTGTTTATGAAAGAAAATAAATTGGGGAGTAACTGAAAGTGAACAAAATTATATAATTATAATTAGTGCAACACTAAATTTTTTTTTTTTTTAATAAATATTTTAAATCATAAATTAATAATTATATTCGTTTTTATAATAATTTTTTTTTTGCTGTGGTTTATTCCAAAGAATTTATATTCTATGTCACAATTTACTTGTGAAAAAAAAATCTCAAGAAAATAAGAAACATTATTTTTAATCACACTGACATTCTGTCCGCACATTTATACACAACATGAATAAAGTTGTATGTGTTTATACTCTCTCTTTCACTCTTACAATCATTCAACTGCAGAGTGGCATATCATAATATGAAATATGTTAGAACTAATTTAAAATATGATTAAAAAAATATTATAATCTCCAAATAATTATCCTTGAATTTAAATATTTATTTAAAATATTAATTATTATTTTTGTTAATCTCTGTAAAAAAATATTTGCAATTTATAAAATTAAAAAATCCGTTATGAATTTAGATAACAGAGTGAAGCATCTCTGTACATTATATACACATATAAGGAGTTATGTTATGTGTGTGTGTGTGTCTGTGTTTAATGACTTTTGTGAAAGTTGATGCAGAAGATTATACATATATTTCAAAATAAATACATAAATGTATTGGAATGGGTTTTTTTTTATTTTTTTTTTCGACAGTGCGAGACGATCAGTACAAATTATTATTGAGACCTACTTCCTTATATTCACCACTACATACTCCTTATATTATATATGTATACTTTAAACATATAAAAATATTTGTGCTACTCTGCGATTTATTCTTCATTCACACATTATACATACTAATAAAATAATATTAGTAAAAGAATTTTGAAAATATTTACCGCTGTTCCAAATTCAAATTTATATTGAATAATAAAATCCTACATTTATTTTTCTATTTAAAATATTTTTTTTAATATAAACAACAGCACCTATTGAATTATTTATTTATTACTAACAATACCCACAGTATATAAATTATAAATTAATAATTTATTTAATTATTGTGCGACATTTGCAATAGTGATAATGAAGATGATGATGAAGATGATATTTAAAAGTGTAGGAAATTTCTAGTTAATAATTGATTGTGTTTCATAATTATTTCTTACACTGTAATATACACTTTGTAAAATGCGCATTTGTGAAATTTAAAATTAATTAACTAATTGTTTATTGCACTCACACTGAAAGAACTGATTGAATCTAGTATACCGAACCAACTGAAACTACTGGAAGTAAATTCAGTACTGAGATACAACTCTTTTATGATTAAGCAAGAAGTATATACTATTTATGCGCACGCGACAGTAGCGCATATGCGCGCGAGACAAACCCATAAATAATCAGACATTTGAAATGTTTATTATGGTAAACAAAAGAGAAAAATAAACTTAACATAAACTATTTATCATGAGTATGCAATAAAACATTTCTATATTTTATTTGCCTCAATATTACTCAATTGTAATGATAATATTGTATATTATTAAATGTATATAAATAAACAAATGATTATTTATAATTTATATTATATACTTAGTTGATTTATTTAATAAGCTTTTACTCTCATGGTTGATGACTTGAGAATTTATTTTCATTTCTATTCTCAATATATACGAATATTTATTATCAATATATGCATTGATAATTATTTATTGTAAATAGATTTTTATATTTATAAATATATATTTATTATTTATTGAATCATGACTGTACATAACCCCAAATTCGTAGTCTTGATAATCCACCATCGGGATTGATGATTATTTTTATATGACTCACTGGACCACACCAATTCATCTCATTCAGATCATAAACATGAGATTTATGTGGATATAACTGCGAAAGAAAATTAATATTTCAATAAATTTTGTTATTTATAATACCAATAAGTTTTAATTATTTAATAAAAATAATTACTTTTGTCACAGGTAAAATAGTTTTCCAATCTTCATTGTCTTGTTGATTTGGTGGAATTAATTTACCTTTGATCGTAGCATTGTCTGGACAATTTCCTTTAAAGTGTGTGGTATCCAAAATGATTGTACTAATCAATCCAATATTACCAAGTCGAAAAATTGCCCACTCATTTCCTGGAATCTATAATTATAAACAATAAAATATATTGAAGCATTGAAAAAAATGTCTTTATATTTATTAATACAAAATGAAATATTATTAAATTAACCTGAAGAATTCCACGATGATCTACATTTAATATTGGTGGTCTATCACATCGTCGAGCAGTTTCCCAACCATCAGCCATACTATTACCATTTTCTTGTATAATTAAATTACGTGGATGACCATAATGAGCATTACTATATTTTTCACAAACGCCTCCATTTTCACGACTGATCAAATCAATTTTTTCATAAATATCTCGCACATTGTTCGCACAAATTATTGAACCGTAGACACGAATTCGTGCGATTCCACCATCTGGGTAAATATTAAGTCGCAGATGGGTCCATGGATCATTGTATGGACAATTAAAATAATTTTTTCGTGTTTCCACATAGCCAGCGCCCAAATTAGACATAGGTACAATTGTTGTCCATTCCTAAATCCCTCAAAATGTTAATAATCACTCTATTATTATTTTCATTTGATATTTAAATTTAATTATGCAATAAAAATAATTAATAAAGTTTTTCTTACGTACATCTGTTTGTAAATTATTCACTTGGTCCATGACATCAGTTGATGCTGCTGTTCCTGCTTTACCATGACGCAATGGAAATAATTGATCATCTGAAAAGTAAAATTGAATTAAATAAATTATTAATTGTATTACATTAATAAATAAATAAATAAATAAATAAATAAATGAAAGATTTGATTAATTTACAGGATTCATCCAGCTTTGCTGCTTGAATAGAAATTTTAGGTGCATAATTTCCTGTGAAGTAAGCTGTATCAATGCAAAATCCTTTGATAACACAAGGATGTTTTAATGAAATTATTGCCCAGTCATGTCCTGGAATTCGTTTCCTTCGAGTTTCCCAACCGTCCATCCATTTACCAAAGCTTGTGTAAATACCTTCTTTCCATATCGGTTCATCATCCTATTAGGAACAGCAAATTCTCATCACTGAATTTTATCTATTAATTATAATTTATACATACAGTTTTTATTCTCTATTATAATTAGATTATATTAAATATCACACCTTTAAAAGGTTCTCCGCTTCAGCAAACCAATCATCAGTTGCGAAGAGAATTTTTCCACCATTCTAAAACATTCCAAACTTATTTTATTTAATCTTAAATATTTTTACACTATGAAATATGAATTATAATATTTTTTGAATTAATTTAATGATAGATTTTTATATTGTTTCATACACTATTTACCTTTTTTGAAGCAAGCTCATTGAAATTTAAAAAATCTAATGAAGTATCCGTACACATTTTAATGTAATTATCTACACAAAATTAATTTTTTCCACAAAAATTTTATACATTTATATAAAATTAATAAATATGTTATCAATCTTGGACCTGATTATTTTGACTATGACCCGAACTTATCGAGGGATTAAATATTATATAATGTGTTGTTAATGTCAAATTTTTTGGAGGAATAAAAAAAATATTATATATTTAAATATACATAAATATTGTGATGAAATATATGGATATTTATGGACACCATATTTTATTTCAACACTTAGTCTGTAATATTATTAAACATCAGATAGTAATCATATGATTTCGATTTTATTTATTTAATTTAATCGGTATAATATAAAAAATTTTCAAGTCTATCAACAAGTGATATTAAACAGTGGCCTAACATGTCGACATTTTTATTTTCCTTATTGATAATATTTATTAATGCAGAAAAGAATATTTGTTAGTGTCATTCATTTATAATATTTATCATTTGTTTAATTAAATCTTCAGATGCAATCATCATTAAATTTGCAGTCTCTGATGATCCGAATTTAATTTCACTTTGTTCATTTGAAATTTCTTTTCGTTCAATATGAACAGGAACCTTTGCTGAAGCATGAAATTCTTTAGCACCAGAAATTTTTTTAATCATTGCAATATTATCAGGTGTAATACCACTCCCTGGCATTATAATAATTTTATCATTTGCCAATTTGACTAATTCACCAATAAGATTTAGCCCTTCAAGTGCTGTATTTCTCTGTCCAGATGTTAAAATTCTAACAAAACCCAGATTAATTATTTGTTCAAGTGCTTCAAATGGATTTTTTACTTCATCAAATGCTCGATGAAATGTAACAGGCAATGGTTTTGCTACTGATATTATTTTACTACAGCAATTCACATCAATTGTACAATCAGAATTTAATCCTCCAAAAACAAAACCATCCACTCCAATATTTCGTAACATTAATAAATCATACAGCATTGCATCTACTTCTTCTTCTGTATACACAAAATTTCCATGTCTTATTCTTATCATTGCATAAATTAAAATTTTCGAATGACTTTTAATGAATTTACATAAACCAAGACTGGGTGTTAATCCACCTTCAGATAGAGCTGAGCATACTTCTAAACGAGTTGCACCACCTGCAATTGCTCTTTTGGCTGACTCTATTGAATCAATACAAATTTCCAAATGATAATTCGACATATTTATAATAAATTAAATTTCTTTATCAAAATAATTTTCTCTATCTCTGCTCAACACTCAAAAATAAACTATAAACTCACTAATAAAATTATGGACACGTTATGTTGACTAAACTATATGATTGGACACGTCATGCTATACATCTATACATAAAAATTAAGATTTGAAAGCGGGAACTTCAAAGCAAACATAAAATGTTTTATAATGATTTTTGTTTAATTATTGTAAATATAATTAATGTTCATTTTATAAATTCATTACCATATATATCCATTCATCAAATATTCTGGTCCATATAATTGGGTTTAATAATATTAAAAATATGCATATTTATATACACTGTAAAATAAATTTAATTCATGACATGAAACAAAAAAAAAATAAAATAAAATAAAAATAAAAATGTTCTGATACGTATATTCATTACAAAATCATCCATGATAGTAATAATAATAATAATTAACAATAATAATGATGACAATATAATAATAATGATTTTTTTCAATAGTATTTTTATAATAATAAATGAAATTCAATAGATCAAACATTATAAATATATTTTGAAATTATGCAATTCTATTTAAAATAGTGAGCATTTTTGCACATGATTATATTATTGACTGCAAAAACGATATTAATTTTATTGCTAAAGGTAAATTACCTGTATAATTATTATAATTAAATCATTGCATCGAAATGATGAATGAATGAAGATTTATTATAACGTTTGAATATTAATTTCGTTTGATTGATTATCATGCATGAAAATAAAATATAATACAAGCTGTAAATAAAACAATGCTTGTACTTATTGCCTTTATACAGGCCATTTAATTAATGACAAATAAATTTTTGAATAAAAATTAAAATAGTATTATTTTCAATTGACAAACACAATGAGGACACAGAATGTAAAGTATATTATATAATTAAGAAAAAAAAAAAAAAATGCAGGTCTGAATTTCAGTCTTGATAATATTGCTCGTTGTATTGTTCTTATTTTGAAAAATTATATATGTTTGTTAATTCATTAATTATTTACTGGCAAGTAATTATATAAAAATGAACAAATGGTCCAATTTTTTTATTATATTGCAAAAATGTCAAATGAATAATTTTGACATGTTGATGAACGTTATGGTCTATTTATTTAATCATCAATTATTTAATCGTGATTGGTAATTGAATTTGTTCCATTTGAAATAACAATTGGTATTACTTTAGCAATAGAACCGGAATTTGCATTACTGCTCCATTTATTTTTGTGTGGATCCACGCCAAAACCTTCATCATAATTTCCACGAGCAATGAAGAGTTGTTTAAAATGTGGGATGCAATAAAGTTTTCCATTGTTCAAAGTAAACGTATCCATTCTGTAATAATATAACAAGATTAATTTACTGAATAATAAATATATTTTATTAATTTAAAATTACCTTAAAATGCAATTGCATTGTAAACATCGGAAGCAATGTTTATGAAAAATTTTGTTATTTGTTTCGACTTTTTCCAGTGGATATACCTTCTTCTGGCAGCTCTCGCAGGCATCCATAGTAACAGTTTGATTCTCCTAATTTATTATAGGAATATCATCATATTAAATATACAATATTATTTAAAAGAGTAAGTGAAATATAATTATTCAGTTATTTTTCAGAACATTTGACCGTTTCATTTTTCTTCATTTCCTTCATTTCCACCTTTACACATTTCCGAAATAATAAATTTATTGAAGAATATTAAACAATTTAAATCCTCAATTATTATGGCAATAATTACAGCATTTTTATTTTAATATGATTCGTTTTCAGAATTTATAAACGGGTATATTATTAATGCAATTTAAATTTCTATCTTGAATCCATGGTCACTACATTCAATAAATTTTCTCAAGTATAAAAATTAGAAAATATATTGCCATGACTCTAAATGTTCCCATGGATGTGCATACATTATCTCATGGTTATGTAGTTTGCTTTTATGTTTTTAATATTGTAAATCATTTTATATAATTTGATATAAATTGAAATTCCGACATACAACTCTCAATTTTTTTTTTTTTATTTTTTTTTTTGGCTACTTATGATAATGTTTATCTGTAAGTTTTATAATTTATACCCACGAAATACGTGACAAAGACCATATAACTATACTATATGAATATATTATATCAATACAATGAAAAAATGTTCATATCTGTATGTTTTTTCATTAATTATTTTTTTTCCCCCTATAAGATTAAACATGCCTATGAGATTATAAATATTCTCACAATTAATATAAAAAAAATCAGCACAGATATGAAAAACATACAACTTAAAACATTTCTCTTCATATCCAATCAAACTATTTTTCTTTTCCTCATGTTTTATTATTATAATCAATAAACATGTTACCATAATTACTCCGTTTCTCTCTTAACAATTATTAATTATTATCTTCCATTAAACCGTAAGTAAAACTAAATTGTCTTAAATTCCAATAAAATAAAACTATTAAATGTTTTGTGAAATAAAAAAAAAATACGGGATCCCATAAAGTGAAAATACAGCAGAACCAATAAACAAATAATCTGTTCTAAAAAAAAAAAAAATAATTCAACAAACAAAAATAATTGCGACAATAAACCCAGAAAATTTTTCTAATACATTTTTTTATATTGACATTTGTTCTGCAATATCCTACACTTTATACGGAACCTTAACATAATAATTATCTTGTATTTCATTATTTGTCAATTGAATAAAGTAATATATGAATATTTATAATTTTAATACGATAAATTAAGTGTAATAATATAAATCCTTAACTATTTCAAAATTAATCTATTTCTAATATGAATAAATATATCGATATAGTTAGTATAATAACAAATAAATGACAATAATGATAATAATAATAATAATAATAATAATTTCATCAATATTATTATTATAATCATCATTATTATCACTAAAATAATAATATTCATAATAATTATACTCATAATAATTTTAATAACATTAATAATATTAATAATATTAATAATAATAACAATAATAATAATAAAAATCATTATCATCATCATAATTTTGTAAATAATTTAATAATGACGTAATAATTGCAACGGAAATTATATTCGGTCTCTTCTTGCATGGTCACCACATTTTAGATATGCCTTATATTGCTCTCTCATCATCAGGCACATGTCTTGATCCAATCTTCGGGTATTACTGCACCCCAACAATCGAAAAAATCGAAAACATTTACGTATTTTATTCACAATGATTTTTTTTTTTTTTATTTTGTTCAATTTTATTTCTATTTCATCATAGCATTGAAACAAGTTAGAATAAAATTCATGGTTATTATATAGCAATTGGAGAAACAAACTTGTATGAATATTTAAATGGAATTAACTACCAATCGTTTCATTTGCATTATAAAATGTGAGAGAAAAAATAAATAGAGAACAAAAAAAAAAATATTAGAAAATAATCACACCAATGTATACTAAATTTTCATGCTATGCCGGCCGCGGCCGTGCAATTTGCGGCTAAATGAAACATACTTAATTCGAACGACTGTCTTATTATATAAATTAGCTTAATATTCAAAACATTTAATTTTATATATGGATAAATATAAAATAAGTTCATATTTAAAAAATTATGTACAAATCTTATACCTATCGATAAGCATTCACATGCTAACATAAATTTATTGTTCAAAGAACGTTACGGACAAGAAAAAAAAATTAAAAAACATGTTACTATATTACTAATAATATATAAAACAATATACATATAATGTAAAATAACTTAGCGTGAATATAAATAAAAATACTAGCAATTAATTAATAAATTATTTAATTTCAAAATATATCAACACATAAAACGGTCAAACGCATCGAAAATATCATGTTATTCATACAAAAACTAATAATAATAATACAGCAGGATTATATATCTGTATTACTAAATTTAATATTTTTTTTTATTTATTCAATTAATTTTATTACTCACCACAAATCGATTAACCTTGCATTTTTGAGTGCGGGGCAATTCAGTAGATTGTGATCCAAGTGATTCAAATCGAGCTCTAAGACTTCTTGCCGATTCTATGCTCGCATTTTCGCCACTTGTTGATTGAGCTATTTCCATCTCAGTAATATTATTATGGCTCACTATTTTCTCATCATTAGTCTCCCATTGCTCAAACTTTGCTCGAAGAGTTTTCGCTTTTGCTGCATTTTGTGCTTGTTTAAGAAACTCATCCTCAACCTATATTAAATAAAAAATAAAAATTAATAAATATAAAAATAATTTTATCATCTATTTCTAAATCTTAATAATTATATTACATATTTTTTTTTCTTGCCTTGTCAGAAGCTCTAACGTAGTTAGGATTTCGCTCCTCTTCACTATCAGCTCCAGACTCAATCCCATCTTCTTCACCATCTTCTTCGGAATCCGAAGCCGTAGCTTTCGCATATTTATCTTCAGGCGGTGGTGTGAATCGCTTCAATGGCTTCGGACCATCAGGCACATCTTCCTTTGTGGCTTTTTCCTCCATTTGTCGGAAGATTGACAGCATCTTTTTTGTCGTATCCGTATGCACAATATTATCGAGTCTATCATCAGCTCGTACAACATCTGGATCACGATAAATCTCACGCTCAGGAGAATTCATCTAGAATTATTAAATAAAAAATCATCATCATTATCAAATTAAATATCGTTAAAAAAATAATATTAATAAACTATCACTAATTTTTAACAAGTATAAATATTCTTAGCATAATTAAAAGCAAATTGTGATGGTAAAAAGTTAGTCGAAAAATATAATAATGCCCAAACACAATTATTTTTTTAATTTATAATTTAACGTTTTATCGATTTTTCATGAATAAAATATATTAATTATGAAATTAAACAAATATATATTATATATTTATGAAAAATTAATATTTATACACGCCGCATGGACGAATATAATATAAATTGTATAAAAACCATGATGTGTTGGTTCTACTGTTTGGAGTTATTGAAGATTTTTATTAATTATTAAATTATACGTTCACAATTTATTTTTGATTTTAAGTTTAAAATTACGCATGAGCATACGTTACTGCGTTACTGCCGACACTTTGAATTGCTTTAGACACGACAGACGCGAGACTGTTCGTAGCGGATTAGTTTGCTGGCATCGGAGCTGACTCGGCTTTTTCATAAATGAAAGGACGTGTAGGAGCACAGAGTACAACGGTAAAATTCTCTGCTATACATATACCAGACAACGCAGTGGGGTTCAAGGGCAGTCGAGAAATCAAGTGCCATCGTGTGCCCCCTTCTTACTTTATGGTACAATATGTTGCTGTGCCGCTCATACGCCATCTCATTAATTGATATGACCACGATATAAATATATGTTGTATGAAAATATAATAGCCAAAATTTTTATCATTAAATTAATTGAAAATTTATTAATTGCCTCGTAAAATAGCAGGTGGTTATACTATTTTATAGTTTGTAGTTAAAATTTTATTGATTATGATATCGCAAGTGAAGAATTAATTTGTTTTTTTAGTTTACAAAAATAATATCACAACAATTTATTATTAATTTATAATTATTAGAAAATTTTTAAATAACATTGCATGCCATTAGTGGATTTAATTCAATGCATAAAAATGTCTTATGATAAAATATAATGGAAAAGAGAGATAAAAGTAAAAGTTGAAGAACTGTATAAATAAATATATTAAAAAAAAAATAATTAAGTAAATGAATAATTCAGAATTATGGGGTAATTTATCTGAAAGATATTATTCGAAATATATATCTGTTGATGATAATAATAATAAATTATATGTATATATAGTCGAATTAAATTTTTAAAATATTTTTTCCAAATTATTTTCCTTCGTTTGATTTTCTACAAATTTTTTATTTCATTTTTTTTCATCATTTTTTATTTGTATTTTGATTTATTTTGAATGATTCATACGATTTTTAATGTAATGGAAAGTCCCAGGTGGGTCTGAGACTGGTCAAAAATTGTAATTTAAAATTTCCGCTATTTGACTGTTGTTTAAAACTAAATTTAAACAATTTATATAGAATACCGTATCAATTTAATGATAGTTACAAGTTCATTGGAGTTATTTAAGCAGCGGTAAAAAAATTGCACAAGGATAACCGGTTGCCTACTCTGAGTACACCAGTGACTCTCCACTTGACTCCTTTACAATGTGCAATACACAGTACATTTACATGTAATGTGTGCATTAATAATAATCCCGCGAATTTCAACTCGTCAACACTCCTCAAAGTGCAAATATTAATCTACATATTTTTAATTACTATTAAAATCATTCAAAAGCTTCATTTGATACGATAGAAAAACCTAAAATAAATAACAGTTCACGATGTAATTTCTTCTTCATTAATATAATAATCATTTCCATAATATCATCATGAGAATTGTAACTTTTACAAGTTCATAAAATTCGTTGACACATCAAAAAAAAAAAAAATAAATAAAATAAAAAAAACATGCGTTAGCATCAAAATGTATCACTCCTAAATTTCAGTTAGAAATAGTTAGACTGCCATAACATAGTAGTCATTTATTTCGTTCACACAAGCTGTGATATCCTGACAAACCTTGACCTGTCCATCGCGGGGTGGAGTTATTCGAAACTGCTTTCTTTGTTGCTCTGGTTCCTTATAAGTCTCGAAAAATTTGAATTTATTCGAGATGTCCGACGTTTGGACCTGAACTTCCTCAGTAGCGTCTGTACTGCGCACCACATCGCTCGACACCTGATTCCCCATAAATGCCTAATTACCACCCCCAACGCCAGTACCAAGCCCAACCCCATGCCCAAGTCAAATGATCAATATAATTCATCTCAACGTTCATTTAATTAATAAATTCTTGCCATCATTTTTCATTTCATTATTTTCAAATACATATTCAACATGAACTTTGGAATATTAAAGAATCTTCATTGATATTTATTCAATCAATGGTTCAATGCTTAATTAATTAATAAATAAATAATATAAATTTATATAAACTTACATCTCTTGCGCGTCGAGGAGTTTCAGTGAATGTTTTTGGATTCGCGGGAGTTACTGGTGGTCCACCTGCTTTAGCTGCAGATGCATCCAATTCCAAGAATAGAGTTCGAGATTTTCTACTAATACCTAATTGTGGAATTTAAAAAAATTATTCATATAAATTTTTGACAAATAAAATTAAATTTACATTCATCAATAAATTACTGAAATAATAATCAATATTTTTACCAGCTGCAATAACATCTTCATCAGGTTTCTCTTGTTTCACTTTGTTATCATCTTGATCATCAGAGTCAGCGATGGGCTCGCCTCTCTCAAATTTCTCTTTAATTGAACGCGCGTGAGTGGAACATTGAATTTCCTCAGCGGGATTGATTTTCGTAACACGCTCACTCGTTGCAACTGCTTGCTGATACATTTCCTTCATTTTACCCTGTTTGCCCTGTAATACAAAATCGTTATGATAAAAATGAATAAATTATCAAGGGTAAATAATTTATTATCAGATTCACAGTTCAGTTCACTTTACCATGAATAATTTCGAACGAATTTCCACAATCTCCTCTTTTCGTGCTTCACGTTGTGATTCACGTTTTCCCCGTTGAGTCGTCACCTCCCATCGACTTTTCATGTCATCCATTTTACTAAAGCTTATTGGACGTTCTCGCGCAACGCGCTTTGATTTGATTATTTCCACATCTGTATCTAGAAATAATCAATATTAATAATATTATTTGAAATAAATAATTAAATTAAATATTTAAAAATATTAAGAAGAAAAATTAAATTAATACAGTGCATTTTTGTGTGCTTATTACCTTCTAGCTCTTCGATGTCCTCTTCCTCATCGCTCTCACTCGATTCCTCATATGGAATACCATTCAAAGATTCATCTGCTACGCCAATATCCATTCCCTTTGCCTGAAATCTATAATAAATATTTTAAGCACACAATTGTATCGTATAAATGAAGAATTGTAATTATAATATTAATATATATAATTATAATAAATTATAAAATATAAATAAATACTAGCTGACCCGGCAAACATTTTTTTGCTATATAAATTATTTCTAGTGAATATTTTGGTAATTAAATTATTACTATATGTATACTATTACTATATATGTATATTACCATGTATATATATTATTTTTATTTATTATTAAAATTATTATTAAAAAAATTATTATTAAAAAAATATAAAAAAATTTGGTAATTAAAAAAAAAAAAAAAGAATTATTACAGTGTTAATATCCCTATTTAAAAATGGGGGTTGGTGGTAGAAGGGTGAAAATTAAGGGTTATATGTATTTTTAATGCCAAATCATAAAAAAATAAAAATAAAAAATTTTGTACAAAAAGTTAAAAAATATTTTTTGGGGTGGGTCACCCTTATCACTTAAGGGTGTATGAATATACACAAAAAAAATCATAAAAATCGGTCAAGCTGTTTCAGAGGAGTTTGATTACAAACATTGTGATACAAGAATTTTATATAAAAAGATAAAAAAAAAAAATAATAAAATATAATAAAAATAAATAATATTATCAAAGACTATTCACGATTCTTCATGTCTGAAATACAAATCTATGTTTCATGATAGATAAATATTTGTACTGTATAACTGTCAATTATAATCAAATAGATATATTTGTTAATAAATTGTTTGAGACTTACTTTGCAAGTTTGCTGAGAATACTCGGTGATCTTTTAACGGAAATTTGCGATGGTGATTTCTCAATATCATTAGTTTCAGATCCAGATTTTTTTTCAAATACTTGGAAACGTGATTTGACATTGAGAGAAGACAACTCCTCCAATCCGAGATCCGGCTTGTCAGACGCTTTAATTCATAAAAATAAAAATGAATGAAGATAAATTATTTGCAATTGTTCATTGCCCATGCAGCTCAATTAACAGAAAAAAAAAAAAAATTAAAGAGAAAAAAAAACAAACAATTTCCTCAGACATTATGTGCATGGTTAATTTTTATAAATGAATTAATTTAATTAAAAAAAAAAAACAATTTGTACCATAATAATTATTAGATCGAATTTCAAGACGCGCGCATACATATATATTAGAGCACGTGTCATTTCACAATTATTAGTTTGATTTAAGACTGTTGACCCACTCAATTATAATAGCTTTACCTCTCGCCACATCAGGTGGCAATTCTTTTGGTTGGTTCTCTCTAATAATCATCTCTGGTTTTCGCGGACACACTACAAAGTTTATAACAATAATGATATCTCTTATAAACTTCTTATAAAGTTCCAAAATCATATTCATTCTATTCATCAACATGATAACATTACAACAGCATTATACAAAAAAGAAAATAAATTTTTGGAATAATATTTAATTAAAATGAATCATTTTGTGGGTGATGATTTTTAATTACACTTACCCGGTTGATTGGATTCATCGACAGGTTTAGGTTGAAATAATTCCTTGAAATGTGCTTTACAATAAAGTGTACACTCATGACTTTGATAATTGTCAACGCTTAATTGTTTGCTGCATTGCACACATCGAAAGCAATTTTTATGCCAAATTAAACCCTCAGCTTTTGTTTGTTCCATTTGAAAGACAACTTTATCACAGCTGCGACAATTTGGATTTGTATCGCCATTCTGACCAGCCTAAAGTTTAATAAATTTTGCATTAATTATTTATTTAATATATAATTTTTAATAAATAAAAAAAAATATATTTATTAATTTTTTTATTATATTTTATTTTTAATATTATTTTTTTTAATAATAATATTATATGTTAGATTATATATATTATACTAAAATAATATTTATATCGGTTAATAATTTGATTTATTGATAAAAAAAATAAACTTGAAATACTTTTTTTTGTTTTTTAAAATTTATTTACGATTCATTTACTCACCAAATTTAATTGCTGTTGAGCTTTTGTCGAGTCCATTGAGCGAACGTTGAGGATTGATTTCTTGCTGAGTGCATCGAATTTATTGAAGCTCGATTTCTGCAAGATAAATATATTTACAGATATTTTAATACATACTTTTATAATTTACGTTGAATTATAAATTGACAAAATGATGTATAGTGATAATAAAAATACGCTTATATGATATTAAATCGCCATCGATTATCGAAGAAATTCATTCACCGGTGCCTTCAATGGCACGACCTTGAGCTTGATAAAAAAAAAAAAATTAATCGCTGTCACATCGATAGCGTTTTATTTCAAGCAATTAATTCCCCACAACTTATTTTTAAAAATAGCATTAAAAATTTCATCATAATAAACTATATAAATTGTCAACACATGCGGATAAACAAACAAATACAAATACTCACCAACAATTTAATGGATATTCCTGTCTCGATGGCTTCTTTTTTACAATTTTCTTGCGCTCCGTATCTAGCAGATACCGTCGCATAACACTGTGTCTGCATGCGACAGAAATAAATTCATAGATAGCAATACTTTTATCAATGAATCATGCAATAAAGCTCAAAAAATTGGAACTCTTGATATGAATCAGTCATGAGCCAATAGTAAATATTAAATCATCAGAAATAAAATAAATAAATAAATAAATAAATAAATATAAAAATAAAAATGGTAATTAGAAATAAAAAATTACTTTAATCACGGATAATGGACAGTAGCATATGGTGTAATGTCCACTGAATTATTGACAACGTGACAAGACAACAGGCAAAGACTATTTATAATTATATATTTCTGCACACATTTCTACTATGCATTTATATTATAAATAATAATTATATCCCCCGTATAATATATACATATTTATATACGCTTAAGCATGACAATAGTTACAAGGTTAATTTGACAGTTCTTACCAAGGACTTGACGTTAACATTAGACAAGTCATCCATGTTTGAGGTTTCCCCTGGTTTCACATAGTCACCGCTATTACTCGTATTCATGCTCGTTTCATCATTGTTAATATTCTGCACACAAAAATATTCTAAACATGCATTGATGTATCACATCACAATAAATTTACTTTAAAAATAAATAATTGGAGAATTTTTTAAATTTTCTATTTAATGTGTCAGTTATATTTATAATTGTTAAAAAGATTAAAACTATTGTCACACAAAATCAATTTTATTTTAATTTAATCACAGCAATTAAATAAATATATTATTAAAAAAAAAAAAAACAAAAATGATAAATATTGGAATTTTATACTAACCACAGAAATATTTTCCTTTTCAAGATCATTCTTCTTACTCTTTTTAGTTTTTTTAGTACGAGGTGTGTTAATTGGCAAGGCGTCATTATCAACGTTGCCATCGATCTTTTTCTTCTTTGTTTTAGTTGAATTTTTCGTTGTAGTTGAGATTAATGTACTACTCGTGGTTATTACCTCCTCTCGAATTTCTTGCTGTATAAACAAAAAATAAATAAATTATTCCTTTGAATAATTATAATAAAATATAATTCAGTTCCTCAAAAAGTTTGCTTAATTATTTTGTAATATAAAATATTCTCATGTAACAATTTGGAAGAATAAGAATAAAATTGTTTCATAATATATTTTAAATATATTATTCATTTTAAAAATTTGTTATTTATTTTAAATTAATTATTTATTCATTTTAAAAATAATATGAATAAATAACATCAAATTTTTATGAATCTTTATACATAAATATGTAATTTTACCTGTATATAAACTGCTTCAAGAACATATTTTCGTACATTTCCCACGACACAATTAATATACATCACTTCTATTACTCATATTTATAAATTAATTCTATGTATTATTTATATATCTTATAATTAATGCAATAATAGCTTTGATAATTAGCGATGAAAAATGAAATAAAAAAAAAAAAACTTACATCAAACACGTTAGACAATTCATCGCTGATTATATCATCCGAAATTGGTAGTTCAGCGGATGTAGCATCACATGACATGCATATTTCACTCACACTCGTATTACAAATTTCTTTGTGATTATTAGTGTCATTAGTTATAGCCACATTATCCATATTTGTATTAACAACACTCTGAAATTCAGTACTGTTAATTTCAGTGTATTGATGATTTATTTTTGAGTAAGTAATTGTGTCATTGACTTGTGTCATTGTCGAATCAGCATTAGCATCAATATTTTTGTCTGATAATACACTAAATCGATCACAAAATGAATCGTCCTGTTGTTTATCATCAGTGGTATTATTATATTCAATTATTTTTACTGGATTATTTATTGTTATTGGCGTTGAATTGGCATCTTGTATAGTTTCCATTGATGAATTTTCATTGGGTTTAACATTATCAATATCAAATGACAATAATGGCTCAATAATATCTGGATTATTTGTTAGTTCAGATACTTTATCCAATAATCTTATTGTTTCTACTTTATTCCCATCAAATTCTGATAATTTTGAATATAAATAATCCACTGAATCATTAAGAGATTCATTTTCTAAATAATTTTTATTCGTTGAATGTTGATCGATTGTTAATTCATTTGTATCACAATTGGCACTGGATTCTATATCAAGTAAATTTTGTGTTATTTCTTTCACATCTGTACTATTTTCTATATGAAGAAAATCATCAATTAATTTATCAGTAACAAAATTTTCTTGCATTTCACATTTGTCTGTTACATCTTCATTATCAATAATATCAATTGATTTTTTATTTTCAAGCACACCATTATTGATGGAATTATTATATTTTGAAGTATCATTATCGCTATTTTGATTTGGATTTTTAGACAATTCATGACTGATATTGCAATAATCAATTTCTCTTTCAATAAAACTGGCATTAGGTAATGAAAAATCATTACCCAGTTCACCATTTTCAATTCCATCTCCATTACTCATTGGTTGTGTTTCACATTCATTATTTGGACATATTCTTAAATCAAGTTCTCTCTCAATTAATTCTTGGAGACTTTGTTCATCCAAATTATTTGCATTGTTTGTCAATTCACATTCATCATTAACATCATCGTCACATACATGTATCAACTGACTATTATTTTCGGTTATTTTATCAAAATCTATTAAAACACTGTTAGATTTGGCATCACACACATCACTTTTGTTATTACTTACTACGTTTGTCGATTTTTTTGCAATTACTTCTGCCATGTTTCAATGGACAATTTCTCCTTGTGGCTCAATTTAATTCCAATTATATCTGAAACAGAAAAATTCTATCTTACTATATAAAGATATATTTGTTGAATAATAAACATACACATGAAAGAGTGAGCAAGCAAAAAATTATAATTGATTTATTTTTCGCATTTAAACTCCTTACGTTAATTTAACTCTTGACACTCTTCACTTGTAAAAATGTCCAGATGCAATCAATTAAATATTTCACTTCATCCAAATGGACCCAACAACATATTGAAATAATTAAAAAAAAAATATACAAATGACAAATACGAAAATTATTTCATCTATAAAATAATTATTATATAATTATTTCGCGTTAATTATTGGCGTTAGTTCTAAATGTTGATCAGGACGCCAACCTTACTATTATTAGCTATTAATTCCGGTTCTCATTTGTATGCCTCGCAATTTCTATACACATATCCGTACTTTAGAGGTAAACAACCGCGTTTCTATTTTTATATAAAATTTTATGAAAACAACGTCGAATTATTTTTCAAATATCTATCAACAAAACATATATTATATTAATTTTTCTTTCTTTCATTCACTCTCTAGATATCGTATCTTAGAAACCAGCGATAATATACAAAAAAAAATCTATATCATGATACAATTTCAAATTTTTTGTATTTATATTAAAAAAAAAATATTATCTCCATTCAAATATAAAACTGCAGAAGTCACACGTCTCTCTACCTCTAAAATATAAAGATAACTATATATATTTATACATATAACTGTCCCAGATTAACTTAACAAACGTTCGGTAAATATAAAAAATGAATTGAAAACACTTGAAAAAATATAGAATAAAGACATTTATATTTAATATAATGAATTTAATATTTTATATTATAAATCTAATGAATATTATTTTAAACACGATATTATTTTACATGCATTCCATTATTGAAATAAACATAAAGACTATTATCATTGAGGTTTTTTTCTTTTTTATGAATACCCATTGAAAGAATGGAATTTGTATAGATTTTTACATGTTGCATGCAAGAAGAAATCCTGAATGTTTTTCACGCGAGTGCGTTTAATTTAATCTGCCCCCTCGACACGTATCGCTTGAAGAATATATTCTTTGGATGTTGTTTTGTGACGAGTCCACAAGTGAGAACCATGGTGCCACGCTGCTGTTGCTGCTCCATGCATGCTCACCACTCGTTCCCAAACTTCTATTTTTAGAATGACACAGTAGCAAGCATCAGCAATGAGCGCAGAGCGCAATGGTGCAGAAACGATCTTCTGCCTAAAAGTAGTTTTGGTTACGATAAATTTAGATGTGATGAAGATCATTCTCTTTATGTATACATATATTTATCATTCGCATTCCAACTTAAATGATGACATTTTGATTTTTATCATGAATAATTTATCTGAGTGTATACAAATATATTTGAAGTATGTTTGAGTAAAAACAAAATATTAATTCATGATACGAATAAGTTTTATAATTTGGAAATCTAATTGTGCTGTTAAGTAGGACAAAATATTTTGATAGACTGCGCCAATTTTTAAGTCTATAATTAAATTGTATTTATTATATAGATTAATTTTGAATTCTAAAATAATATAATTATGTTTTGCGATTTTTTTTTTCTTTTTTTTTTTTCGATTACATTTAATGATTGAATATAAATTTTATCGTAAGATTAATATAGATATGCAGACGGAATATTTTTATAATAAATTCGGCCACGCAATAATATGCTGACGACTCGCACATGCGCGTAGTTATACGACAAAATTCAGAAATATTTTCACGCCCAGTCACATAAGAATGGAATGCTTACAATAGAAATTTCAACGAGTTTAAATTATTCGTATATTATTTTCAGTTTGATGTAAATATATAAAATCAACAATATTTATCCTGTAGTTATAATAATTTAATCAAATATTAATTTTAATATTGATAAATAAATAAGTAAATAAATAATTTAAAATATAAATCAACTTACAATTATATTTGCAAGTATTTTTAGATAAAATATAGAATTTTTCTCCACACCATAACCTCAAATGAAAACATTAAAACACACATTTATTTCAATTGAATAAATGGCATTAAAGTTAATTTTAATTCAGGAATTTCCAAGAACAGTAAACAAATTCGTTATAATTTACAATCGTTGCAAATTGTGAAAGTTTATAAAATGCTCAATAAACAAAAATGCTTACGCACTGATCCGCTGATGCACAAAAATAGGACTTTAATCCTGCAGCGAACTGTATCAACACGTATTAAAAAATAATTAAATATCAATAATAAATAAAATATATTTAACGAAAATTACTATTAATTTTTTTTTGCTTTTTATATTTTCATTCGTTATACTTTCAATATGACCTCAACGATGAACATGCTGAACAGTGTCTGGTCTAATATATATTAATCAGCTCATCGTTGAAACCATATATGAATAAAGAAACTTATAATGACATTAGTGTTACTGCTGTATATACAAAAAATAAGTTAGCAAACTTATATACTTGCTGGCATTACAACTCAACGTACGAAATGTTTTTTTTTTTTTTGATCAGACAAAAAAAAAGCCAACATACCAGATGACGCTTAAATGTTACGAATCATTTACTAACTGTATAAATGTGAATATCAAATGTATTAACATTACAGAAATTTGTCTTGACAAAAATCTTAAATATTTACTTATGAATAAATATAAATTTCCGTAACTATATTTACTCATCAGGAACTATTGCGCATGTTCCACATACCGCCACTGTATCCGGGATAACTGTGAGTCAGGATATTATATTAAATGTCTCTTGAAATATTAAAATTTTCCAAACGTAATGAAAATGTCAATAAATTATTTACAGCTCTTTAGAAATTTACATTGATAAAGATAAGAAAGTTAAAACGATTAAAAAGGGTGTGTGTGTGTTATTATGTAAAATATATATTTTCAGATTAATTCACAATAAATTATTGTCATAAATTAAACAATGTACAACATAAAACAATTTTTTTCCATAAATAATAAACTCAATTGAAGTCTATAAATTTATTTGACAATAATAATACTTCATTTCTTTAACAAATCCTGTAAATTATCTCATCAATAAATAACTCATGCAAATTATTTCAAGAGCATTTGTGTCTGACAATATTTCAATTTGATTCAAAATTTATATACATATTAGTACACATGCACATTAAAGTATCACACACTATGCTGCAATGATTCTATTCTCCGTAGGACTTAAAATAGAATATCTTCCGCACCAACCTGGACCGTTGGGTGACCAAAAAGTTTCTTACCTCTACATTCTGAAACTTACACCAGAATATCTGACTCAATGTGATATCGTGCTGCAAATAACAATTAATAGAACACAAAAAAAACCACATGTCCTACATATAAATTCATATAAATTCACAGAATTTGTTGACGGAAGTGAAAAATAAATTGCGGTCGCATTTGAATGACAATTCTCGACAGATTATTATTAATATATTGTGCAAATATTATACACAAACATAAAACACAAATATCAAACCTGAATCATACACTCATAAGACAAATATTCATATATATATATACACATACATATGTATATCTGTGGATATATGTATAATAAAATAGAGAAAGTATAATGAAAAGTAAAAAAAAAAAAATCTTTGTAATTCACCGTTCTAAACTCTATTAATATTTTTATTTAACTGTAATAAATGTAAGGAGATTCATTAATGTTTTTTTTTTGTTTAATATTATATAGATATGTTAGTGTCTGATTAAATTACATACAACAAAGATTAATAAAATTTATATTGAGAAATTCGACTCACGTTCAATTGTGTGAGAAGAAAAAAAAAAAAAGATCAATGCGCCATATAATATGTTGCGATACAAAAACGTACTCTGACATTCCAATAAGCTTATTCATATCATCAATTGTAGTAATAACCCACTAAACTATTTAATACAACCTAATATAAACATACATCTATATTATATTAAACATTTCTACATATCTACCGACTAAAAAGCAGAATGAAAAAAAAAGAATTTATAACACTCGAAAATAAATTCATTCAATTTAATTAATATATTTATCTATTTGTGCTTTATTTTTTATGTAATAAGTTTTTTTTAAATATTTACCATGAATTGTAGAGATGAAAATGTATTGTTCGAGTCCCGTTAATAATCAAAATGTTAATAAATATAAAAAATATGCAAAGTCAACTTGCAACAACACGACACACTCGATGAAACGTTCTGCAAGATACTGATGCGAGAAACCAGGACCAGACATCACAAGACAGGACACCGCCTAGTGTACTGGATTGAAAGCCGACAATGCCGACGATAGTACAGTACTAAAACTTGGGAGTTGAAGAAGTAGGCATATAATATAAACAGGCATCTTAACGAACAACAACAGTTAAGTAAGTTCACATTTTATAAATCCAGCTATCCTCAATTTTTAAATATCAACTGTGGAGCATGACGAACTGATTTATATGTTATTAATTTAATTATGGAAATAAAGATAATTTATACAATTGTATTTTTAGGTAGTTAATTAATTATACAAATGTATAATTATAATTGTTAGTATTATATAAATAAATATAATGTAGATTAATTAATTCTTTCACGAGTATATGATTATAAATTAAGAAAATTATTCTGTATTATTTTTAACCACAAAATTTTGTTACTGTTTTTTTTGATTAATTATTTTTTTGTATCTACAATTTTTTGGGCGTGGGAGTGAAATAATAAAATATGAATAAAATGAGAGAGTATATAAAAAAAGATGATATGAAACTTATAATTTATTTATTTAGATATTTGCAAACATATTTCGCCTATGAACTGATGCTTGAATGAAAAATCATTTGAATTATCTCTACATATTATTTATATTATACAATTTATATATATTTTTTAAATATTTATATAAAGTCTTGACAATCGAATACATCATTCAATTAATTACAATTTTATAACTATTTTCATGTAGATTATGAATTAGTAATTGTTAATTGATTGCAAGACATAAATTAATATATTATACATCAAAATCGTGATCCTATAATCATTAGCCGCAGTAATTATTCCATTTTATATAGAAATCATTATCAGTATCATATTACGCTTTGTATTAGTTGTATATTATAGATAAATTCGTTGATTTAAATAATTCAAAGCGTAAATTATTGCGTTATGCTAGTTATCCGTGGATTTTTCATCATTTCCAACATCTTCAACAGCAACGCTTTCCGATGGCATGAGTTTAACTCGTTCCGATGGTTTTGGTCGCATGAAAATAAATGGTAATTCAGCACAAAGTTCACCGCCCAATGCTCCTAAATAAAGTTTAACCTTGACTGCATATGATACAATAATGCCAAATGAATCACGAACATCAGGTGTAGTGAGAAGTGTGCTCGATGCCAATTCTGGACTTTCACGTTTTATTACACCATCCAATGCTATTCCCCGTCGATGATTATTGTTTTCAATATTTGGTTTTAAATATAATATTTTCTGGAGTGTTGATCCTGGATTTATAGGACATCCATCTTGAGTTTCTACTGCATCAATAACTGCTCGAAATTGGCCATTTTGAAAGATTACAACGTCAATGCCTTGTTGCACAAGTGCTTTTAATTTTTTAACTACTTTGTTACTGTTATTTCTCACGCATATATTAACCGCAATTGATTCACCATGATGATATAATTGTTTATCCAACGTCACTTCCAATTCTAATTCACCTGGACTAAGTAAAAAATCTTTTTTCACAATAGTACATGGCTGACGTCCTTGTTTAGTTGGTGCAAATTGAATTTTACGTACTCCCAAACAAATTGTGCTCCTTTTATGAGTTAAATCTGACTCATTTTCTCCACAGAATATTTTAACATAATAACTCACGCCACAAGGCTCGCCAGACTCGTCTTTACCTTGTTGAAGTGTCACACTTGCAGGTGCACATTGTGGAAATGTAAATGTAAATGGTATGGCATTTGGACCCAATTTCTTTAATAATCTTTCTTGTAATTTTGTTGAATTAGTTTCTGATTTAGTTTGTCGTGGATAAAGTTGTTCAGACGTTAAATAAAGATCTTTTTGGAAATTTAATCCCATTACTTCATCATCTTCGCGTCCATAACGAAAACTGCACACTAATTGGCCCCATATTTTTCTACCACTATTTATATATTCTTGATCAATAAGGAGAACACCATCAAGTGGTTCTGTTGCTGATAAATAATCTATAAAATCTCGTTTACCAAGATATAAAGCGAGCTTTCCATTTGGAGAGCACTTTTTGAAAACTTTAAAATTCATAACCATTTTTATATTATTTATTTTAATTGATTTCAAGTTTTATTTTTATGTGTTATTTAAATTATATGTCGTTATTTTTAATAGCTTCTTTTTCTTCGTAGTATTTTATTCTGCAAGTGCGTATTGATACCTCCAGGAATTATACTGAGTATAATAATTTGTGTAACGCTCTTATACAGCTCACCATTGAATGACGGCGTATCACTTGTAAGACATCTTAATCCATTCAGCGTAAAGATTTTTTATTGCATGCTAACTTTTTTCCATTCTCATCACATCACGGTCATGTTTAAATATCACTTTATATTGATATTTTATATTTACTTGTGTAATATAAACTTTTATTAATTATTAATAAACAGCCTTTCCCAATTTTTCACCATAATAATTCAAATACAATTGATCTTAAGATATTTTTTTTTAAGATATTTCACACATTAGGGCTTGGAAATATATAAAAATATTATTTTATGCAGTGAAATAAAATTCTTATCATTGCCAATGAATTATTTATATTTATTAAAATATTGATAAATTATGACTAGTCAGATTTGCATTGTTTCAAAGGTGGTGAATCATTTCGTTCTATTGGGGCTTCGTTAGTAATTTGTTTATCTTCATCGTTCTTCATGGCCCACTTTTTACTATGTTTATTCTGATTTTTTCGCTTTTTCGATGAAACATCATTAGGATCGATTCTAAAATAAATAACACAATAACTTTCACATCCTATCAATGCAAATAATTAATAATAATTTACTAAGTTTTTCTTTTTTTCATATTTACATGGTTGTCGATCGTGCGCCAGGTCCCCAATTCGCTGTTGGATTAAGTTGAAATCTAGATAAATGCATTTTTCGCGAAGCTGGATTAGCCAAAGGATGTAAATCAAATGTAACATCAGTTGTTGAATCGCCTGTTAAAATAGTAAGCGCTGTACTATTCTCAAGCATTCGTTCACGTTTAGCAGGATTCATCTGTATAGTCATGTACAAAATAATTCCACTTTATAAATATATTTCGTAATACCATTAGTTTTTTAATTAATAATTAAAAACTGATAAATATAATTTTACCTTCTCCCAAGCTCGCACAATATCCCAAATAACTGTTGTTGGAGCATCAGTTTTAATTGATTGTTTATTTGTATGCGAAAATGAAACCTTATAACCAGCATTCAAAAGAGCTGAACGAAATTTTATCATTGATGGTGTATCACATCTAACAATTGACATCTGAAATATCAATAAATATTCTTTATCATTCTCATATTATAAATCATTAATTGTATCAATTCAATTTATTTACCAAACGATCGAGTACATAATACAGTGGAATATCTAATTCTTCATGTATTACATTGAGAACTCCTTTAATCCTCTTCAATGTACCCAACTCCATATTATCTACACTCTCTATGAGTTTATCAACAAATGATTGATTATGAATAGATCCAATCCATATAGGACCACCTATCTACAAAAACATATAATTAATTATAAAACAAAAATTTGAATAATTTAAAGAATAATATTTTATACATACATACATGATGTTTACGACGACAAAATTTACATAATTGATCAACTGGTGGCCCAGATGGTAACTTGTATGATTCTGAATCAACTGAACCCAACGGTTGAATTGTCATACTTTCACAACCAATGCATTGATAAACCATTCCTAATTTACTTGTATTTTTTTTACATTTTATTTGACCTGTAAATACACGAACAAATACCCTGATATAAAAATCCACGCTCACAGAAAGTAATGGCTCTATGTAACGACCATAACGCCCGGCATGCGCAGCAATATGTTGAAGTAATATTCGCAAAGCCTAATGAAAGAATTAAAAATTATGGTAAAAATTTCATATGGAATTTCATATCTCGATGAAGTATGTTATTATTTTTTTACCAATTCGTGGCAAGCTTTTGACTTGATTGACACCGCGCCATATTTAACATAGCAAGTTTCTGGCGAATTTCCAGCCAACACTGCCATGTCTGTAGCTGTAACTAATAGCAAACCACCGTTACTAACACATTGGACTGCGCTGTCTAAAAATATTGATGGACATCCATATGGATCCAAATCAACAACATCAAAGCGGTTCTGTCGGGATTGGTACATGAAAATGCTGAAGAATATCAAATAAATATTATATAAATGAAAGGTAATTTTTTAATTATGTTGGGTTATTTGTTGTCAATAAAGAAATTATAATAATTGCACAATGATGAATGATATACAATATACATACGTAGCATCTTGATGATTAGCAGTTATCAAATGATCCATTTTATTGTGCTCTATATTTTTTTTAATACTATCTACTGCTTTTGATGAAATATCGTTTGCAACTATACGGTCAACATACGGTATTTCTTTACCGTAGCGTATACTACGAAGACCGGTTGCTGAAAGTGCTTCTAGTATAGAAATTCCATTTTTATTCTGCAAATTAATTAAAGTTATGAATTAATGTATAGTAATTATTACAATTTATATATTGAAATACGTACTTCATTTGGAAATACCACTGAATTTTCCACATTTTTATGTGAATTATCAGAAAGCTTATTTGTTTTCTTCACGTTTTCATCGTATTTTTCTCGTGCAAATAGACTCAGTACTGCTACACTGTGAAACAAATTAAATGATGAATATATAAAAATTTATAAATATGAAATGATTAATTTATAAAATAAAAAAATACCTAAGATCTCGGTTGAATTCTTGAACCGGATTATAAAATACATTTTTTTCTGTAACTAATATTTCAGCTTTACCCTCAATTATTGTGTCACTTAAACTTTGTATTGGAGTATTTGATTTATCCATTTTGCATAAATAATAAAGAATTCTTTTTTTAGAAATTCGAAATACGGGATAAATTATTATTTCCTTTTCATACTTGAATACAATGTATTATTTTGTTCAGATAAAATATATCATATACATTAACAAAAGTGCATTAACATTTGAGTAAATACATGAAATAAAATGAGGTTATGTGATGAAACATGTTCTGAATACTATAGTCTGTTTGCAGTGGCGGGTAATTGCACTGTATTTAATGAAGCAACAGGAACTATATATTACGTAGAAGAGAGACACTCCAAAAACATGTTACAGTGGCGCCACAATCGTGTTGATTTCGTAAAATACAAAATACTCGAACATGATTTTTTCAATTTGTTCAAAACTCAAATTGAGTATTACAAAATATATAATAAAATTACTAATTTTAGATTATTATCAAATACAAACAAACAGCTGATAATATTTATTATTAATTAAAATTCTAGCTGCTCAAGTCTTTTATTTTAGTGTCAAAAAGTGCCACCAGTGAGCAGAAGAATCTCATTTTGCTGTACATTTTCATATTGTTAAATTTAAAAAAATATAACGTTCAGCGTGCGTGTTGTTGTTTGGTTATAAAAATAGCATTTACCGGGTAACTTTTCGTATCATGTGATAATTTATTTCATAATATTACATTAATTATCCCGTTGTTTATTAATATCAATAAATAATGACTACAAAGTGGAACAGGGTTACGTCAGGATTTGATTGTGAGGATGAAACAATTAATTTTGGAACCCGAAATTTTGCTGAAAACAATGGCTCAATTTATGAAACATGGACTCTGGCGACAATTGAATCCGACAGCGATAACGAAAATGAAAATATTACTCAAAATCCAAATGTAAAAGCTACAATTTGGTATGAAAAAATGTGCATAGCAATCGACACATGTATAACAATATTCCACGATCAAACATGTCGAGATGTATTAACAAGCATTGGTTTTGACTCGCCTATAACGAGCTATTGTTTATCAATGGATGGTTTATGTTTATTTGTGTCTGTTGAAGACATAACACTTCATTGTTTCATATTAAATGATGGTGGACGTCAAATATTCAATATAGACATGAGCGAATACAATTGTTCCAATATTGTAAAAATATATTTACAAGAAAAAGAAAATATCATTGACATTATTGTAATATCGAGTAACGGTGATATTTATAGAGTTAATGGCATTGATCGAGATCTTATAAATAATGAAACTATTGATTATCATCAAATTACAAAAAGTATTAATCATATATCGTCAGCTCAGTCAGTTGAATATTGTACTCAAATTAATCTCGATGGACATGCCAATGAATCACGGAATAATGATCAATTATCTATGATAATTATCGGCGAAGAATTATGTTTATTACCAGATAAAATTTCGTGTTGTCTAAAAAATTTACCTTTTCAATACACAAAAGTACAATTTTTCAATAATTATAAAGCAATGATTTGCCTTCGTACAGATGGATATTTAAGTATTGTCTGTATGAAAACATTATTGGGAATAAAAATTTGGGATGGTCCAGTTAAAGATTTTATAACAATTCGTGAAGGAGCACACGATTTAAATCAAATGCTCGTATTAATGGCACCAAAAAATAATGAATCAACATCATTACTTCATTTAATTTCTTTTCCAGATTTTAAAATTATATTTACTATGTCTGTATCATCATTAACATATCTGGTGGATATTATGGGTGATACAATTGATCGTTTATTATATTTGGAAGGTATAAAAAAATCTGATGATAGTTTGGATGTAATTCGAATCAAAGCTATTGAAGAGGGTATGCCTGAATTTCGTTTGGAAAGATTGTTACGCCAGAGACGTTTTGATGAGGCTTTAACTTTTGCTAAGAAATTTAATCTTGATACTGAGAGTATCTATCGTGCAGAAGCATCATTTTCCATGAATGGACTTCGTTTACAAATTAATAATAAAGAAATTGTCAATTGGAATGAGTTCAAAATTGTACTTGATAAAATAAATGATATTACATTTATACAAGAGTGTTGTAAGAATACATTGACGTATAATTATAAAGATACGAGAAATTTACTAGAATATTTACGTCAACGAATTATTAAATATATCAATGAACATGAGGAAATTCATAATAAAGATGTCCGTAATTTGCTTCAAGATGTTAATAATAATTTAAAGAAACTCGAAACGTTTGAAATTATTCAAAAAATAAAAATGAATAAACAAAATAATGAGAACGTCGATAGCACTGAGTGGAATAAATTTTGTAAAGCTAATTTACTTGAGGAATGTATCAAATACTTGTCATTTGGTGAATTAGATGCAGCAGCATTAATTTGGATACGTCACACTCCGAGTTTTTATCAAAACATCAATGAAGATATTGTTATTGGTATATTAAATGCAATACCAGCCAATTTATTACCATCTGATTTGTGGACGTGGCTTCATCATTTTATTCCTTCAGTAACGTCATTTATTCCCGGTGCATTGGCTAAAATAATTAATTGGGGTTGTAGAAAAACTAAAACCTTTGAGACATTTCATCGTCATGATTGGCCAGATATTGGAATCAAGTTTGCCAATGGTCTAATTGATTTATTACACTTTGATGACTATAATGTTTGTTTTCAATTTCATCAACAATATGCAAATAAAAATTCAGAATTTCATCAATTAACTAAACTCATCCAAGCAATGACTGACTTGTTGGAATTAAAATCACAATACAAAGTTTTAGTGCCATTGAGCACTTATCTTGGCGATGCAACTGATGTTATTAATTTATTATTAAACAAAGTTCACATTGATGAAATTAATGGGTTGATGAAAAATTTTTTGCAGAAATATATGTTGAATAATTCGCTTCAAAATGATAAAGTATTATCGAGTTTTATTCAGAATACATTGAGAAATTCTAAAGATTGGTGGTTGGGTGAGAAAGCACCATGGGATAAACGATTGACTATCGTTATTGGTTATATTCACAATATACAAAATCGTTTGCAACAAACATTATTTGTATTGAAAAAAGCACCAGTACCATGGAGCGATGTTTTAATTCAACTCGCTCAACAAAGCTTCGTTTACGATCATCCATTGGTATCTCAAATACGTTTTGAAAGTAATTACGTTACGGAAAAATTAATTTTAAAGAAATACGGATTTGCTCATACTGGTCAAAGTATGGTATTTTTTCATAGTATTGTTAAACAAAATCGTTCCAGTATGATTGATGATATTTTTCAATCAACAAAAACCGATCGAAACTTGAGAATGACTATATTGCATTTTTGCGTTAGTTATCATTTGAAACAAGGCAATATTGATAACATGATTAATATATTTAGACAGTTGACTGATGATATTGTTGTTGAATGTTGTCAACAACTTGTCTATGTGATACAATCAAAATTTAATTTTTCAGTACGACAAGATAAATCGGTAAATTGTTACATGACATTTGAGGTATTGGGCTCAGTGGATACTTTGTTGAGAGATATATTAGCACGTAATTCTAAATATTGTAATAAACTTGATCTCGTTTTGGAGACTATTTCGAACTTGCGAAACTTGCATCGTTTGAATATGGAATTAAAAATCTGCATAACTATGAATAGTTATATTAAAAATAAAGAAGAGATATTGCTTGATTATGTGAAAAAATTAATAGATGTAAATATTTCTGATAAATTTGATTGGTCAAGCATTTGTAAAAAAATCGAAAGAGCCAATAGTCTTTTATGTTTACCAAAATTCTTTGGCCTCTATTGTTTATTAGACATGTTTAAACATTCCGCAGATTTAAAATCATATGTCGCATTACATTTAAATGATAAACAAATAATTCTGGACGAAGAGGTTCAGTATGTAAATAAAATATGTACATTATTAGTCCAAAATCCTGTAAATGATTCGAAAATATCTATGTGTTTACGAAATTTATACTCGTCTATTCTTCTGAATTCTGATGAGAAGAATTTACTGTTTGATAATTTATATCTTGGAAGACATATTGATACTTATAATAACGTCGTTGGAACGTTAATTAATGAGGAAGATTCTTCCTTGCATTCAACAGCGAAAAATTCAATACGAAATTTTTATCCAATATATCGAGATGCATCTGTATTATCAGGATGTGATTTATTGCCATTACTCAAGGAAGCTTTTGAAATTTGTTCGTTTTATCGCACGAAAATTCGAGACGACAATTCAACAGTTATACATGATAACGAAACAAATATTGAATTGTTGAGCAAAAGTTTGTTGAATCGAGTAAAATCAGCACAAAATGAACACTGCGACTTTTCATTATTAAACATTATTGCAACTGTTTATTTCGAATTGCATTCATATTTGCCTGCCAGTGAAAAATCTGTAGCGGAAATAAGACTTGTGTTCAATCATTGTGTGGATACTATGTTTAAAAAAGTTATTAACAGCGGAATATTTGATATGCAATTGGGTTTAACATGTTTGTTCTTGTTACCGGAGGCAGAAGCACTAAAATTATTGTCATCAATTGCTAGAATATTCCAAATTGATTATTCACGCGATCAATTTGTCAAAGATTTAGGGTTTGAATATTCTCGTTTGACAAATGATATCAGTCATATGGAGAAATTTAAAGTTCATCGTATATTACATTACTGGGGAAAACGATTAAGTAATTACGGAATATCGCATAGAGAAATATTACAAAGTGATACAGTTAAAAAACGTGAGATTTTACGCATTATAATGGCATCAAATAAACCGGATACTCTTGAATTGTTGAAGAATTTTTGTAAAAATTTTGGTTTCAATGTGGATGATTGTTATTTATCATATTTAGAATGTTTATTAACTTCATGGCAACCCAACTATACAGTTAACGATCAGAATGAGTTAAAAGTCGATAAAGAAGATGTAGAAAAATTAATGACAACGTGTAAAAAAGTAGCTTCTGAAATTGTTAATAAAGAAGCATTGAAACGTAATTTAGGTGAAATAATTATGCAAATAAATTTCTATCACTATGAAATATTTTTAATATTATTGGAGTTGAGTGAAGAGTCTAATGTTGAAGCCAAGTCTCATTTATGTTTTCTTCAAAATTATACGCGCATTGGTGCACCAACTGACATTGAATATGAGGAGTGGAAAAAATTTTCCCAAGAAAATATATCACTGCCATCAATTGCTAAATGGCGTTTGCCATTCTTGCCAAAAGTCGATCAAAATAAGCTTATTATATCTGAATTAAATTTGAAAACTTATGAAGAATGGCTAAAAATTTCTGGTGTCTTGAAAATTCCTGTATGTAATATTTGTACATTGGCTGTAAAAGGTGCAGTTACTGAAGCGTGGAAAATTGATAGCGATAATTATGGAAAAAATGCAACAAAATGGTCAATTAATTTACGAAATAGTACATTACTTAAAGACATCAAATCATGTATTGATTGCATGATTAAATTAAATGGAAAAGATGGTTTATATTATGGTACTGCAGCATTGTATTATGTGGTTAATCATACTCCACCAGGAGCTGATTTAGTTGCTGCAGCCAAAGAATGCTTTGTCTATTCTGAACGTTGGCAGCAAGAATGTAATCAAACAATTCAAACAGTAAATACAAAGGTAAAATATTAATTTAATTAATAGTGATTTAATATTAATGACACAATAATAGAAAATTTTTATTTTCAGTTGCCCAAAATCAAGGAAAAGTATTTGAAATATATGTTTAAACATGTGCTTCACACGCATGGATTAGGCCAAGAAAAGTATCTAAATTTAGTGGATAATCCAGAAAAATTATTACGAGAATTGTATAATGATGAAACAATACCATATCGATATAAATGTGCAATTAGCAATCGACCTGATATTAACTCTGCAGTTGATACATTGGGCAATATATATCCATTAAATCTTATTAAAATACGTTTGGAATTGTTAAATGATTGGCTTCAACCATGGGATGATTCAGATAATGGAGTGAATGACAGTATTTCTACAAACTTTGCTCAACATTTAACCACAAGTGCCTCAAATGACTCTTTCATCATGGACAATAATCTTCTTAGGGCTTGCTATGTTGCTGGATCAGCTGATGAGTCTTTTATTAATTATTTAATAGCCATTGCTTTCCCTGAAGATTACGACAATTGTTCAAATCCTTGCGTTCGTTTTCGTGCACTTCGAGTGCTTCAATCCATCACAAATGATGAATCGTTACAGGATTATGTCAAACGTGACATTCATACTATCAACAAATATATGAAAACTTTGAAATATTTAAGTGAATTAGAGAGATTGGGACTTGGTGGCTATAGTGTCAAGGGATTTGATGATTGTTCAAAGCAGAAATTAGTTCAAGTACTGATAAATAGTCAATATTATACTTCTCGTGCATTATCATTGATTCCGCAGCTTTATATTGATTATAAAATTAGTAATTACAATCTTCTAACCGTTGCACTTAATCGTATGGTAGAATTATCATTGGTATGTAAACTATAAATTCATTTTAGAATTTCATTTTAAAGAAATTTTTGACTTGGATTAAATTATACATTTTTTTTCTAGGTGAAAGAATTGAAGAGAACTTTATCGATACTTGGATCTGCTGAATGTATTATTGATTCAAATGGTTATGTTGCTGCTTGGCAAATTATTATTAACGATCCATTTAATAAACTTGATCAATCGTGTACAGAGACTATTGAAAATTGTATTGAAACATTGAGATTGTTACATGCGTGTCCAATTATTGATAAATTGGAATTTAGTTCTATTATTAATTGTTGCGTGCGTGCAAAGCAGTTGCATCTTGCTGCGGCTCTGTTACCTGTTGTGGTCCAAAATAAAGATAAGGATTTCATTATAACGGTATTGTTATTGATAATTATAAACATATTTTTCTATTATTATTCCAGAATTATCATTTGTTTTTTTTTTTTTAACTTTTATTATTTTACTTCAGGAACTTGCTCGAAGCGAGAAATTAAATGACATAACTGCTAAATTAACGGAGCTTAAAATCAAAGGAATATTGATTGTTCGTCAAGTAAGTTAAAATAATTATAAATCATATTGTTTTCATCAACGTATTTGTAACAATGTGTTTTTTGAATTATTTACAGGCTTTAATGATATTGGAACAAACCGGCGTTGTTTCGTCCACGACAAATAATTAATTATAATACATACATTTTTTCTACAAAACCTTTTTTTTTTTTTTTTTTTTCATTTATTATTCCTGATATAACACTCACGAATCATCATTAGCTGAATGCCGTGAATCATCATACTTTTCTATAGTCAATGATTTCTCACGAAGCATTTTTACTTTATAAAAATCTTCATCTAATTTAGCGTTAAGAATTGTTACTCTTGTGACTAACAAAAAATCTTCATTTTTGGGGCATGGACCTTGAACATAGTCAATTACATCATCAATTGCTATTTGTACTCCCTTTTTAACAGGTATCTTTCCATTGATACGTAGTTTACCCTCATATAGCGCTACTTCTGCTTTACTGAAATAATAACGATGAATATCAAGCCATTTATTATTTTATAATATTTAAATATCTTTTTTTTTTTCATACTTGCGTGACAAGCCCATGCTAGCTTTAACAATTGCATCAATTCTCATTGAGCTCAAAGTGGAGTTCAATATTTTAGCATTTTTACTATAATTAACAATTGCTTCAATATCTGATTCGTCTTCTGGTTCATCTTCATCACTATCGTAGTCGGTTCTCTGAAATTATTATAACCTATTATATTATCTTACTCATGTTAGTTTTAATTTTAAATAATTACCTTTGATTTTTGTGATTTGTTGTGTTTCCATTTTCGTAATATGGCAAAATTGAGGTTACATGGAGTCAGCAGTACATTGGTTGATGGAAATAATCTTGTAGGATAACATGATTTATCAAAAAATATATTTTTGTTACAGGAAAATCCTGTCAATTGTCTTAATTGAATTAAATATGTATGATCAATTTGATTATTTTTTCTTAAAATAGTTTTGAATGTAGTTGATAATATACAGCGTATCACCATTTTTTATATATTTTTATTTATATTTTATCGACGGGGTGTCTAACACATTACAAATAGTTCTGAAAAATAGTGTGTCGCGCTCCTTTCAAGTTCTTGCCTATGACTGTGGGAATAACCTACAAAATATATTTGTTAATTATTTCAGAAGCACACTCGCAATCAAAACAATGTTAAACAAAGTGTTGTTTGTTTATTTAAAGAGTTATTTACGAAATCATATTAAAATATACATTTCATAAATCCTATTTTATATATTTTGTCAAAATATTTGTAGATACAATTATGCAAGAAAATAATCATCTGAAACAATTACAAGATTATCGACAAGAGCTCGAGAATGAGAAAGAATCACTCAAAAAAATACAAAAAATTATTCAAAAGCAGATTAATGCTCTCGATGTACGATCAATTTGTATTTTCATTTATGTAGAAATTAATTACAATGTTAATAAGCTGATGAAATCAATATTATCATTAAATCTACTATTTCATACCATCAAATTTTTATTTAAAGCATTTTTTCAAAGAATAATTAGTGTTTAAAATATTTAAAAATCTCTGAATATTCAACGTGTCTGTATATTTATATTTAAAAATATAATTATTGCAATTTTAGATTGAGAGACTTCATTTAGAAAGTGTAGCAAAGGGACCAGCTACAAAGAGCACGACTATTACAGACATTGATAAAACACATGAAAATGATGATGATGATGAACTGAATCCACTGGATTTAAATGTTCCCAATATGATAGAAGATAATGAAGAAGAGGAAGAAGACGATGAAAATCTATGAATATCAATCTCGCTATTTATATTTCTTATTTGTAATCTTTATGTAATTAAAATTGAAAATAAATTCAAATTGTCATTGATACATTTACTACAATCTATGATTTTTTTTTTTTTTTTTACAATTGTTGAAATAATTAGTGTTGTTATCAATAAATGTTTACAACCAATTTGTTATTCATTATTCCTCGTATGCCCTAACTTTAATTAAATAATCAATTTATGATTGATGAATCGGAGGTGGTGGACCCAATTGCGATGGATCAATCGGAACTGGTTGAAAAGTTTCAGCAGACAGACGTGTCATCATAATTCCAACGCCTTCAATTAGTGCTAATATTATTCCACCAACAATGGCACCTGAAATTATTGCTGGAACGCCACTTCTAGCTGCTAATATACCTCCAGTTAATGACCCACTTATGATTGAATTCCATGGATCTTCTTTTTTCCTGATGTGTATGCATGTGCAATCAATTGTGGAAAACAGACCACCCCATACAGCAAAATTACCGGCAATAATTGGTGATCTTTGTTTTATAGCCATTACACTGCCTAATAATCTCTTGTTTATTCCACTTGGTGCATTGCGAAATCCTTTAAATGCTTGAAACATACCACCAGCAATAGCACCCATTGCAAATGCACCGCCAGAGTCATCAACTATTCTCCATGGACATGGTTCCCTTGTATATTCTTCCATTATTTATCTATAAACAAATATAAATAATTTTTATATTTTACAATTTATTCGTATGTCATGTGATCAGTGTTCAATGAGAGTTTTGAGGTTATATATGAATAGAATTATACCAACTATTATACAATGTAGTATTATCTATTTTATTTCAAAGAATTTTTGAGGTTAGGATTATGTTATTGATCATAACCACACCGAAAAACATGTGAATATTTTCCCTTATCATAAACTATGGTTTCATTCCAATATTTTAGTACTACGTTGATTTAAAACTGCTAAAAAACTTTTATGTATTTTTATTACACTTTTCAATTCCATCTGAAAAAATATTACAATATTATTTTATAGTAATTTAAAGAGTATTAAAATTATTTTAAATATTTTATTTTGTATGAAATATCATGTAGAGTATTTATTTTGATGCATATTTTTCTGGAATATGATATTAAATTCCGCCGGACGTGAATTATATTTGAATATAGTTTTAACTCATTTTAAATTTTAGTTAACAAAGAATTATAAATTTCCCAAACTTTTTCATTAACCTCATTTATTACAATTCAGTAATAAATTGATATTATTTTTTTTTCATACAAGAATTTTGTATTGAATTTAGGTTATGTGTTGTCAAAAAATTTTTTCCCTCGATGATTCACATCAAATATTATTTATCCATGTTCTAAAATAGTAAACGCATACATATTTCTAAAAATAAATCTTCTTATTTTCAGTCTTTCAACATTCTGGTTTAGTCTCTGTAAAATCTTGTGAATGTACAGAGAATTCATATACTCAGTATACAACTTGGTCCAGTATTTAATTTTTATTTTAATAATTAAATTGTCATAAATATTATATATTATATTCCAAGGTAAGAATTGCATTTGTTTTTATTTTTTATTTCATATAATTAAATATATATGATTTGCCAAACTGTCAATTTAATAAATTTAATAAAAAGAAAATTATTTTAAATTTCCAGAGAATTTTCTTTGAATATATTTAGATAAAGAAACGATGTCTGAAAACTTATTGGAACAATCATGTAACCCAGCGGGTGATCCTTATACAATTGATAATCCTCAATTAAATATTACATCAACAGAAAAATTATTAAAATTAAATATGGCAGCAGGTGAACCTGGTATTGATGGACAAATGCCAATATCAAATGAACAAGCAATTGAAAAAACATCTTCAGTAAATAAAATGACAGAAGAAATTCAGGTTAATTATAATTATAATTTTTATACATATATAATATTCAAATAAATAATAAATTTTATTTATCAATACAGAAACAAAATATTGAATGTGAAAATTACAAGAAAAAATTGGCAGAAAGTGATGAAAAATTAGCAGCTTTACAAACTGGTAATGATAATAATTCAAAAGTAACAATGAAAAATGAATTGAGTCTTAAACGTGAATTGGAAGAGGTGAAAAAAAATTTAACTCAAGCTGAATTAAAATTACAAGATCGTAATCGACTTATTGCCAATCAAGAAAATCAAATAAATGCATTAGCAAAGCAGGTTTCATCATTGAAAGAAGTTGTGGCAATTACGAAAAATTTATTAGAAATTCGTAATACAGAAGTAAAACATCTTCAGGTTTGTTTTATGAATAAATTATATTTTTTTTCTTTTGTTTATTTATTAGCTGTAATACTGAAGTACAGATTTTTATTTATAATTTTTGATAGGAGGATGTTGACAGTATGGAGACGAAAATATCAGCAGAACGAACCCGGCATGATACAATGATAAATAAAATGAATGCAGCTGTGCGTCTCAATGCAGATTTAAAAACTGAATATGAAACACAACTTCGTTTATTTCAAGATCTTCGTGGCAAATATCAGGAGAAAGTAACACTTTTATCATCGGAAAATAAAGCACTGGAAGTAGCAAATGCATCTAAAGTTGAATAATATATTTAATCACAAACAAAATTTAATTATTTAATTTTTTTTAATGTATTCCAATACCTAAATGTATATCAATTCATTAATTCTGTTTATTTTATTATATTTACTCCTTTGAAATACCCTGATTTGAATAAAGAAAAATACTAAATACAGTAAAATAATTATGTATCATTTGTTTGTGAATATTTATTTATTTTTTTTTAATAAATTTGATTTTTTAATATTTTTTTCAATTTTATTGTTTAGTTTTAATACTAATTTTTAGTAAATAATAGGTTTCCGTGGTGTAGTGGTTATCACATCTGCCTAACACGCAGAAGGTCCCCGGTTCGATCCCGGGCGGAAACATACTTTTGCCCTTTTTTCCTCTTCATTTATTCACTATTCAAAAAAAATTGATTTTTTATATAAAAAAATAAATAAATAAAATATTTCTAATTTTGAGATAATTATAAAAAAATGTCTCAACTGAATTATATTACTCTGGTGTTAAATATAATTAATAAATTACGAAAAAAAAACACACTGACATATTGTGTGTATTTAAAAATTTATTATAGTGATACTATTACTGGTGCCTCATCATCCTCTTCTTCTTCTAAATGCGTAAAGTCCCACATTAATGTCTCTGTAATACGTTCGCGCAATCGTTTTGCCTCAGATTTTAATTTACCATCAATTTCCATATTCATTTCAATATTAGCAAATAATTTACGTAAATGATGATAAACAAAATTATTATTGGCAACAATATCACATAGCATATCTTCAGGCACATGTGACAATTGAATTTCAATAATACGTAAAAATTCAATGTATATTGCACGACGATTTGGTATTAATTTATCAGCACCACAAATCAACGCAATTAATTTTTTCCAATGATCAAAAGCATCGAGACTCTGACCAACAAGAAAACAAATAAATGACAATTGTAATTCACCAATTATTTCCAGAGGTCTGAAATATAAAAAATTATTCAATCAATAATTAATCAAAATATATAACGTAAACTTTTAAATCAATAAAATTTGTTTAATATTTCAAATATTTAATTCACTTTTAAATTCTTACTGTTTCAATTTTTCTATCACAATATTTAATGCATAACTTGTGTCCAATGAATGTTGGGTTATTTCAGTTGGTGTTGCATTATCAGGATAAGTTTTATCAGGTAATTCAGTTAACCTGAGTTCTGTACCGGGTTTAGGCTTTAAAGTAGGTAATAACAATTCTTCTTGTGCCTCAATCGAGAGACCACTTCCTCTTTTACGTTTTTTATTAATTTCACTACCTCTTGGTCTTGAATTATCGTCACAATTTTCGAGCTCCAACGCCGCACGGACATAACTAAAATAAAATACGTTGTTTATCATTTACATATAATATTAAACTGACATATAAATAATTAATATGTATATTTAAATAATATATTTATTCTTTTACCCGCACAATGGTTGACAACGTTTTATGAGTTCATCGTCAATTTTGCTTGTTAATTTTTGCCATTCCTTCCACGTATCATACGGATATGGTCCAAGAAATTTATCAAGATTTTTTAGATTACATTTGAATCTATTTACCACTTCTTCGTCAATGTCTGTTGTAAAATGAAATTAATTATTAAATTAAAAGAAAAATAAATACATACATATGTATAATAACAATTTAAATAAAAGAAAATTTTTTATTTCACCTTCTGCACTAATGCCTTCATCTTTGTTGTCCCATTTTTTGACAAGAAATTCTCGTTCATGAAATATATGAAAAAATCCAACTCTCGGTGACATTTCATTGTATTCACTACTTACAGCACTGAATAAATAAATCAATCACAAAGATTAACATTTACAATCATCAATTTTCGTTATTTTTATTCAATATATTTTAAATGACTATAGGGATATTAAAGTAATATATAAATATATAGAATAGATAAAAATTGTATGTAATACCTGTAATGAATGAAATGTAATCCTGGTGGTAGCATTTTAATTCCTTTGAAATTATCTCCAGTTGTCCATGATTTAAAATCAATTCCAAAATCCGTACCAGGTGGTACATCAGTAACAATTAATGTACCACCACGTTCTAATAAAAATTTTGCAATATCAGGATTCATTTGCAATTGTTCATTTGATGCCATATTCTATTTATTTATTTATACAATTATTATTTATATATCTCATAAATTTTATAAATGTTTTATTTTTCTTTATTGAAACAATCGTTTGTTTTTTTTTTTTTAGGTTAGGTTGATTCAGCTTTTTACAAGATAATCAAAGCATGCAGTACTTTTTCTGATTTATACCGTTTATTATTAAATAAAATAATTAATCACATATAAAAGTCAAGTTCATAGTCAAGATAATAGTCTCAAAGAATAAAATAATAATAAATGTATGCATTATATATTAAAATATTAACAATAACATTTGCCATTTGGCTCAGCGCCATCTATTGGCAGACGACACTTTAGCAAATACTTATGATAGGTTTTTTCTTTTGGTGAATAGGATTCTCCAGCAGAATTAACGTATCAGCAATCAGCATCCAGCATGATTGAATATTTTTTTGACAATGCTTTATAGTTCATCAGTCCCATTGTCCAATTTCTGTTTCTTTTATTTCTCACATCACGTGTGGATAATATTCATCTCTACATTTATTCTTTATACATTTTGATTATTGTCATTGTTAATATACTGCAATTGACTAATTGAAATTTTTTGTATTCTTTTTGGTTATAATACACGAAACGATAATGAATTATCAAAATGAGGATGATTATTTTGCTTTTACTAAACAAACAGCCATGATCCTTGAGGGTTTGGGTATTGGAGATTTAATACCACAATTTAAATATAGAAATATTTCCACTCAAGCATTGTCACAATTGTCCAAAGATGATTTCATTACACTTGGTGTACATGAAAATATTGCAGACAATATTATCAAACAATTGAGTTCACGAGTTGATAAACAAAGATTGAAAATAATAATGAATACTGAGAATAAGTAGGATTCAAATTGAAATTATATAATTATTATATTGTATTTATTTGATATTTTAAAGTAATTTTATGTTTTCATTTGTTTTAGTGCACAATTTAGAGACATTATTAAAATTGGGAATCAACAATTATCATTCATACAAGCTTTTATTAAATATACTCAATTAAAATTTTTACAAACTCCTGTTGATTATATTATTGATCCAAATTGTAATAAACGTGCAAGCGAAGCGCTTTGTACAGTTGCAAATTGTACAATTGAAGAAATTAATAATTTTGAAGAGATACTGAGACAAATTTCAAAATATTTATCAGAGGTAAATATTAATTTTATTTTATTAATTGATTAATTTGTTTATTTTAATTATTAATTATATTAATTAATAATTATAATTGAGTAATGATATTTAATAAAGTATTTACATATTTTTGTTTTTAAATATTGCAGGATGACTCAAAGAAAAAACAATCGAAATTTCGAATTTTTACTTTAATAAGTGGTATTGGTGTTTCGATTTGTTTAATCTACAGTTGGAGATATATTGTTGATGCTGCTGCAAGACGTTGTTGAATTAAAATAATTTTTATTTACTGCAGTATTAGAGTTTCGGCTCCACCACCACGTAATACAATTCCATCTCGTCGTTTAATCTCATCCGAATGTTGAAGTTTAGCATTAAATATCCTGAAATATATATTAAATAAATTTTATGTATAGTTTTTATACTATATGTATTTACAATATTTAATAAAGAGATTTATAAATCAAAGTGTTTTTATACATGATCAAATTGTTCCATTGATTAGTTTGATTTTCATTTATGCTCGATGATTCTCGTATTACTTTTTCTTCATCTTTCAATGTTTTCGATTTTTTTTCTTCACTTGATATCGAATCATTCAATTTATCTCTCAATGATTGACCACCACTGGGACTGGCGTAGAACTAAAATTAAAAATTGTCCATAAGTGAAAAAAAAAAAGAAATATTCATTTGAGTTTTATATTTTTTTCTTAATTAAAAAAATTAATTTTAATTATTACTCACTCGCATTTCATGTTGAATTTTTTCTTGGGCAAGTTTCAATTTTGCAATTTTCTCCTTTGAATCTATTATCTCTTTTGTGTCCTTGAAAATTAATATTAAAATATTTAAGAATATTACAAAAATTATAGCTATGATAATTTTAAATAATAAGATTTGTTTCTTTTTTTAGTTTATTTACTTTATTAACTTGCTCTTGAAGACTATCAACTTCATTTGCTAATTTAGTTAAGGCATTTCGCGTGGTTGATTCCACCGAATCATAACTCCTCCGTGAAAATTCGTAACGTTCTTCAAGATCATGAGCAGTTTCACGAAGTGGTTGAATATCTAACCCAAAAAAAAAAGTGAATAATAATTAAAATAAATCAAATTAAATTGAAAAATGATTTTTGTTCATGATGATTTACCATTCAAAAGAGATGAAAGTTTAGACCTTAGTGCTGAAACATTTCGTGATAATTGTGAATTAATTACAGCAGCATTATTTTGCGTATAATTATCTGGAAAATTTATCTCATATTTCGTCGATGTAACATCAACTGATTTTATTTTATTTAATTTCGTATCCAATATTGCAATAGTCCGATTAACAACTCCACATTCAGCTCTCAAACTTGCTAAATCAGATCGACATCTTTTATAAATTGCACTTTTAGTTTTTAATCGTGCAACATAACGTTTTAAATCATCGCCTTTAGGCACTGAATCTTCAATAAAACGTTTAGTTTTTTCACGTTTCTCTTGTAATTTTGTGGTTATGTCTGTTAAATCGCTTTCAGTCTTTTCCAAACGCTCCAACATATTACGTTTAACACCAGCAATTGCCGCTGATTGTTGTCTGAATGGCGCCATTTTATCAGCACCAATTACAGTTACTTTAGTTTCAGCAAGAGCTTGAACTTCACGTACAATAACATCCAAACGTTGTCGTAATTTTACTATTTCATCTGGTCCAACGTATGATAATTTAACAATTGAATTTAGTGCCTCTACTTTGATATTTAAATTTGATAATTCAGCAGGTAATCTTTCATTGCAAATGGCAGTTAAAATCATAACTTCTTCCAATAATTTTTGTTGTAACATTTGGGGTGTTAGTTCAACACCAGCTTGACGTAGACTTTGTAACTTTTGATCAGCACGTTGAATTGATACCTTGGAAATAAAATAATTTCATTACTGATCTTTGTAAAGACAATTAATTTTTTTTTTTTCATATTTAATAATATTTAATTGACAAAATAATATAAACAAATACCTGCAACGAATCAATTGCTTCTTTCTCCTGGGAACGTTGCAATGTCAATTCATGATCTCGATCTCGTTCAAGTCTCAGTGCTTGAGCATATTCTAATAAATGAGAATGTGCTTCAGTTCTTGCTTTGACTTTTTCAATACGATCAGAAATTACTTCACGTTCTTTCTCCATTGCTTTCAAATCGGATTTTAGTTCTGCTGCAGCTTCACCACCCTGTTCATAGCAAAAATTTGAGATTGTCATTATTATATCTTTGAATAACTTGCATTCATTATTAATATTTATTAATTATTTAATAACCAATTATGTAAATTAATTGATTTAATTTACTTGTTTTCCAGCTTCGCGTTCTTTGTGGACCATTTTGAAGTCTTCAATTAATTTTATGTAACGTTCATATATTGCTGATGTCTCTGGGTCTTCAAGATATTCAGGTGGAATTTCAATCTGTCATTGTTTTAAAATAATTGAGTTATAAATTTTTTATTAATTTGTACAATGTTTTTTTTTTTGCTATTTTTTAGGTTATTTAATTTGGGAATTTATTGTGCTAATACTTTGACTAAAAATCGAGCTAGATAAGCTCGTTGCTGCACCACTTTGATGTTGGATAAAAGCCATTGGAGGATTGAATAAATTGTCTCTGGATCTTCCTTGATAAGTTTTTGTCTATAATGTAAATATAAAATTGATTGAATTATTATAAATATTGAAAATTAATTATTGATGTTTGAATTACCGAAATAAGGCTGGATCTTTGTTTGGTTGATATTTTAATACTCTGAGTATGGATAAAATCCGCAGTGCTGTGTGTTCTAAATCTTCATCTCTCAAGTCGATCTTTGGTGATTCTGTTATTACTGATAATAAATCACTGAATACTTGCAATAAATCTAATGAATTGAGTGCTTTGAAGGATATAAGTGTGTAGTTTTTTTTCAATATTTTATTCAATTCAGTCACAATGAACTTCAAGTCTTCAGCCATGATGTTCACGTGATTTTATTATTTATTTTATTTCACGATATTAATTATAATTAAAATTATCAAATGAATTGCGACAATGAAAATGATTAATTTAAATGATTGTCAAATATATCTATTTAATATATGTATGAGTATCTAAGAATATTAAATACAATTGATGTATTTGTTGTGATAATTCGTTGCTATAGTGAAAATATATTTTACTGAGGTCCCATGTATGTTTATTGAGAACAATAAAATAAAGGTCAATATTATTTTATAATATACAATAATAATTAAGTATTGATGAAAAATAAATAGAGGTTATTAGCATTAATTTTTTAAATAACTTTCAACTTAATTATCATATTTTATTCTGAATTATCAGAACATTGGTATTTCGAGTTTGAATCGCCCGCGTAATTTTGATGACTTTGTGAGGTTAGGTTTCACTCTCTCTGGTTTACACACTTTTTATATATATTTTATCGGTTTTTGGTTATGATTTAACGAATATAACGGTCGAAAAGTATAATACACATTATTATCACTGAATATTTCAATCCAAACTAAATAAAAGAGAGATATTAAAAGCGAAAAGATATTTCTGGTTATTGAAAATTGTAAAATCATTTCACATTTGTTATTTCATCAATTATTATCAAAATGTCGAATATATTCGATTTATTTGGAACCACAGGCTCCAATATATCAGGACATCAAATCAAACGCAGTAAGTTAAACTAATGAATAAATTTTTCAATTAAATTATAGTAACTTTGATTTTTTTACAAAAATATTTTCAATATTTTCAGACACACATGAAACAATGGTTAACCCCATAAAATTAAGAACTCTTTCTGATAGTGGAACTATGGGATTGAAAAATGCTATGGCAACTGCTGGATCAAAGCCGAAAGGTCTATCATTCCGACAACCAAGTGATCCTAATATTTGCAATACAAATTCAGAGCAGATGATTAATAAAAATGTCTCGTTAAAACCAACTTTAAAAACCTCAGCTTGTAATTTTAAAACTGTTCCTCCTCGTGATAATAAAGAGAAATTATCCAAAGTGAGTATTGAAAAGAAAAACAAATAGAAAATAAATAAATAAATGGATTCTTGGAATATTTAGTAATAATTTATATTTTTTCACTTGTAGATTATTCGTGAAAAACATCGCAAAGGATTGTCACCTGTAACAAAATCTCCTCATGAAAAATTTCATGCTCAAAAACAAGCAAATGAATTCCAATTTAAAAAACCACTAGCACCACTACCAATTCAAAAGGATTTAAAAGTCTATCCAAAACCTGAGAAGCTAACTCATGACTGGAATTATGATGAATTTGGTAAATAAATAATTCATTCGATAAAGTATTTTTTTTTCTTGTTGTTGTTAGATTTGAATTAATTTGTGGAATTAATTAATTATTACAGACCGTATATCATGCGAAATATTACCAATGGATAAAGAAGTTATTGAATTGGTGAAGTCCCGAAAATATGTTACGCCATTTAGGGATGAAATAATTATTGATGATGCAGAGTTATTAAATGTTCCATCACTGTCACCTTTAAATTTTGTTGATGTTGAATCTGATAATTTTGATGAGATTGATATGGCTTCACCAGAAATACCAGTACTATCAGATGACGACGATGGCTTTTGAATATATTATTTAATCGTCAACTTAATATAGCTATTTTGTAAGGTAATTTTATTATTTCCACTTTTTTTTTTATTTAAATGTTTGATAAAAATAATTTTAATTGTTCAGAAATTAATTTAATTAATGTAACGGTTGAACTCGAGTCCTTGAAACTTTTTCAATTATTCCAATGTTGAAAATTATGCAAATTTAAATTATTTCAATATGTATTTATATTTGTTTTTTTTTTCGTGATCAAATTGGCTCATTATTTATATTAATTTAATCAGTATTATAATTCTATTCAAGCCAGTCCTCATTGGTATTTATATATAATTTGTCTTTCATTCAACTTATATAAATTAAATTATTTAATATGGGAAATAAAAATCAATTATTGATAGTTATTTTTCTACATAAACTGTGTGAAATTCTTTATTTATCAATCAAATATTTCTAAAATATTCTAAAATCATTTAAAGTCATAGTAAAAAATTGTGGAATAATTATTTCTATATAAATATTCTCCACGCATAATTATACAAAACAATGTAAAGTGTAAAAATTGCTGATACAAAAAAAAAAAAAAAAAAATAATCTATCAATGTTTAATAGCGTTTAGGTTTTGTGGGCGCACGAGAATTAGGTTTATTATGCAACATATGTTCGCATTTTGGAATGTGACGATCAGCCGCTGCTTGATTAAATTTCCGTCCACAATGAGGACATTGTATATAATCACTGGTGTCACTTGGTGGCGGTGGTGGTAAATCACTTAATTTTCCACCTGCAGCAAGATGTGCTTGAGTTTTTTTCGCTGATCTAATTGCATTTATAAAATCCTCATGTTTTTTACGCCAATTTGATTTTGCCTCAGGTTTTCTTACTTTTTTCTGTAAATTATAATATTTTATAAATTAAATTTCAATTAAACTATAAATATTATGACTCTATTTTTATTTTTTATTAAATTATTATCGACGATGAATAATTTTATTTATTTTTATATACCTCAGTTTGTCCTTTTTTCGTTGGTTTCTTTACGTATGTCTCCATTTCTGTGCCCGAGACTCGTTGATTTGTTATATCAAAGGTTTTACGTTTTTTCTTCGTTGTTTTTATACAAATTTGTTCGTGCAAGTTAATGCGATCTGTTGAAAATCTACGGCCACATACTTTACAAGCTGATGTAGAACCACTGCGAAATTATAACGATGAATTTAATAGCTAGTTATTTTTGATATTGATCTCAAGATAAATTATTTAATGGAATTTTATGTATTTGTGTGTATGTATAATATATATATATTTATAACTTTGTGATCAACTAACTTGATTGCACCAGAGCTATTGCTCCTATTACTCGATGAAATCAATTTGTTACCCGTTGTTAAAACTTTTGATCTTGTATTCATTTCAATTTTTGGAGAATTTTCAGTGGTACTTTCGTCAAAATTATTATCATTTATTGTTGTGGAAATTGTTGCTGATACCGGACATGTGGATGACGGTGATCTCTGTCGTATCTAAAACGTAAATTTTTTTTTTTTTTCATAACCAATTCTAAATTGAAATTCATTTTATCATCAATTTTATTTATTCTTTTGTTCAACTATTTATGTTTTATTTTATATTTATTATTTTTTTTTTTTCAATTCAATTTACTTCAGCACTCACTTCGGATGATTGCCTACGTGAAGGTGGTTTATTCTCATTTTTCAGATGATTCCCATTTTCTAATGGAATTGTTGACAAATCAATTTTTTTCGTCGTGTTTGAATTCAGGCCAGTGATATTCCTAAATATAAATAACACCAAAAATAATTTTCCCTTCAATTCTTTTTTCTATCATTCAATAATATAAATAAAAAAATAATATTAATTAATAAAATATAATTACTTAGAAATGGATCCAGATGAAATATTTTTCGTCGTGGATATTTTAACAACGTTAGAATTATTATCTTTACTTGGAGTTTTTTCACTATTTTTTGCATGCAAATTTGTTGTTTCTTCATTAAATTTTTTCTCATCGTTTCTCGATTCAACATCCTAAATCAATAAATCAATCAATCAATCATTAAATCATTAACCAATCTTTGAAGTATATGTATATACAATAAATATGTGACAGTTATTTAACAAACAATTAATATAAAATCAAATATTAACATGATTATATTGATGGCGTCGATTGTAATACGTCTTGACATGATCCACGTTGTAAAATTTATCTATATCCTCATCCTGGTGAATGAGTTTGGGTCCAAATGTCTCCCGTGTGACCTCTTCATGGTATGATACTGCCGGTATACTACTTTTCTTTATGCTCCCATTGGTCTCAGTGCCACTCGTGCGTTTGGATGTAACATTTTTACGAGTTGCGATGGAATTTTTATTTTTATTTTTTATCGGTATTGAGCCATTAACTCTTCTTGTTTTATTTTCCAATGGCTCCAATGGATAACTTTTGTCAATTCCTTTAACAGTTGTCTGTCTTCGTTCATCGAACATTTGCCGTACCTATTATTAAATTAGAAAAATAAAAGAATAAAAAAAATAAATAAAATTTTATTAAATTAGTTTGTTAAAAGATTAAAAAAACAAATAGAATAAAATAAAATAAAATAATAAATGGATAAATTGTATTTTCTATAATCATCATTCAATCGTTTCAGGAAGTGGAGACTGCGAGTAAAGGAATAAATAAACAAATATATATTGTTCAAGGTTGAATATAATTCTGAGAATGAATTTTATTATCTACCTTTCCGCCATATCCATTGGATTTTGCGTGGGCAGCAGTTGTTTTTGTAGTTACCTGATGACTCACGGCATTGCTATTACCACATTCAGAACCATTTGAGGTATTGGATCCAGCACTGCCACGTTGTGCTGCCTGATGTGCACGCTGCTGTTGTTGATCATAAATTTGCAACAATTTTTGTTCCTTCTCCATCAATTGACGCTGCTGAAACCATGCCTAATTAAAATAGAAAGGAAAAAAAAATATATAATGAAAGAAAAAACACTTTCTCTACCAACAATTCACTCATTAACTTAATTATTTTTTCTTTATATTTAATTTATCATTATCTAACATTTATTTTATCGATTTAATACTAAATTATTCTGTACTATTGATTTTTATTTATATCTATGTACAATATTTTATCGCGGATCACAATCAATTGTGCTCATTTTTACGATTTCAGTAATGCATTTATGAATAAAATAATATTTATAATTTGTTCAAGGAAAAAGAATTTGATAAGAAGATAAAAAAGTTCAAGATCAATTTATTTTTTTTATATATTTTTTATTATTTTTTTAAATGTCTTTTCTATACCTTTAACCCTTGATCTCTATGAAATGAATTATTTTCACGGGGTCACGGACAAAAAGTTATGTCAGAACTAGTACGACGGTGAATTTGAAAATAGAATTTGTGACGTAAGTAGAACGTGAATATATAAACGGTTGAAAATACTATTATATCGAGGACTCTACAAATGCAATCGATTGGATTGCCCTGTACAAAATCATATGTATATTCCTGTGCATGACTATACTGCAGTTCACCACCGAGATATATTATTATTATACATATATGTACATATATAAACACGTTCAATACTACGTACAATTTAATAGAAATATATGTAAGTGTAATCTAATTGCCTTTCTCACATTATGAATTTTAACAAGAGCATTAATATAATATAAATAATTTTTCATTACGATTAATTATTCATAAAAATTAAGTGATCCAATAAATTGAATTATATTCAAATACATTTATAGACTATATATTTAATTTATTTAATTTAGTATAAATGTTTAATCAATAAATATTAATTATTATTCATCTTGCATGTTAAATTTATTTAGCAATTAATTTCATACCATGTTTGTTAGATTATTTGATTTTGTTGTAAACTCTTGAGTCGTCCACGAAGGTGTATCAATATTTCTATTATATATTGAGCTTGAATTGTTTTTATATGACAATTTTATTGCCATAATAAAAAATATTATCAAGTAATAAATTAATTAATAAATAAATTATTCATATAATATAAATACTGAAATAATATAATTTTAACTAGTTAATCTTTTGTTAATTTTTTTTTCTTTCATTTTTATTATTGATGTATTGACGATTTTACAGATTGACTTGGACTATTTAAATCTTGATGGAATATGTATTATTTTTTTTTATTTTTTATTTTAATTGAAATAATATAAATTATACTCAATTAAGTTTATTTCATTAAGAAAGTTTTTGAAAAAGTTGAACTTGAATTATGCACGTTTTGTATATATAGTAAAATGTAATTAATAAAAGTTATATAGAGTATCAAGTGTACTTGTGACTGTGTGTGCATTGTGATGATGAAGCTTTTTGTTTTTTTTTTTTTTATTATTGTTTCTTGCTCTTCATCCCTTCTAGATGCTTTTTGGTTCAATAATTAAACTTTTGAATATAACAAAACTAAAACTGTATAACAAGCACGTCGAGGGTTGCCATCACAACTGGCATGAATGCGAATGTATACTACTAATGTTGACCAATAGATTATAATGCGCGTGCGTCAGTTTAATACAATTACCCCTTTATTTTTTGAATTATAAAAAAGATAAATATTTTTAAAATTCATTTTGTATTTTTATTTATGTAATTATTAATATGTCAATGATGAGTGTCGAATGATGAGTGAAGAATGAAGTGAAATTGAATGTTGAATTGAGTGAAATTAATAAAAAAAAAAAAAGATAAAAAATGAAAGAAAATATATTTTTTTTATTTTTTGACAACGTTTCAAAATAAGTTGAAATTTATATTGGATCACATTTTATGTGTATTGATTCTGTAGACGATGTCAAAAGTAAATACCCTCGAGGATGAGAAAAAAATATGGATATATTTTTATATCATGAAAGACATTTTTATTATTTATTTTTTTTATTTTTTTTTTTTTTAAAGATTTTTTTTTGATTATATTTACCTGAAGTAATTCAAGACGAGATGATGTATGCAATGTCGACATGTTATTTTGTCAATTTACTGTATACCGATATAGAGTTGTACATGCGTGTTTTATATTTTTAGAAACCTGAAAATGGGGAAGAAAAAAAAAATCTGTAAAAATGTTTATATATGGACATGAATTTATGTTAAGAAATTTTTTTTTTTTTCCTTTCATCTTTTATTTTTCACAAACACCTTGAAGACCTTGAGTTATACGAAAAAGGCCAGAGTCCTTGTGCAATCATTCACGGTCAATTCAAGGTGAATAATAATATTTTGAGTGAGTCAAATAGCTTGAAATTTTGAGCAACTCGATTAGTAAAAAATCCATTTGTTTGACGTCATTCACATAGAAAATAACCACAATAATAAAAAAAAAAAAAA